>WOVY01002215.1:180000-368844 GCA_013436015.1 Rhipicephalus annulatus | reverse complement strand
GTTTATATACAGTATTTACATGGTAGCGTGGTACAACATGAAAAGAGAATCACCCACGAGCGCCTCTGCGCTAGCTTTTTATACCCTCGTCCGCCTTCCCAAGATCCCTTGCAAGGAAAAATATGCGCAGGATACTCCAATGAGATCGTCGTCTTCCTCTCCGTCCCCGAAGAGGGAAAGCCCAAACACCGCCTCCCTCTGAACCTAGGAAAGGGGCAAGGCATGCCCAGCAGTTCGCTTTGGTGAGGAGACCCACGCGGCCAGCGTGTTGGCACCACAGTGAGATGACGTGGAATCCCATGCGCAAAGTCGCTCCCTTGATGCCGCCAGGTTGACTCAAGCAATGCAGAATTACCCCGTACAGCTGCTGGGTCCGACGCTGCTTCGGAGTGTTGCTCTCGGCTGCTGACAAAAGCTTGGCCAACGACTTTTGTGTAAAGAGGAGACCGGCGACGTGGTTTTTCCCGATTGTCCGCGTCCGTCGCCGTCCCGGTGCAGGGTTGACTCATCAACAGCTGCCAGGGTGCCAGCAGGCCGCGAAGACCACGTGGAAACTTGGGCGAGGCACAACAGCACCCCCGCCGCAGATGATACATCGGGAGGTCGAGTTGTTCCATGCAGCTCGGCCGGATTCGATGTCGGCCGACGTTCCGGCAAGGCTCTTGCTTTCTCGAAGGGCCTGGTCAAACTGGAATGCTCCAAGAGCTGGCCTCTGCGCACCGTTCGGTGAAAAGTGGGTGACAAGCTCCAAGAAACGACCTTTGTCAGCCACAACACAATGCGACAAGCACCGCGTGCACGCCACTCTCATCGCCAGGCCTCAGATTTTACAAAGCAAACATCTTATCTTAATAACTTAAGCTCAAGGAAACAATTGTGCTATACCAATCGGGACAAGTGTCCAGTAACTCTATTCATACGTAATTCCATTTGGAATCGAGATAACATTATAATCAAGCTAAACAAGCAAACTGTAGAGCTCGGGACAACGAGGGCAGTCAGTGAATTTCTCTACGCCCTCACTGTAACAATTGGAATAAAAAAAAGTACCATAAACTAGGTAAAGGTAAACAAAAAATCAAACAAACCTTCCGCGTCTTTTGACGAGTCAAAACGCTCGACTTAGGGCGTCTGCATTTGTATGAAGGCCACCTCTCTTGTAGCGCACTCAGAAATTGTTGCTGCTGCAGTGCTATGCTCCAATCTGAGCAAACGAACCATTCTTAGGTGACATTTGGTGTAACCAGGTTAGTGGAGAGTGATCAGTTTCTATAATAAACTTAGAGCCAGCAAAATAGCAGCCTAGTTTTTGTACGGCCCAAACAATGCAAGCAATTCTTTTTCCGAAGTGCTATAAGCCTTTCCCTGCTGCTCAATTTGCGACTCAAATACAAACCGGCCGCTCCTCTCCACTCTGGTCCGTCTGACATAGCACTGCTCCTAACCGCGTTCGCTTGCATCACACTGAATAGTGAAAGGTTTTGCAAAATCCGGTGCCCTCAAGACGGGTTTCTCACTCAATGCGTGCTTCAGCTTCTGAAAAGCGTCTTCCTTCTTAGAGGTCCCATTGAATGTTCACAGGTTCGGTCTTTGCGTAAACTATCTGTCAAAGGGCTGGCAATCTCGGAGTAATTCGGGACGTAATGCTGATAGTAACCTGTGAGGCCGAGGAATGCTCTCATCTCGGTCTTAGTGCTGGGACGACGATAACCGACCACCGCGGCTACCTTGAGTTCGGACGGTCGACGACGCCCATTTCCTACAATGTGCCCTAAATAGCTTACTTCAGCACAGCCCAAATGACATTTCTCTCTCTTTACCGTAAGACCTGCATTTTTGATCCGTTCCAAAACCATCCGAAGGTGTTCAACATGGTCTTCCCATTTGTCCGAAAATATCGCCACATCGTCTAGGTAAGGCAGCGCAAATTTCTCGAGCCCGTGGAGAACCTTATCCATCAGGCGGCTGAAACAATACGGGCGCGTTCTTGAGCCCAAAGCTCATCATCAAAGGACGAAAAGTGCCCAGGGGTGAGATAAAAGCAGCGTATCGACTCGCGCGCTCTGTCAAAGGGACCTGCCAATACCCCCTAACAAGGTCTAACGTAGAAATGTATTTCGCCTTAGACACTGTCTCTACCCTCTCTTCAATGTTAGGAATAGGGTAAGTCTGGTCGACTGTTACAGAGTTCAAGCGGCGATAGTCCACGCATGGCCTTGGATCACGGCCCAGAATCTCAACCAAAATCAAAGGCGAGGTGAAATCACTGTCTGCTTCGATGATAACACCTAGGTCGATCATGCGGCGAATTTCGGCCTCTAGTATCTCTCTCTGTCTAGGTGACACCCGATACGGCTTACAGCTGATCGGCTTGGTAACCGTCAGCTCAATGTCGTGCTTAATCACATCCGTTTGCCTGGCTTCTCGGAGAAAACGGTAGCGAATTCCTGTACTAAAAGCTCTAAATCTTCCTTTTTAGCCTTACTTAGGGTGTTCCCTGTGTCTACCCTATCTGACAATGTGCTGCTGACCGTGCCATCGGAAAGACAAAGGATTTCCGCGCCCTCATCCTCAGGAACATTGAGTGCAAGTTTTACTACTGCTTTTCGTCGCATGTAGGGTTTCATTAGGTACTGTGATACACTTTGGGGCATTTCCGGCCCCACTTTTACCTCGTAGTTGGTGTCTGAAAGCACTGACACACTGTCGCTGGTCCCTCCCATTGTACGTCCAGCTTGTTTTTTCTTGAAGGGCACAACAGCATCACCTCATCGCCCACTCTAAAGACTCGCTTTCGAGCTGACTTATCGTAACGGGCCTTGGAAAGCGCCTGTGCTGCGCGCATGTTGCTCTCCACCACTTCGCGTGTAGTCCCCAGTCGCCCCAATAAATCCAGTTACATAGGAAACCACATTAGGGTCCTCCCCATATCCAGTCCATGACTCTCGTATCAAGTGCAGCGGACCTCTCAAGTTCCTGCCGTAGACAAGTTCAGCCGGGCTAAACCCGTACTCTCGTGTGGGGCCGACCTCAGAGAAAACATCGCAGCTGGTATACACCCCTCCCAGTTCACTTTTATGCTCAAAGCACAAAGCTCGCAAAACGCGTTTTCATGACCGAGTGCATGCGTTCCACAGGGTTCGACTGTGGATGGTGAATAGAGCTATGCGCTATTTTTATCCCGCAGCGTTCTAGGAATGTAGTCGTAAGGCAGCTTGTGAACACACTTCCGTTGTCACACTGTATCTCCGAGGGAAAACCCACCCGAGAAAAAATAGACAACAATGCGTCCACCACGCATACTGAACTCACTCTTTCAGTGCGATTGCCTCCGGGAACTTGGTGGCAACGCACAGCGCGGTCAGGACGTACCGATATCCTGATTTAGATGGAGGCAGAGGCCCCACGATGTCAATCACGAGCCGACGAAGGGTTCTGTGATATTGGCACTAGTTTCATTGGTGCCTTCCATTTGTCTGTTGATTTTCCTATCCGCTGACAAGTGTCGCATTCACGGACAAACATCTCTACATCCTTCCAGCACCCGGGCCAGTAGAACTCCTGAGCCAGCTTAGCTTTCGTTTTCTTTATACCTAAGTGGCCCGCCCATGCGTTGCTGTGGGCCAGGTCGAGAATGTTCCGCCGGTATTTTAGTGGAACTACCACTTGGTTGTAGACCCGCCCCTTTAGCGTTTCTCATACCTGCGATGCAACACCTCGTTTTGGGTGTAGAACGAAACGTTCTTCCTAGAGTTACCTTCCTTATGTATGGCATCTAGCAGCATAGAGAGTGCGAGATCCGCCTTTTGATCGACCACTAGCGTTGCACGGTCGGTTCTGGCTAGCTGACACCAACTAGTGGACGCGGGTGTTAACACCGAGCCTGTCACCAAGTCCTCGTTTTCGGGCGTTAGAGATATTTCCTCGCTGTTGTCGACCATAGCCCCAGTTTCCGTCTCGACAACTCGCATGGCAGACTCATTTTCCGTCGCAACTACCTCAGGTTTTCCTACACTGCCCCCGGACGTCTGCTCCCCAGAGGGTGAGCTGCTCAGCTGTTGCGTCAGCTCGCGCGCCTTCGAACGGGTAAGGGCCATGCAAGCTATTTCGGTGGCAAATGATTTTCCACGTGTTTTTAACATTTCCTCAGACTTATTTGAAAATAGGTAAGGGAAGTGCTCCGGAAGGTTGGCTGAAATTGCTGCTTCCGTACACAATTGGCCGAAAGGGCCCTCGATTACAACCCTCGCTATCGGTAGGCAGACGCTTTGTTTTTCTGCCACTTGCCGAATCCAGGCACACTCTCCTATATAGTCTTCGGAAGATACGCAACTTGGATGCGCTACATCCATTGTGGCCGCCGAGTCCCTCAATACCCTACACATTCGGCCGTTCACTGAGAGTGTCCTCATGTAAGGCTTCAACAGCTTTTAAGCTATCCTCTGACTCCTGAATTGTGGCCAATGCCATGTGCTTCTTACAGCTCCTGGCCATGTGGCCCTTTTCTCCGCAGCTGTAGCAAACAACTGGCTTCCGCGCTTCTAACGCATGCGCTATGTCACCAGGGCGCTTTGAACCTGATGAAGGTGCCGCCTTAGTCCCCTCAACTGTCCTTTCCCTGCTGACTGTCTAATAACTTGGAATTCTCGGGTTTCCAGTTATTTCTTGCAAACCTCTTGCGTCCCTGGTTTCCCGACCAGCTTTCTACCTTTTCACTTTTTTCCGAAGTTCGTGGTGTACTGCGGAGACTACGGCGTGAGCAGTAATCTTCGGCGAGTTCTGCTGCCCTGTTTCATGTCTACGTCTTTCATCCTATCCTGCACCCAAAGCCTTACCTCCTCGGGAATTCCCCGGTAAAACTGCTCAAGTACCATCAACTCAATGACCTTGTCAGGGTTGCCATAGACTTGCGCGCTTTTGAGCCACTCTTCAAAGTTGGCTCTAATTTGGTAGGCATAGTCTGAATGAGATTCGTTGCCCCTCTTAGAGTGCCTGAACCGCAGGCGGAAAGCCTCTGTCGATAGGCGATATTTTCGTAGCAATGCAGCCTTTACCCTGTCATACACCTCGGAGTCCTCTTTATTCATTCTTGCGATAACATCGGATACTTCGCCTGGTAGTACGCATATCAGTTTTTGTGGCCAAGTCTCCCTACTAAACCCTGCATTTTCGCATGCTCGCTCAAAATGCACGAGGTATAATGCAATGTCGTCACCCGCCTTGAAGGTGTGGATTAGATCCTTTATCTTTGATTCTCCACCCCCTGAATTTCGATTTCCCACGGACATACGAAGCTCAAGTTCTTTCAGACGGATTTCATGTTCTTTATTCTCGCGATCCCTCCTTATTTCCTCCTCTCTCTGTTCACGGGCTAAGCGCTCACGCTCCTCTTTCTTTGCCAAATGGTTTCTCTGGCCTCAATGGCCTCTTCTAAACTCACTTCCTCTTTTCCCAAGTGCTCCAAAATTTGTTGTTTTCTTTTAACCGAGCCGACCCGAAATATTCAGCTCCTGACAAAATTTCGAGGAGTTCTTGGACCTTAAACTTCTCCATCTTAGATATGCACACCGTTTCTCTTCTAAGGTAATTTTGCCCACGAGCCACCCAATTCTTGGTCTGTGAATCAAAATTTACCAAAATCACCCTACCACGTTACCGACCATCTGCGCTAACGAGTCTGGCGGAAAAGAAGAGCAAACACGCGGCACTCACCACTTCGATGCAGCCGACGCAGGCGAATCCCATAAGCTGCCAGCCACTGTTGCGTCTTTGGGTAGCGTGGTGCGGACTCGGGCCATCCGAGTCCCCGGAGGAGGACGAGTAGAGAAGCCGGAGAAGGAGAAAAAAATGTTTATATACAGTATTTACATGGTAGCGTGGTACAACATGAAAAGAGAATCACCCACGAGCGCCTCTGCGCTAGCGTTTTTATACCTCGTCCGCCTTCCCAAGATCCCTTGCAAGGAAAATTATGCGCAGGATACTCCAATGAGATCGTCGTCTTCCTCTCCGTCCCCGAAGAGGGAAAGCCCAAACACCGCCTCCCTCTGAACCTAGGAAAGGGGCAAGGCATGCCCAGTTCGCTGTTTGGTGAGGGAGACCCCACGCGCCAGCGTGGCACCACAGTGAGATGGACGTGGAATCCCATGCGCAAAGTCGCTCCTTGATGCCGCCAGGTTGACTCAAGCAATGCAGAATACCCCGTACAGCTGCTGGGTCGACGCTGCTTCGGAGTGTTGCTCTCGGCTGCTGACAAAAGCTTGGCCAACGACTTTTGTGTCAAGAGGAGCCGGCGACGTGGTTTTTTCCCGATTGTCCGCGTCCGTCGCCGTCCCGGTTGCAGGGTTGACTCATCAACAGCTGCCAGGTGCCAGCAGGGCCGCGAAGACCACGTGGAACTTGGGCGAGGCACAACAGCATGCATGTTTTGATTTTTCTGGTTGCTCTATTGTTTGTATACTCGCATCGCATGCAAACATGTACACGCATGCCGAATGCGCATGGGAGTAGAGGCCTCTGTCAGGCAATACGGCTTTTAGCTATCACTCTTCTTTCTGTATCAGAAAGAAGTAAAATAAACTTCAAACTTCAAACTAGCTATATGTTAAATTTCAACATCCTTACCCTACTCCCCCCCCCTCTCTCTCTCCAAGGACACTTACTACAGCGTCACAAAGAAGTCGGGCCGACTTCAGAAGTTTCTGCGTGACAATCACGACCCACACCGTCCGGTGCTGCCTGAGCGGAGGCCAGAGCCCGGACGGGTTCAACGTGGGAGACTTCCTGGCGGTTTCTCGCAGCAGCGGTGCCCGAGAGCGTCTCCAGCACACTGGAGCAGCGCTGTTGACGTCGAGAGGAGCGGCGAGTACGCCAGAGGTCAGCTCGTACACGCGTGGGAGCCCAAGATCTTGCCTCAAGTGAAACGCAACGTGACGATTGTCAGAAAATTCGACGTGGGACGTCGTCGAAAAATACTTCAAGTACGCCTTCGACTCGAGTGAAGCCTGATAAACTTAATAAAACAAGAGCCACATCACTTAGTAGTGCGGATTTATTTTCATCCCGAAACTCGTGCCCAACCACACGTCTCTCTGAGGTGTATATAACATGAAATGTACTGAATGCACTGAAAACCTATTCTTAAATTGCTAAAAAATAATTCGGCAGATCCAAAGCACTTTGGGAGTCGATGTTATGCGAATCATGTGGATGCAAGGTGTATGTGGTTTAATTTTTTTTAGGGGCGAAGCTCCTCTTAGTCTAACCTTGACATACGTCATGCGTCTCAGAGAGAAAAGAGACAAGAAAGAAAAGAAGGTAGTGTCTCCCTAACAGAATGATACACGGCGCTGTCTCAATAAGTACATACAAACTACAGTTGAGTGAGGATATTCTAGAAGGCGCTTTGCCGCTACTCTACTTGTCAGTGGCCGTGGCAACGAAGCACAAGGCTTCAAGTTTTCTTAATTTTTGCTTTTGCAGGCTGATTGGTGATCATCTCATCAACGGCCACGCAGAGTTATCGCCGGATTACGTGGAGGTATTTTTCTTCCTGACACGATTGACTTAATTGAACTGCGGGAGCTGACAGCCAGGAGAAACGAGGGATAAATACCGTTCGCACGTCTCGGGATCTTCACTTGGCTTCAAGTTTTCTGCATTTCACCTTTGCAAGTTGGAAACGCTTACTTATAATACGATTACTGTATTATTAAAAAGCTGTTGGTGCCCTTGAAAGTGCTTTTGACAGTGTCGCTTGCGATAATCATGACCCCTGACATTGTTAAAAAAACTGAAGGATGTCCTGAGCGAACTAAAACAAATGCGAAATGCACTTGAAAGAGAATACCAAAAACAAAATTGAGATGTGAAAAGTTCCATCGAATTTCAAAGCAACCGTTTTGATAACATCGTGTCTGAAGTGATCGAGATCAAGAAGGAAAATGCTGAAATTCGAAAGATAAACGCTGTGCTATCTCTCGAATGCCAACAGCTGAGAAAATTTGTGCTAGAAAAATGAACAGAAACTTATCCAGCTGGAACAATATTCTCGTAACAAAAATCTTGAAATCAAGGGCTGTCTCGGTTTCAAGAAACGAGAACTTACCCAGCATCTTGGAAAACATTGACAAAGTGACCAATGAATCAATTTCTAAGACGGACATCGAAGTCTGCTACAGCGTGCTGACTAGGCATGCTGAGCAACAGAACATAATTGTTCAGTTTAACATGAGGTCCAAGCGTTATACTGTGCTTCAGAAAGCTAGAAAAAAACGCATTTTTTTTATGGCAGACATCGGTTTTACACAGCAGACCCCAATGTTTGTAAATGAGCACTTGTGCCCTGCCATAAAAAAGCTTTTGGGCCTGACTTTTTCATGAAAAAACGAGAAGGGATGGTGTTTCACTTGGACAAAGGGTGGAAAAATATTAGAAAGGAAGTCTATATTGTCGCCAGCAGTGCACATTATCAATGCGCATGACCTTGATAAATTAAACTAAGCACTACCCGATGAATTCGGTAGCTATCCTTGTTTGCTCAAAATGGGTGTTGATTATTTCGCTGCTTGCGATAGCGGTTCTCTGCGCAGGAAGTATGACAAGAGCTTGTCTGTTATTCAAGTAAATGCTCAATCAGCAAGGAATAAAGAAGAGCATATCCTTGCCCTTTTGGCGATGCTTTGTTTTGAGCCAGAAGTATTCACGGTAACAGAGACGTGGTAGAAAGACAGCAGTGATGTTCCTAAATGTCCTGGCTACACGAGTTTCTTTATGAACCGACTATCCAAAATAGGAGGAGGCGTCATGCTGATGGCTCAAAATGAGATTGACTGTCGCCTCGTTGCTCCTTACTCATGTATGACATGTGATTATAAAATCATGATCGTCCGTTTCTTGAATTTTGTGTTCTCTGTCCTTATACCGACGACCAAGGGCAAATGTGCCTAATTTCTTCTTATTACTTGGTAACTTTCTGGGATGGATTAATGACAGTCAATGCAAGCTCATTTTAGCAAGTCACTTAAATATAGATTTAGGCAAAGTTTCAGCGCAACAATAATTATGCAAGTCTTTGAAAATTAACGTGTTTCAAATTACTATAACTCTTCCTACACGTATTCATAGATACTCATCCACTTTACTTGATGTATTCATTACTAATATAAAAGAAAACCATCTTGTATCTGGTGCACCAATTAGTGACCGTTTGCCAATATTTTTCGTGAGAAGCAATTGTTCTGCTCTTATACTCAGTACGACAAATGTTATAACTGTCAGGGATGTACTCTAGCCACGTTTCGTAACGAACTAATTGTGATTGATTGGTCAGATGTTATGTGTGCAAAATGCCCTCGCGCAGCTTACGAAATGTTCATAAACAAGTTGAAAGGTACCAAAGATAAGCCATTTTCTTTTAAAACACTTAAACCTTCCCGTAAATGCAACAAACCATGGATTACAGAAGAATGCTCAAAAGAAATACACGCGAAGAATAAGGTTTATAATGTGTTCTTAAACAAAAGTGACGAAGCGTTTACACTTTTTAGGGCACAAAGAAACAAAGTGAATAGTTATTTGCGCTCTGAAAGAAGGGGACTTTTACATAAACTTTCAGACGTAAATACAATGAAAAAGCCAGATCTTGCATGAAAAAGGCTGAACGAATTTCTTGGCCGCAAATACAATAGAAATACTGATCTTTCAGAGGTACTTTCAAACGTTCAAACTATTTCTGAAGCATCCTTGGCAAACACATTTAATAACTATTTTACATCTCTCTTAAGTGCTAGCAGCCAAAGCCCACAGTGGCTAGAGTACCTAGGTGCCTCATTTAAAGACAGTGCTTTTTTTGGCTCCAACAAGCACAAAAAAAATCATTTCTGTGCTTATGTCACTAAAAAACAGTAAGTCTTCTGATGCCAATGATTTGCGGATTCTACCGGTGAAAGAAGTTTTGGACATAATCGCGCCAATAATAGAACATCTTTTTTACCTTGTTTTCTCACATGGACATTTCCCAGAGGAATTACAAAAAGCAAGGGTGATTGTTTTACACAAATGTGGTGATGCTAATGGGCCCTCAAATATATAGACCAACATTCCTGCTTCCAGTATATTCCAAAGGCTTGGAAAAGCTAATTTATAGAATGACTACTTTTATTTAAAAACATCGAATTATAACAGACAAACAATTCGGGTTCAGAAAAGGACTTCTACAAAGGATGCTCTTTTGTCACAAAAAGAAACTATATTACAATCTTTCGAGCAGGAAATGTGTACAATAGGCGTATTTATTGATTATTCAAAGGCTTTCGATAACATTAATGATTCAACATTGTTGCAAAAGCGAAGTCATTATGGTTTTCATGGGGTGTCTTTAGAACTACTCACTTCTTACGTAAAACACCGCCAACAACAAGTTTGCATAAATCATCACGCCTCAGATTTCAAGGCATTGGATGCCGGTATTCCGCATGGCAGCATTCTAGGGCCCGTTTTGTTCTCCCTATATATAAACGACATGGTCAGAATTGATAACTCCGTGCAATGCCTACTATATCCAGATAACACCACTCTACTCTTTACCGCGCGAAATGTTACTGATGCAATTTTTGATGCCAATCGAGCATTACGGATGCTATCATCATAGAGCTCAGACAATTCTCTTGAAATAAATGTCGTTAAAACTAAAGCTGTCTTGTTTAGACCCAAAAAACTGTAAAATAGAAGCTCAGGTTGGCGTGTACTATCAAAATTCACCTATAGAAATTGTGCCTTCTGTAAAGAGTCTCGGTGTTTTGTTTGAGGAACACATGTCATGAAATAAGCACACTGGACTAATCACTGGTAAGATTTCGCGGGAGCGTGGTATCCTCAACAAATGCATATACTACCTGCCTAAATATATTAAGCTTGTTATTTATAACAGCCTATTTGCATCGCATATTAGGTACTGCTACTTAGTCTGGGGTACGACGACGCTGACTAATATTAGGAATCTTAACGTAATCCAGAAAAAAGCCGTTCATGCCGTCATAAACGTGCCATACAACAGTCACGCTGAACTATTTTTATTGAGCTTAACTTAATTCCACTTCCATCATTATACGAAAAGACGCGTCTAAGCGCTATAGCACTGGTGTCGCGAAAAAGAACAACATTTTACGTAACCTTTCCTGCCAAACAGAAAACAAAAAGGTACGCGTGGCCCGTCACACTGAAAAATGGAAACTTCCACGCACGCGAACTAACTATGGCAAACAGATGTTATGCTATTTATTGCCATACCATTCGAATAGTACAAATTAGCTGGTATATATCCTGTCTTCGAGGTGAAAAAAGTGCCGCCATATTCACGAAGTGAATGATGATGAGTGGGCGAAGCTCCAAAGGTAAACCGGGTAAACAACGAATCCTCCGTACATTTTTCCCACTCGACTTTATTACAACGCCCCCCCCCCTCCCTAGCGTACGTCGCCGCACTAAATCGGGCTATTGCCTTCCATCAATGACATGTGCCATATGTGACATCATTCATATCTTATATCATCTCACATATTTCTTCATCAACTACAAGTACCGCCGTCTAAATTATAACATATTGCATCTTTTCATCGTCAGCTACAAGTACCGCCATCTAGTGAACACTGCAAGAACTAAACGAGAAGTGGCTACATATAGGGGACGGTACCGCCATCTAGTGAACACTGCAAGAACTAAACTAGAGGTGGCTACATACAGGGGACGCACAGCCCACGCCTTAAGGAGCTTCGCCCCTAAAAAATTAGCCCTGTATCTGCATGCTACACTGCAAATGTCGTCGAAAGACAATAACCTCGCGTCTGAAGAGAGTGAACAACACATTTATTTGATGTTTTGCGCAAGAAAATTAGTGAATGGTAATCTGGAGGCACTGCATTCGAGTGCCTCGAGCGTGCAGCGGAAACGAACGAGCGCATCAAGTCACGTCACATGTGAGACATGAGCGCTATCTGGCAGTTATCTTGGAAAAAGAAGCGCGGGCGCCTTGCGCGCCCATCTCGGAGGTGATGAGGTGTAGAACGCAAGGTGACGGGTAGCTGCCACCACCGTGTCGTCTTAGCAAAGCGTTGGAAACACTTGCCTTTTCGTGCAAGCGTCGCATGGTCAGCGTAGCGTGATAAACGCAACGTTCCTTAGAATTACTAATGTACGCCTTTTATAGTAAAAAATACACATCCATAATGTTGACAAGTTGTTATGGTGCCTCAGATATGCGCAATAATTGCTTTTCAATTGAAAATCGCACAACTATGAACGCTGAATCTTGAGCAATATTGGTGGGCGCTGCGGGTGGGGTCGGCCGTTTGGAGTATCGTTTGGCCACTTCGGTGCCGTTAAGGGCGGACAAACAGACAAATGTACAAACAGACAGACAGACAGACAGACAGACAGACAGACAGACAGACCAAAATTATTGCGTCAAAGGTCCCCAAGAAAGGTTATCGTCATTGAAAAAAAAAACAAGTTGCAAACATTTTGTTTTGGTGTAAGAGTGGGATGTTGTTATCGGCTCTGCGTATGTGTATGCATGTGCAGACACATACGAAAAACTAGTCACCCTGTTTACGAGGTGTCTCCTGACGGGAAGGGTACCAGAGTCTTGGAAGAACGCTGACATCATCTTAATACATAAGAAAGGAGATGACAAGGACTTGAAGAATTACAGGCCGATCACCTTGCTCTCTGTAGTATACAAGCTATTTACAAAGGTAATTGCTAACAGAGTAAAGAAAACATTAGAATTCCATCAACCAAAGGAACAAGCAGGATTTCGAACAGGCTACTCAACAATTGACCACATTCATACTATCAATCAGGTAATAGAGAAATGCTCAGAGTATAACCAACCACTATACATAGCCTTCATAGATTACGAAAAGGCGTTTGATTCAGTAGAAATATCAGCCATCATGCAGACACTGCGGAATCAGGGCGTAGATGAAGTATATATAAACATTTTGGAAGAAATCTACAGGGGATAAACTGCTACCATAGTGCTTCATAAAAAAAGCAACAGAATACCAATCAAGAAGGGTGTAAGGCAGGGGGACACAATCTCCCCAATGCTATTTACCGCGTGCTTACAGGAGGTTTTCAGAAGCCTATAATGGGAACAGTTAGGGATAAGAGTTAATGGAGAATACCTTAGTAACCTGTGCTTCGCCGATGACATTGCATTGCTGAGTAACTCAGGGGACGAATTGCAACTCATGATTACGGAGTTAGACAAGTAGAGCAGAAAGGTGGGTCTTAAAATTGATCTGCAGAAAACGAAAGTAATGTACAACAACCTCGGAAAGAAGCAGCGCTTCGAGATAGGTAATAGTGCACTTGAAGTTGTAAAAGACTGTCTACTTAGGGCAGGTAATAATCGCAGAGCCTAACCACGAGATTGAAGTAACTAGAAGAATAAGAACGGGGTGGAGTACATTCGGCAAGCGCTCTCAAATTATGACAGGTAGATTGCCACTATCCCTCAAGAGGAAGGTATATAACAGCTGTATCTTGCCGGTACTTAGCTACGGAGCAGAAACCTGGACACTTACAAAGAGGGTTCAGCTTAAATTGAGGACAACGCAGCGAGCAATGGAAAGAAAAATGGTAGGTGTAACCTTAAGAGACAAGAAGAGAGCAGAGTGGATTAGGGGACAAACGGGGGTTAAGGATAACATAATTGAAATAAAGAAGAGGAAATGGACATGGGCCGGGCATGTAGCGCGTAGACAGGATAACCGCTAGTCATTAAGGGTAACTAACTGGATTCCCAGAGATGGGAAGCGGATTAGGGGGAGACAGATGGTTAGGTGGGCAGACGAGATTAAGAAGTTTGCGGGTATAAATTGGCAGAAGCAAGCACAGGACCGGATTAACTGGCGGAACATGGGAGAGGCCTTTGTCCTGCAGTGGACGTAGTCAGGCTGATGATGATGATGATGATGATGATGATGATGATGCCTGTGCATTCACATGAGTATGTGTCGTATATGTATATATGTGCATGTTTTGCGCTATTTCTATGCGTATTATGACAACACATTTTTTGAATAACGTTGCACCGAAGGTCAAGATGCGTTCCTTATGTAACGTGTATATTTATGTTTGTGAAAATAGCTTCTTGTCGAAGGGCGATGTGTAGCATATTCCTGCTGCTCCGTGTTCTTGTAGTTTTCTGTTAGCGCAAAGTTCGAGAAACCGTGGGCCTCGTCAAGCCATTTGTTGCCTTTTTAGCTCGCGGCCCTAAACATCTTTCCGAGTCTGATTTTGAAATAAAAATATTTCTGATTCTCATTACTCTCCGATTGGTTGCTGCTCGGGCTGTGCCTTGAGACGGGGAGAACAAGCGCCTCTCTCACTCTCCTGGACAGCCGCAATACGTGGCGGATCGTTGGTGGGGCGGGCGCGTTGAAGACGCTTTCGCTCGGCTTCCTTGGCTCGCGTCTCGTC
The DNA here is from genome assembly GCA_013436015.1 of Rhipicephalus annulatus. NCBI lineage: Eukaryota > Metazoa > Arthropoda > Arachnida > Ixodida > Ixodidae > Rhipicephalus > Rhipicephalus annulatus. The sequence goes on along the minus strand of WOVY01002215.1, from coordinate 354,357 downwards.
GGTGTTACCCACGCACCGTCTGCATTCTCGAACGCGATCGGATGCATGCACAGATGGCGGACACATGGACGGATGATTGGTGGGACGCTTCGCCCCAGTCATCATTCACTCCGTGGATAAGCTGTGATTTTTATTTTTTTAGTGAGACGTCGTAATGTTTCGCTCAATATATGCAGAAACCTACGCACACACATATGTTAAACATCCGCGGAGACTCACTCGCTGGATTCCGTGCCGACCGGTTGTGCCCTCGCGATCTCCGACGACAGCGCAGCTCTGGCCGACTGGGTTGGTCCTACGCCACCTCCTGCCGCCGGTTCCTACGACGACGACAGCGCAGCTCTGGCCGACTGGATTAGCCCTACGTCATCTCCTGTCACCGACAAGAGCTCTCGCGAGTGGTGCCCCGTCCTTGGACTCCTGTGACAGTGTTTTATCTTTCCTATCTCTTCTGTTCATCGCTCGCTGTCTTTGCGCATTTCTCTGTTTCTCTGTCTCTCTACATTTATTCCTATCCTTTTAATCCCTCCTTACCACCATCCCTTATGAGCTACTGTTGAGGTGTCGCAGTCTGATGCAGACAGTTACGGGGCTCACTTTTCTCTTCTTTTCCGTTTTAAGAATCACATAAAATCACATAAACATCCGCATATGTTTCATATTAGCGGTCATTTGCAGAGTCGAAACGATGCCGAAAGCAACACAGATATTAGCAATGCCAGAAGCAGTAAGATGATATTAAGTGCTGGCATTTGCGTTAGGGCCCCGCGAGGACGGTAGCCCTCAGCATTGGTACACAAGTCGACCTCAGCGGATGGCACCTGACTACAATTAACGTTAACCCGACAAGACGGCTGTATTATAGAAGTACTTATGTAATGTTTGTAAAATTTGATAGCTCGTTATGCAACCAGAATTGACGTTTTGCGAATAGTAGGGTCTATCTGCAAAGTACTTCAGAGGCCTGCCGTGGCTCTGTCGTAGAATACTTGATTGCCACGCAGAATTCTAAAGTTCGATTCCTGCTGCGACTGACATTTATTCTTTGCAATCATCTGGTCAACGCTTCCTATGCCTATGCCAGCTTTTTCTTAACACCCGAGCGTTAAAATTACTCATGTGTTCTGTTCTGTTCTGTTTTAACTGTTTTGCTGTGGAGAGGTTGAGGTGCCTATAGCCTCGGCTACTCCATATCACAAAGTTCTGCACCGAAAAATAAAATAATAATACAGAACGGTACCCAAAAGTTAACAATACGGAAAAGAAAGAAAAAAAGAAAAGAAAACATAATAGCACACTGAAACCAGTTTAAATATCATGCCAATACACAGTTTTCTTCACGCAGTTCACACAGTCATAAACTACTTACACGCACACCTTACTATTCTAGTGTCAGTATATACATGACCACATTTTACATAATACCCATCTCTGGCTGTCAGTCATAGGCGCTTGTCCAGTCCGGTCTCCACTAAAAAGTCTGTCAGGAAGATTATTGCCTTTTTCTGGAAATGCATCTCAGGCCATGGTCCAAGTAGTTTCTTTATTGTGAGGGGCCGTCTGTCCAAACTTGCTAATTTGTTCTTTAATTTTTCTCTTTCATTCGCGTGTATAACGCACTCCAAAAGAATATGGCAAACATTTTCTTCTGCATGACCACAATGGCATTCCGGTGAGTTGGATCGATGTATCTTGTGCAGGAAGCTGTTTGTGTATGCTACTTCTAATCTATAGGTCGGTGGATCAATGTCTCTAGGTGTCGTGGGAGGTCTGTCGCTATGGAAAATTTTCTGTGTGTATCAACTTCATAAAGTACCGTTTCCTTTGATTTAGGGTTCTCAAACCACTTCTCCATCAAACAATGGTTAGCTCCTTGCGATATAAAATGCTGAATATCCGCCCCAGACATAGGGATTGCGCAATCCCGTCCTTCCTTCAATGCTTTCTTCGCGAGACTATCAGCATCTTCATTTCCCTTTATTCCAATGTGGCTGGGTATCCATTGTAATACGATGTTGTGACCCTGCGATGAGGCATATTCAACAGTTTCTGCGATACATTGTGCTATTTCACCATTTTTGTAAGGTGATCTCACATTTCTGATTAGCTGAAGAGCAGGTTTGCTATCAGTGCATATCACCCATTTTCGTGGCTCGGGATTCTCGCAGATAAGCTTAGCTGCTTCAAAGATAGCCACCAATTCTGCTGTCGTCGATGAAGATTTGTGCGATAATTTCTACATCTTCTTTTTCTGAAGTTCGGGTATAAAGGCCGCACAGGCTGACACTTCTTCTGTGCATGATCTGTATGCATTACATGAAGCTGATGAAGTACCAACTGTGCCGCTACTAGAGGTGCCATGTCTGCTTTCTACTCTATGCCGTCTATTTCACGGATAACGTTAAGAAGTGGCAGCGTCCAAGGTGGTTTTGAAGGTTTCCATTGTCTAAAATCTGGTACTACTGCTTGAAATGATGATATAGTATCCTGTAGTCTCATTGCCGTCCTTTGTGTTAGTGCACCAGATAAAAAATGACTTTCATGTTGCGTGAAAATTCTAAATAATTTTCGAGATGTTTCTTTAGTTCGGAGTACTGCCAAAGGTGGCTCTCGAGCCTCCGCATACACTAAAGCACTGGAAGTTGACCGTGGTAAACCCAGACATACCATGTGTGTTCTCGCCGTTCCTGGGTAGATATAAAACGTCTATCACCTGCGGCTACTACCCGCATACCAAAGGCAAATACTCGGCCCCGGATATGTACCACTGTTTTCTTTTTTCAAGAGTTTGACGTGTACGCGACGAGATAGTGACATTCATGTCATGACCAACGCGTCGTATTCATCAGACCGTCTTACTCCCCAAGTTAAGGCAGTGATCATTAGAACACCCAGACGTAGGCAGCTAGATAGATAGATAGATAGATAGATAGATAGATAGATAGATAGATAGATAGATAGATAGATAGATAGATAGATAGATAGATAGATAGATAGATAGATAGATAGATAGATAGATAGATAGATAGATAGATAGATAGATAGATAGATAGATAGATACGCTCAAAGTCGCTGAAGTTCGCTAAGCAATGCTTCGCATTTAAAAAGTTATTAGACATTTAGTGCACCTGGTACTCTACTATGGGAGAGCATAAAGCCGTCTTGAGAGCTTCACATAAAGTGTTTAAAGGTGGTTAACGATTTAGAGTACTTAGTACTCTACTGTGGGAGGAGCTGTAAGTCGTCCCGTGGACCTCCTTAACCAGCTGGGAAGTGCTGACTGTAACAATCAACTGTGTTTAGAAAAAATGGTTGACGATTTTGAGTACTTCGTACTCAACTATGGGAGAGCGGTGAGCCGTCCCTGTGGTTAGAAAAAGGGGTTAACGATTAAGAGCACTAAGTACTCTACTATGGGAGAGCATATAGCCGTCCCGTGCACCTAATTGTATTTTCGAAAAGGTTTGTTTCTCCCGATGCAAAGTTAGACAGGCACTCTAAACGTACCTGAAAATTGAAAGCCACCGTGGTTTTTCTGCTATGCTAGAGTAACTTTGTCTGTACACCAAACAAGCTTTATGTGCAATCAGGTCGTCCTGTTCTGAGAACGTTCACCTTCAGAATATCTTCATATCTTTTAATATAACATCTTCAAAAAAGAGCAAATATGATCCTAAAACCGTGCTGTAAAGTTCTAAGTTTCAAATGTAATTAAAGAGGTGGTGACTGGATATCGAGAGGGATGGATGGATAAAGTTTTAACGCCCCCCCCCCCCCTAAGAAAGCGCTCTACCTTTTATATATATATATATATATATATATATATATATATATATATATATATATATATATATATATATATATATATATATATATATATGCGTGCGTGTGCGTGTGTGCGTGTGCGTGTGTGTGTGTGTGTGTGTGTGTGTGTGTGTGTGTGTGTGTGTGTGTGTGTGTTTAAGGAAATGGCGGTGGAGGCCAAGCGACGAGGGGAACTGAATCAGCGGTCACGCCGCGCGTAGATTGAGTAGAGGCCATTGCCAGCAAACAGACCGACAACTCGACAATTTGCCGCCATTCGGAATCGTTCCGCTCCATCGACACAGCGGCAGTTTCCACAGGTCGAAAAGAATGAGAAAGGAAAGATGGGGCCCTTGACACGAAAACGGTCGAAGTGTCCATAGCAAGTGTGAACACCGTATACGGCTCCGCGGCTAACCATTAAGCCAGGCAACCAATAACGGCTCCCGCCTCTGTTTACACGCGCAATCTGTACAGCGATCAGTTTGCGCAGTGCGCTATACCGGCATGCGCTGATCACTGCAGGTTTCGTGTGATCTCTCCTATCCTTCTCTTTCTTTCTTCCTTTCTCTATATCTCTCCATCCTTCCTGTTTTTGTTTGCCTGTATATCGACTCAATGAAATTAAGAATTCTCTTGGGGGCGCATTTTTCTGGAAATGTGCTATTTCTGATATCGACCTCTCGAGTTGTCCAGCTTTGCCTAAAGTAGGGAAACACTTGATGGGCACATTCCGCTGGTGGTTGTTGCTTGTTTCCAGTCATACGAAACGTCTCGTCCTACATTGCACAAGCCACTCGTGATCCGTGATCAACGGCGTCACGGTCATAGCGCATATAGTGCTGTCGTGATGGCAGAAAGAGGATGTGTGGTCTGGAAGAAGAAGAAGAAGAAGAAGAAGAAGAAGAAGAAGAAGAAGAAGAAGAAGAAGAAGAAGAAGAAGAAGAAGAAGAAGAAGAAGAAGAAGAAGAAGATGATGATGATGATGATGATTCCACAGACATGGCTCGTACCCACTCAGGGGGATCGGCCAAGAATCGATGACTTAATTAAGATTTTTTTTAATATCGAAACCACCCACCAGAAAAAAGAAAAAAAAAGAAAAGACACCCTAGTCAGAATGAAAGGAGTGCCATAGTTGCTTGTCACTCGTGCAGATAAGACAATTATTTATTACCTTGAATAAGAATCTGCATTGCTAAACAATGCTCTTGTGTTCGTTGGAATTATTTTTTTTTGCACGAATAATAATCCCGCAATTAAAAGCTTAATTCTTTTACTTTCATTCAGGTATTTGCAAACTGCGTAGAAAACGTTCTCGTGGCTGAAACCCAGATCGTAAGCACCGAAGGAAAGTGAACGCGCTTGTTCTTCGTCGTCATCAGCATGATCGCCATCGTAAGCGGCGGCCACGGCGCGACAGATGACAGGCTTCATTCACAAGCTGTTTCGCATCTAAAGTTGGCACTAAGCTTCCGTGGGTTGAAACAGCGAAACTGGGCGATTTAGAAGACTAATCTGGTCGCCTCGAAGTCGTTGCTGGGCTTTAGCCAGGTGATCCTATAGGTTGCTTCTACGCCGAATATTAGTGCAGAGAGGTTCGATTTAAACCACACGCAGTCAGAGACACGACACGAATGTCCGTACTCCAGAGGCCGAACCCCCGGCTGTTACCGTTCGTTCGCAGATCACACAAATGTACGGGCGCGTCATCGTTTGCGTAGGCCCTCCATCGCTTCGAGGTCTTCGCTAAGCAGCGGTTGCCTTTGTCGTTCCTTAGACGTACGTTCCAGGTCTTAGGCTCGCCACCATTGCTTAACAGCCTTTTATTGTGCAAACTGTTGTCTTCGTTTCTAATGAACCAGTGGTGATAGGGGGGGGGGGGGAGAAACGTTTATTTAGAAACAGTGTTCCGAGCGAGGTGCGGTATCACCCAAAAAGTGGGAGGGTTATTTGCCCAATTACTGATTACTGTGGCACATACCCATTTATGATGATGATAGTCGTCTCATAGGCCATTTTTTTTTTCTCTTTCTAGGAAACACAAATTGCGGCTTGCTTAAAAATCCCTGCTGTTGAAATTTGTCTTGATGTCCCGCTGTGTGGCTATGACGTAACAGGCAGAAATTTCAACACGGTTTACCGTACTAACTAGCATTTCGAGGCTGCAATCACATTATTATAGCCGAGAATTCCTACTGAAGTAAAAGAGCGAAAAAAAAGATGTTCACAAATATAAGGCACGCAGTACATGGGACTTTCTGCTTCTTGCAGCAGTTTTTTTTTGTGTGTGTATATGTGTGTTGCTGTTTATCTTCAGTACATCTATATGGCAAGGAGACACGTCATGGCATCTTTCTTCAGAGTAGAGTACAGTCTCGATATACACTATCACCTAGTAAAGTAGAAACATTTAGATACAGCAGATCATTTAGCTATCGTTGAATACTATTAGAAATTTTTTGCAAGCAATAAATAGCACAAGCGTATAAGCACATGAACAGAACAAAGACGCTGCGTTATGAAGGCTATAAAGTGGTGTAACCGCTCGTCCTACAGCACGAACCAAAAACGGATGAGTGACGAAAAATAAACAAATAAACGCACAGCCAGCTGGGTTACTCAATTGTGCACACCTGTCTCGTACATACGGCATCATGTCACCTAGGACTTTCTATACGCCTCCTCCTCTTCACTTCAAAGTTGGAATACTGCGTAATTGAGGTTATTCGCATAGAAACCTCCGTTTCCATGCTTCTCCCTTCTTCGACCAACGTTAAGGTTAAAGAGTGACAGCAGCATCCTATTGGATGCAGTGACGTAGTGAAGGAAGAACTATAGCACTTTGTCACCGCACACTCGACATGATAGGGAACAAGCGTTGGTTCGAGGCCATCACTGAGAACTTGGTGCTCTGCCCATTTTCGATGCTGCGACGAACAACGGCCGCTTCCACTGACTCTACGATCGATTTTTTAACTAAGCCGAGGTCACGAAAGCTCTCTGTCCTCACATCTCCTTCAGCTACTGGAAGCTATTTGGAAGGTTCTGCAATACTTCGAGACAAGGGAGTAGTCAACCTTGGAACCACCCCCACACGTTTACGTATGGTTTACGTGCCTTCGTTCCGTAGACAATCTTCACTCAGCCTCGACAAATCAGCGCACAGCATCGCATGGTCAAGGATCCTGCTGACCAGTCAAGAGCGAGATCTGGTCTCAGGTTCAAGAGTAGAGAGCGGAGCTCGCAAACTCTTTGGTAAAGCTTATGAGAAGATGACATCATGCGGAAGGTTGCGAAAGGTGGTATACTTCCTCTGGTTGGTTGTTTCAGTTTCTTAACAAGAGCCATATTTAGTTAGAGTGTTAATCAAATTTTTATCATAGTCAAAAATTACCGATGAGGACAGGACGAAGCTTCGAAGACCCGTATGTTCCCATCTTCACCAGAACGTTAGCTATCGGCTCTGCTTACGCTAGTGGGGGTTCCTACGCTGAAAACCGCTGCTTGAGTGTTCTTATGGACGTCGACACCGGCCCCGACGATGACATGGCAATCGCGCTGGCCGCGAATCTACCCAATGTGTGCGTCGAAGCTGTTTCCGTCGCCGCAGAGAACGTGAACGCGTCCACTGCTTACGACAACACGCTGGGAGTGCGGAGCCTTTTAAACCGGACGAACTTAAGTTGATCAGAACTTCTTAACATCGTTTATGAGCTTAGAAAATGAGAAGCAGTGCCAACAACAGGAGAAGACAGAGATGGGCTTTGTCTTTTTATCTGTCTTGTCCCGCTATTCGCCACGTTTCTCGTTTACTACGGAGGTGTATCTACTGGCCCAGTGTCATTCATGGCGGCGTATGGCACCAGAAGAACCAACATTATGACAACATGACTTGCAAAATACTATCTATGTTCAGCTTTGGTGGTGACTGTCTTTACACTTCCATGGCATATTTATTTGTGTAGTAAACTGGAATTCAAAAGTAATAGCTCATTTCTCCCGTTAAATGATTTAACGTTCTTGGCGTGTTTTAGATGCTTAACAGCTTTATTCTGCCTTTCGCGTTGAAAAAAGGCGCTGGTTTAAGTGGTGCATTATGCTTGAAAGCATGTGGCGATTTATATGTGAGCCATTTCTTCCACACAAAAGTCAGAAATATTGTGCACTATCGAACGTGTGGTCGATCTATAAGAGCAAAATTTGATGGCCCAGCACAGTGACGTAATGACATAGTTAACTCTTATTCATTCTTTTTTTATTGACACACGCACAAACACTGTCTATAGAATATGCAGAAAAGCTGTTCCTACTTATTTGCAAAGTTTCTGCAGTTTTATTTGTACTCTTTCGAGCATATATCTTCATAAACAAGTAGTTATTGAGGAGAGTCTGTGCACCTGTCACAAGTATATTATTCAGCACAATATCAGGGTGATGACCATCGCAAGGAAAAACAATCTTTCGTTTCGCAAAAATATCTTGTGACCGACACAAGGAACGGCATTTCCTCATTTGCTCTGGCCCCTCTCACACAAATTCGTAGTCGCCCACTTAGGGCCTGGGGAAAATGTTAGTACTGGGTCTAGACCTCTAGATTAAACCGTGTATAGCCCCCGTGGGTACTTCTACTGCACAGCCAGTTCTTGGATCTGTATACTTGGTAGTCGTCATTAAATATTATAGCTTGAGGTCGAGCTCACGCACCTGAAAACCATTTAAAGAGCGCTTTACCGTATGTGTCTATAGGCATATGCATTTAACGGAAGCATATTAGGCTAAGATTCCTGTGAGACTGGCGCAAAATTATAATACTGCAATTAATTGGATGGAACACCGGCGGGAAAATACTATGCACAAAAACGATGCACTAAGCAATGAAACAGTATTCCTTCCTTTTTTCTCAACCAAGTGAACGGAGATAATACAAGAAGTCCGCGGTGCTATAATCACCAATAGCGAAACGTTTACAGGCCCTGAGGAAAAACGCCTCTTCTGAAAATGTACTACTACGCGCGTTTATTATTTTAATGCCCCAGGGCTTACCTTAACAAGTCAGAAGCACACGCGACGGCTTCATTTTAGAGCCCGAACGAAACATGTTGGAGATAATGTCACTGGAACGACTTGCAAACATATAGTACGGACACACGTACCTTCGGGTTACGAAGAAAACGGTCGTCTAAGTCAGTTCGATGAACAACACGAGCCGATTTCGTTCATCCGTTGACCTTAGGAAACAAGAACACTCGCAACTTCGGTCCATCAGTCACAACAATTTGCCACTCAGCATCGCCTAACCAGTGGCATGTGCAGCCATACACACGGCGAATATCCAGTGCACAAAGCGCATCACATGTCAACACTTAACACGGACACAGAAAAAAAAACAAGGTCTTCTCGAATCACCAACAAGCACACCAGCACGCCACAAAAATGTTCGTCAGGCTTGGAAATCGATGTCTGTCGAGTGACGAGAGCAAGCGTATAGGCACTTTTGTGCAGCGAAACACGACGGTTTAAACAGAATGACGTTAAAGCCCATGGCAGAAACAGTGAGCAGGCCTAATTAGTCCGGCGCTAGGTACTGCAGACTTGGTTACGTGATAACTGACCGCAGCAAACATGCGATAAAGACAGGCCGGGCATTATCGCGGTCATCCGTTCCATATGATCAGCAGCCTATCACCAGATATGGCTGTCCCCTGCAAGTGATGAAAATTCCCGTCTAAGTGTTTGCGATAAGAACCTGTAGGAGAAAATCAGAATGTGCATGCGCGTGTGTTTGTGAATCTCAATCAGTAGGCTATGTATAAACAGTTGATCGATTGATTGATATGTGGGGTTTAACGTCCCAAAACCACCATATGATTATATGAGACACCGTAGCAGAGGGCTCCGGGGATTTCGACCACGTGGGGTTCTTTAACGTGTAGCCAAATCTGAGCACACATGCCTATACAACGTTTCCGCCGCCATCGGAAATGCAGCCGCTGCAGCCGGGATTCGATCCCGCGACCTGCGGGTCAGCAGCCGACTACCTTAGCCACTAGACCACCGCGGCGGGGCTATGTATAAACTGTAGCGAAGACCAGAGTTTTTTGCTTTTTTTTTACTATGCGCCACTTGCCAGCTTGGCCTCACGCTCTAAGAATAGTTGAGAGGCAACAGAAGCAATTGAGTGGACTGCGAAATCGGTGCGACAGATGCAAGCAGGACAGCGCCGCCCTTGAAGTCACAACAAAAAAGCGACATACTCTGCTGCCAGTTTTATTGCACATAGGCTGCTAGGTCGGCAGACTCTAATGGGCCTCCAAATTACAGGTGATATTTTGTCGCTCATTGACGCTGGCGTGCGTCAAATGTTCAACACGCGTATCGGGGTTGACGTGCACCTAAATATAAATACGCGGGATTCAGGCATTTTCGCCTCCATCGAAAATATAACCGCCGCGACCATTCAGTGATTTAATGAAGCGGGATAATGGCTGAGTGTAAACTGCTTAAGTAGTGGGAAAAATTGAATTGACTCAGAAAATATAGAATACATGCATATTTGGGTTTAAAATTTGTTTTTCAATCGTTCTGATTAGACGAAAACCATTCGGGAACTCTACAGGTACCTCTATGACAATATACTGACAATGATGCTCCCAAACGCCCCGCCGCGGTGGTCTAGTGGCTAAGGTACTCGGCTGCTGACCCGCAGGCCGCGGGTTCGGTTCCCGGCTGCGGCGGCTGCATTTCCGATGGAGACGGAAATGTTGTAGGCCCGTGTGCTCAGATTTGGGCGCACGTTAAAGAACCCCAGGTGGTCAAAATTTCCGGAGCCCTCCACTACGGCGTCTCTCATAATCAAATAGTGGTTTTGGGACGTTAAACCCCACAAATTAATCGAAGCTCCCAAACGCACAACATACGAAACGACAAGGTTTAATCTACTTGCATCAATCAAGTGATCTTACTAAACTATTTTTTGCTGAATGAACATAAACGAGAATAATTTTTCTTTCTCCTCTTCTTATACGTCAGCATAGCTATGTGAATAACATCTATTGCGCTGTTATAAGCCATATGATATGCACTGCTGGAGTTTGAACAACATTCTCTACGGCATAAACTTGTTATTGATCACTTGCCTATCACCGCTAGTCTTTTTATTCTCTCGTCACGCATCGGTAAACTTGCATCGTGGACCTCCGATTTCCAAGCAAGTCACGTGGTCCATCACGATTTCGGTTGAAATTCATAAAAGTGGTTTAACAATCATCATCTCAAACAACAAGAATCCACGCGCGCACGCGCAAGCGCGTTCACGTGCCTCGCAGAAAGAGACAGAAGAAGGCCACCGTTCTCGACTTCGGCTGCGTTTTGTCAACGACCTGCTCGAAGCATTGAAATCTCTGGTATTTTCCCGTTACCGCTGACATTTGGTGGACGACGTCTAGTCCAGGCTTCAAGATGGCGCAGACCACCAAGGCCAACCGCTCCTTGTTCACCACTTACTCGGACAGCAGCTCTGATTCCGGCAGCTCAGATTCGTCGGACTTGACTAGCTCTACGGCCCCTGCGAAAGACACCACCGCGATAGCCGGTGGTATTGTCAAGCGCAAGACTTCTCGCTCCAAGTCCCTGAAGTCACCGAACCTCCCGGAACAATCAAGGACGATCGAAGACCTGCTGCACTTTACGCGAGCCTCGAGCTCAGCCATCATCCCCACCGACTATCCCATCCTGGTCGCGCCACCCGAGGACATGCGACGTCTCATGGGCGTACCCCGACGTCGTCGCTTGACGGCCGTCGAGGCTCGACGCCACAAGCGCAACGAGCTGGGACGTTTGCGCGCCAGCGTCTCTCAGACGTGGTTCCTCTGCCTCCTGGTTCTGGCCGCACTGTCCGTTCCCGCGGGCCTCGTCATCGCGCCGTTCATCCCGTTCGGGGACTCGAGGTCGACCACGGCGTCCTATCCGGGAGGCTGGACCCTGCCGTTTACGGGCGACCCGTGGGCCAACGTGTCGCGCGATTGCCTGCGCCCAGTGAGGCTTAACGACGACATCAGGCAGCTCAACATACACAATATCCCCGTGCGCGCCGTCTCGACGCACAGGGGCGATCTGATATGCGTGTTCAACAACTCGCGCTTCCGCAAGGCCCAGCGGTACGACTTCGTGCCAGTGATCATGCCGCTGTCGCTGTGCAACAGCCTCCTCTACTGGTCGGTGGCCGTCGTCGACGGCGTCGTGCGCAACCGGGTACCCGAGTTCGACGTCCACTACGGCGTCTACAGGCTTCCCGAGCTCGTGCGGCGATTGGCCACGGGCGGTTCCCTGCCCCCGCTGCTCATCGGTGTGGGTGGACATCGAGAGGACAGTGCGCACTTGTCCAGGGTGGGTCGCGATTCGGTCGTGCAGAGCAAGTTCGGCGCGAGCCTGCTGCGTTTCAGCGACAAGCACGGCATCGGAGGCGCCGTGATTGATTGGAAGGTAATCACTCAACCCTTTCGAGCATTCGCATCTTGAAGTCAATATCATATAGCCTGATATTGGATATTCCAGAGACTTTCCAGAACCGATGTCACCGTATTACGATACCGGCTTCAGAGATGAAACAAAAAAAAATGAACTGAATATATTTCGTTTAGCTGTTGGTATGAGGACATGTAAACAATTACATTGATTGAAACAGGGTGACTTCTTTTCTCTACTTGTTCCTCACGACATTATTTTAATCCGTAACACAAAGAAACGCTTCGTAGATATTGTAGTGGAACAAAGAGCGACAAAATGTTGCAGTGCATTATTTTGTTGGTGTAATGATATAGTTTATGAACAGCCTAAATGACGGGAAATAAATAAGAAGTGTGACAGGACTGTGCAACAGATTACAAACTTCATTATCGGTCACAACTGCATGTCGTGGCGCCACCTGTGAGTGGCGCGCGCACTGAGTGAGCCCTAGTGTGTACTCTGTTCAACAGATGTCGTCTGTAACGGCACACACGTGATTGCATGCAGCCAATCGCGTGTGTCCGCGTGTCCGTTGTGTGTCGTTGCCGGCTCAGTCTTTGTTGGGTTCCCGCGGGCTCCGGTCAACTGACTTGTACTGCGCGTGTCGGGGGCGCGTGCCGGCGCACGTTGCGTCTCGCGTTCAGTCATCGGGCCCTCGCAGTGGGACGCCGCTCGTCGACACAACAACAACGTACTTTTACAAGCGCCACGCCGATGTCGCTGGTGTCAACCTTCTGTGGAGCTTTTCTTGATTCTCCAATATTCACGTCACTAGAGGTAGAAAAGCTCTTACATCACTCGGGGGCTCTCTTTTTCATGAAAGACGTAGTTTTTGAGCGATTGGCACGTAGAAGATTCTACTTCGGTAGCCTTCATTTCTGCGAGTCAAATCCTTTTAGCCTCTTATCCGCATTGCAGATTTGCTCACAATGCTGTAAATCCCGTGCGTTAATTAGCTTAAGCTGTCGCATAATAACCCATAAACGAATTTCCAATTCCAACACTTTCAACGTCTCTCGGCCAAGTTGTGGTCGGGCTCAAATGCTCGATGCAGTCGTGAACGAACGAAGCAGTTAGAGTATTTATTTGTTCTGTTCCTATAAATAATTGTCTGTTTTACGCCTAAAAACGCGACATGATTGAGAGATAATCGAGGGCTTCGAAAGTTTCGATCACATGGGGCTCTTTAACGAGAACCGAAACTGAGCCCACGGGCCTTTGAGCATTTAAGCTCCATTCGAGCGCGGACACCACGGTTGGGATTCGATCCCGCAACCTTCGGGTCAGCAGTGAAGCATCGCAAGTACTACTAGACCAACGAGGCCGGCGTTCTATTCTTTATCGAAAATTTCCAAAATTTCACACTGACATGATGGGGAAGAGGGAACAAAGGTTAGTCTTCCCCAAGTTGGCACTGTTATTAGCAGGTTATAGTTGTAGCTCACATGCAGCTCAGAGGCACCATACCTCTATAGCAAATGTCGTGCGTTCGAGACCGAGTGAAGCTTGAACCGTCGACACAGGACCTCACCGGCGCATGCGGCTATCCCGAAGACATCGTATACCTCGCCCGAGTGATCGCTGCCGTGAAGAGAATAAGCGAGCTCAACTCGGTCGACTACGCGGTCGGCCTCATCATTCCGGCGGAGCCAAGATTGGCGCGAGCGGTCACTCGAGCCGTGGCGCCACTGAGCACCAGCTTCATCATCTACGAGACGCACAGGATCCACCTCGACGACGTGGTCACCATGTGCGAATCGGCCACGACCGAAGCGGTCGCCCTGCTCGCCGACATGACGAGTGTCGCGGCGGCAGCGGCGGCAACGCGCAAGGCCGCCACGGTACCAAGGCTGTGCGCCACGTTCACGGCCGGTTTGCCGACGTCTCGAGCCTACGAAGTTACGCCGCCTGCCATCATCCCGGACTCTGTGGCCCAGGGAAACATAAGCATGACGCCCGGCATTCTTGCCCTGTACGAGTTCTGCGCGCTTACGGCAGTCAGCCCGGTAAGAACTCCCTCCTCCGGATAGGAATTATTTGCTCCGACGCCATCGCAAATGCCGCCATCATGGGCTTAGTCGCACGCTAACGATGGTGGCGTTTGCGACGAATCCTTATTGCCAGTTTTTTGGATTATTGGCGAATAAAGAGCGAGATGTATTGCGCATAAGATGAATTGGACATTTTGACTAGTCACGGCGTGCTTCCTTAACATCAATGTGCTGCTTATTAGTGCAAGTTGACCACTTCAGTGAAGACACTGCGATGTTCAACGGCTCAGTCCTTGTGCCATGTTTCAAGATGAACGTTAGAGTATTTTTTTTAGCTGGATATGAATACAAAAATAAACAAATAGCGCATGCGCATTGACAGTAAGGCTTTGTTTTATATATGTGAAAACAGAATATTCCAAGTACCCATGGAATGGATGCACTAAAGCAGCTTATTGCCACCCGACACCCCACACACACAAATCACAGCATATCGACGGAGTGAATGATGATGAGTGGGGCGAAGCATCCATCAGCTCGTCCGTGCTTCCGTCCGTCTTCTGTCCGTCCGTGCATCCATCCATATCTCCGTCCATCTCTTTGTCTATCTGTCCGCCCGTCCGTCCGTGCGTCCATCTAGTGAACACTCCAAGTACCGCCATCTCGCATATCTCCTGTGGCACGTACCCGCTCCACGCGTCCATGCATCCGTCCGTCCGTCTGCTGGTCTATCTGTCCGTCCGTCCGCCCATGCGTCCATTCATGCGTCCATCTAGTGAACACTCCAAGTACCATCATCTTCCATCTCGCATCCCGGTAGCTACGTACGACAACAACGGAGGATGGACAGACCCCCGCCTTAAAGTGTTCCTCCAACACTTTTTGAGCATGGTCAGAAAACGCTGCTGATCGGTGGTAGAGGCTGCCGACAACATGCAAGCCAAATATTATAGCGCAGCACGCGGCCTGGACTTCACAATAAGTTATCAAAGGCAGCTGAAAATGGCTTTGCCTCTTTTCTCGACAAATCACGGAATAAGCCCAATGTTCACTTGTAGTAAGCCCATCTATCAGTCATTGGCTGATTTGAACATGGCGCGCACGATCGTTACAGATTTCGCGTGGGAGGCCGCTAATTCTCCACACGTGTGCGGACAATCGCATTGAAAAACACGCGCATTACAAGAAAAACAAAGAAAAAAAGTTCTCAAGGTCAGGAGGTGCACGTGACATTTTTTTGTTTGCCCCTTCCCTGCTTAGCCAACACCACCTAGAACTCCTAGTTCTAGGTGGTGTTGGCTTAGCTTCCAGTGCTTTCGTCAGAACAAGAGAAGAGAAAATGCGATTGCAGCGTGTGACAATTCTTTAACTCCGTTCGTACTGGACAGCTTTTTAAAATTTTGTGGCGTTGATTTCTTTGAGGCAATACGTCTTTTCCTGTGAATTCCGTGGTTACTGAACAAAGTTTCAGGGCCCCTTTAAGGGGCTTCGCCCCTAAAAATTAAAATCCGTACTGTATGAGCGGAGTTACAAAGATTTGCCGGGAGCTTTAATTGTAGTTTCTCTTCCCTCGTCCCTACGCAGCTCTGCAATCAGCTGGGAGAGATGACACGGGGGCGAAATACGTCACGCACACATTGTGACTTTGGGCCTTTTTTTTTTCTTCGAATGCATGACTTCTCGATTGGATCACACGTGCACACGACCAGGATTTGCGGACAATTGCACGTAGCGCCACCTATCGTCAGTGACATTGGTGGCCTGCCGTAACTGAAGAAAAAATGGGAGAAAAAAAATCATATCTGACGAAAAAACCTAGTTATCAAAAACGACACCCGGTTTTAAACAACAGCGACTCACTTGAACAGTCTGGCAAAGTTACATTGTAGCACTGCAGGCCACCTAGATCCCCACAGAATTTAGCAAAGGGAGTATTTAACAATAGGAATACTTAACAATGGGAACCCATGTGTTTATAAGGGTGGTGTTCAATTGCCCTGGGAAGCCACACACTTCATAAAGTGATACTGCAATTTTACCTATAAATTTACCAATGGGACCTATTACATATAGCCCGGAGTATTTTTCAATAACTAGCTTTTTTTTTCGAAAGATGTGATTTTTGTCGCATATTTCCTAATCAGTTATGACAGGCTGCCGTTCCCTTCACCGAGAGATGGCGCCACCTTCAGATGTCCTCAATTCCTGGGAGTGTTGTGAACAGTCACGACCTCCAGCGGCTGCCCCAATAACGACCGAGCGCGCCATGCTCAAATCAGCCACTGGCTGATACACCGAACGTGACGAGTGATTTTTTCTGTTGTGGCGCCATTTGTCGAAAATGAAAAAGGAATTTTCAGCTGATTTTCAGAACTATTTGAAAATTTCCGGCCGCGCGCAGCGCTCTAATAGTTGGCTTGCGTGTTCTCGGGAGCCTTCACTATAGTATACCGATCGGCAGCAGTTTCTGACCATGCTCAAAAAGTGTTGCAGAGTCTATTACCTAACTTGTCTAAAAACAACTTATCTACTTTATTTTCTTTCTTGGAACTTGATATGGAAGATCTTAGAATGATTTTATCAGTTTGCAGGCTTTGGGTGAGAATTGCCGCCTAGTTTCTGACCATGCTCAAAAAGTGTTCTAGAGTCTATTACTAAACTTGCTAAAAACAACTTATCTACATTATTTTCTTTCTTGGAACTTAATATGGAGGATCTTAAAATAATTTTATCAGTTTGCAGGCAGTGGGTGACAATTCCAGCCTACACGCTGTTACTCCTGCGCAGGTTTGAAAACGTTAATTGTTGCGGATTTCTACGACGCACAGGTCACCCCGTATCCAAATGCCAGCGACTGCTCCAGCATCACGAAGCGACAGGTGGGACAAGCGACGGAAGAGGTGACACTTCCGGACGGCACCATCGTGGCGGCCGGAACGGCCATTCACGACTACTACGCCTTCGTGTCGGTCGGCACCATTCATTCCGAGTTCACTGCCACTTCGGCGGTGGACACCCTGCGCTGCGCGGCGGTGTACGACCTGGACTTTGACCTGTACAGAGGCGGCTGCGTGAACGTGCAGCCGCACTTCGGTATACTGAACATCGAAAGCGGTCTGCGGTGATAACACTTAGGTACACTGAACATTGAAAGCGGTCTGCGGTGATAACACTTTGGTATACTGAACATTGAAAGCGGTCTGCGGTGATAAAACTTCGGTATACTGAACATCGAAAGCAGTAACACTTCGGTATACTGAACATCAAAAGTGGTCTGCGGTGATAACACTTCGGTATACTGAACATCGAAAGCGGTCTGCGGTGGTAACAATTCGGTATATTGAACATTGAAAGTGGTCAGCGGTGATAACACTTCGGTATACTGAACATCGAAAGCGGTAGCACTTCGTTATACTGAACATCGAAAGCGGTCTGCGGTGATAACACTAGTGCTGACTGGTCGCTGCCGAAAGTACGGTTCTGTGTTTAACGATTATATACGTGGTCATTGCGGAAATATGTATGATTCTTCGAGAAACCTTGGCGATAGCGCGTGATAACTCCGAACAAAGGAGCCGATTAGAGAGTGAGTGAGTGTGAGGAACAACTTCGACGTCATAAGATTATAGGGTGGCCTAATGGTCTTGTTGGTGTCGCATGTTCATAAAGGTAAGCTCGGCACTGAATTCACGAGAACGGGACAGCGAGAACGCACACAAGCGCAATTTTGAACAGTGATCTATCGGAAGCCGGATCACACATTGTATACATGAAAACATGTATGTATGAACACAAAATGTTTACATGAAATGTATACAACACTCAACCCGTTGCGTAAATGTGGTGACATGAAGAAATGACAATTCTTTCCCGGAAAATGATCAAGATGGCCGCACTAACACGTTGCAATCACGTGGCTTCATCTTTATGCACGCGGATAGCCGAGCACTTGTGTAACGCTCACTTGTGTGCACACGTGTTGTCTCTGTTCCGTTCTCGTCAATTCGCACTTACCTTTATGAGCAAGTAATATGGTTGATGCATTTTAAATCCCAATGACAGAGTAACAACTATTACACGCTTCATTGTTTTCTCCATATACCCGCTATGATCTCGGCTACAGTGAGTAGTGGTATTTATATAATTACTCTAGGAGTTTTGATTCCCGAAACCACGACATGATTAGGAGTAACGCCGTAGTGAAGGGTCGTGAAGAATGCAATTATATCCCCCGTCGTATTATCGAGAACCATTCATTAGCACATATTCAACTGACAACAACCAAGGGGCATATTTAAAGTGACCCTTGTAATTTTTTTTAGATTTTTTAGTGGACCAGTTGGACTTTGGCACTATGGCTCTTTTTGTCTGTCTAGGCACCTACGTTCGGGCGCTACCGTGGCCATCTCCTTCGTATATATACCAAAAGTGCAAGGACGTGGATACAGAAAGAACACGATTCACAGGTCAGGACGTGAAGGAGCAGCGTTGTTTAGTTAAGTAGGATGAAACACGAGCAAATCGTCGTCATTTCTGTAGAATGCAAAACTAGGTCGCATATAACATATTTAAGCCTAGTAAATCTTATTATGGATAAAATGGTTCGTGCATACGACCCAGGATGAATAACGCCGAATACGTGTAGCCTAATAATAAGTGTCATAGGCTTACACATTCAAAGTGGCTCAGCGTTGACAACGTGACGACGAAACTTCAGCCGGGATCACGCGGGGGGGAGATTCGGCTGACAAAAACTAGCACATCTATTTTTCAATCCTATCGTCTTTTACGCGATAAGCAGGAATTCTTAGTGTTGATATGATCAATTCGAGAAGTGATTGCCTTTGTATATCTCGTACTACAGAGGGTCACACTTGTTGGGAGATTTAGAATAGCGTGAGCGGCTGTTACGGGCTTTGCGTTTGCGTATGGGCGCCATGTGTGGTATTCATTTGAAAGTGGAGAGTCCAGAGCACATTTAAAAGAGATATGTATTTTCTTTTAGTATGTTAGAATAAAATATAAAACGGAATTTGGAAGATGATACCATTGAGAAGAGTAAATTGCGATCAATTATTGTTTTTATTTGATATGTGTACACATTTTTCAACCTAGGCAGAGGAAGTATGAGGGCTCAAGTTTTCAGTACGGCGAACGTTTAATGTATTCATACAGTCCGCTTCACATACGTAAATTTTGAGAGAGAGGTATACTAAACACACGTTGATATGCTCTGCGTTACCATTGGGACGGCTCACGGCTCTCCTATGGTTGAGTACCAAGTGTTCGAAATCGTTGAACACATCATTCTAAACAGACTTTATTACTTTCCGGCAGATTGCTTGGCTGGGCTTCCACCTAAGAGCTAACGAAGAGACCGTGTCTCCCGCCAGCTTTCTTAGCCTGCTAGATCGCCCAGAGTTGCTTGTCAAGGCCCGAACTGAGAAGCGCAGTCCGCCAACGTGCCCGTACTTCTTCATTAGATGCCGTGACCCCAGAAATTCTTAATAATTCTGGACATTCTCATAGGATAAGGTCAAGAGTGGCTCTGGTGGTACAGTACTGGCATATATTAGAACTATAGGCATCGGGATACATGTGGTGCATGATGACAGGGTTCGTGTATGTGCGTGTTTCTAGCTGCGGCCACTGAACGGACTGGGCCCGATTTAGCTTGGGGTGAGGCGGATGGTACTCCCGCCTTTGCAGTCGATAGTGTTCAGTTATGCCATTAAATTTAGTGAGCCGATCGTCCCATTCCCACACCGGCGCAGAAAAGTCCGTTTGGGTGGCCGCTGCATCTGACGCGACTCGGAACGTAAGACCTCGAGCCACGTTGTGCGCCACTTCATTCGGACGGGCCTCGGAGCAAATCGCTTCGTTTCTTCTATATAGGAGTTGTTGTCGAGGGCGCTTTGCTCGTCTTCTCATTGTTGCCGGTTCTTTCTGCCCCTGGCGCAACCGCTGCGAGGCGATTGCAGCGGACCATCGCCGCAGCGCACTCTTCCCGATCCTAGATCGATTGTACTCGGAGCTGCTGTCTGTTTTGTCGGAGAAGCTCTTATTCCTCGGTGAAGAGGAATTCCTTCGGCACTGGTCTTGCCCTTTTGTGTCGGTCTGGGACAGACGAGTGAAACCTGTCCTTCGGCCGGCCTGGTATTGGTAAGCTGGTGTGTCGATGTGACGGCAGAAATGACATGCCAACATGTAAATATGCGAGATGTACCTGTTAATGCTTTATTTGTGCGTCTTGTTTACCTTGAAATTTTTATATGTGCATCTGTCATTGTGTGGCACATTTTTGTGTGGCTGTGTTTGTGGGAACTACCAAATGTACATGTTCTTTCCACGTCATCTCATATCCATGTTCATGTAAATGAAGTCTGTTTTGTCATCATCGTTATTGTATGTCTAAGAATAAAATAATCTGTTGAAATGTTATTGACGTCTGTGACAATGAATTTTTTTGAACACTAGATGCATGCAATTAAGTGACGCTTACGGAACGGCTTTATGCTCTCCCATAGTAGAGATCTAGTACACTAAATCGTTACCCACTTTTTCTAAACACACTCCTTGTTGCGACTTTTTCTGCCATCGGGACGGCTCACTGCTCTCCCATAGTTGAGTATCAAATCAAATCAAATCAGTTTTATTTACATCCTGAAGATGTAGGTAAACTTGGGCGAAAAGCGAAACAATTCGCTTGAGGAAAGCCCAAGCCCCCATATACAAGGCATACAGTAGAGACGCTCAAGGATGTGATAATACTATCAGTATCAGTACTAGTATGAAGCACTCAAAATTGTTAAACACTCTTTCTAAGCGAACATTGCAACTGGGATGCCTTTCTGATCTCCCATAATAGAGTACCGTGCGCTCTAAATTGTTAAACAGTTTTTCTAGAAAAAAATCGTGGAACGCTGTGCAGTCCTGTGGCTTTCAGCTATCCCATAGAAAGAACCAAGTACTCCAAATCATCAAACACTGTTTCCAATCAACATACTACTTTTCTAAACAAGGAGATATGGCCCGTATACTTGCGAGGATGAAACAAAGAAATAAATATAAAGCCCAAAATATCGTCAACTTTCAAGACAGCTGCGTGAGTTCCCCATAAATAGCCCTTCTATAGCTAGCCTTCCTATCGGGAGCGAGATAATCACTGTCTCACTTAGTTAACTGCTTTGAGTGTTCTATAAAGCCTTGGTCTTATCGCTGAACCTCTTTTTTGGTTTTTTTTGGGGGGGTCCATACGTGCTATTTATTTTCGTGGCGTATGAGCAATAAAACTTCATTTGTCAGTCAGCGTCTGTGCCGGTTTTTCGTTGTTCGGTCCTCGTGAGTACGCGCTGTTTTCGATTTAATATGAACAACCAACTAGCTCGAAATCTGTTATTCCAGTTCTTTTCTAAACACAAATTGAATTAAATTCTGCGTCATGAAATTGGGACAGCTCATTGCTCTCCCATAGTGGCGTACAGCGTATACACTTCGAACATTCGTTCTAAACAGAATACGGCTTTCTCATCGTAGGGTGCGTACAGTCCCCTCAACCAGAAACAGCTTATTGCAAGCGTGTTCTTGTACTTGTTGCACAGAAGCGGCGCCCAAGATTTCTTAGCACTCTTCGTTGAAATAAAATTTTTCCAAACGCACACGCGCCCAAGGAATAGCGCCGGCGTGCTGCTGTCCCAATGGCAAAGCTCGCATGTTCATTCTTTTTCCAAGCACGACTCATACTAAATATGAAAGCAATTACATGGCTCCTTGATAAAAAAAATGCAGATCCCACATACAGTGGGAATCGATGATATGCGAAGCACGAATGAGGAAGGTTGATATCCCACTTTCAAATCACCACAATGTTACGAGGTAGAGGTAAATAATACCGTACATAACTTCCGTATCCTGATTATCATGTTTAGATGTGTCGTCTACATTCGTCATATATTCGCGTCACGTAATGCCAAATTTAGTATATGTGGAGCTATAGCGAAGCGGCCGTGAGCACGCTATGAGCGTGGCAGTTCTCATGTTTTTACATGACACACGTCTCATGATTATAATGTTTGCATCAGTCATATACCTGATTGATATGTGGGGTTTAACCTCCCAAAACCACTAATGATTATGAGAGACGCTGTAGCGGAGGGCTCCGAAAATTTCGACCACCTGGGGTTCTTTAACGTGCACCCCACCAGTCATATAACTTCGTCATCCATTGACGTCACGTAACACCAAACTGGGTATATGTAGAGCTAGCGAAACGGCCTCGAGTGCATCATGAAGGGCCCAATATACTCCAGCGTAACGTTGACGCTCGCGCACGCTGGAGACAGCGACACTACGTTAGCAAAACGCGAGAACTCTAAAGTCTAATGCCAAGCATGACCGGCGCGACGGCAACCGGCGCAAAATGCGACGTGCTGCATTTCGCGCCGATGCGTTAACCCAGACATCACTGCGTCTCCCTCTTTTCGTGCCGGAGGAACGCCGGGCGCCCTGAAACGCGCATGCGTCAAAGCAACGCTGTGCGGCGTGTGCCTGCGAGTGTATGGCAGGACCGGCACCCGGCATGACGCGACGAAATAAACGCCGATGAGCCCGCGCACCGCGTCACATCGAAATGTATTGGCACCTTGACTGTGGCATGTAGTGATGTTCTCACATTATACGTATCTCATGACCATCATGTTTGCACCAGTCATATAACTTCGTCATCTATTGACGTCACGTCATACCAAATTTGGCATATGTGAAGCTAGCGAAACGGCCGCGGGCGCATTTTGATTATGGCATGTAGTCATGTTGTTACATGACATGCATGCCGTGATTCTCATGTTTGAACCAGTCTCATACTTTCGTCATCCATTCACGTCCCGTAATACCAAATTTCGTAAAAGCAAAGCTATAGTGAAACGGCCGTCAGCGCATCGTGCGCGTGGCATGTAGTCATGTTGTTTCATGATGCGCATCAGATGATTATCATGTTTGCATCACTCACATACGTTCGTCATCCATTCACGTCCCGTTATACAAAGTTTGATATTGTCACGGGGTCGTGACGTGGCCGAAGACAGGAGACTTCGTGTTGGGATTTAACTGTTTATTTGGGCGGACCTGTGCCGGGTAAACGGAAAGTCCAATTACAGCAGCAGTCTTGCACAGATAGCAGTCTCGGACTGATAGCGGCGAACGGAGCGTCGGCCTTCGATCAACTACTGACAAGTGGCGAAGCGCGTCGGCATTTATACTCTTGCCGTCGAATGTTCTAGCGTTATCGCTGGCGGTGGCGTAGGTTCTAGAACAATCTGTACCATTCGCAGAGTGGGCGTGATCTTATCGAAATGATCCACTACAGTCCGGAAGCTTCTCGAAAACAACAGGCGCGGTTCGCGCTGAGAATCGTATAGTGTTTTGGGACGATAACAAAACTTGGGAAATGGAACGTGGCAATATATGCGAAGCCAGCGGAATGGCCGCAAGCGCATCATGAGCGTGGCATGTAGTCATGCTGGTTCATGACACGCATGTCATAATTTTCATGTTAGGGTCTACCGCTTGTGTTCACCATGCAATAATGTCTTACCATACCAGTTTTCCAGCATGTCATGTGAACAAAACCACCGCAAGAGCAGCAAGCGCATGAAATGTAAACCATGACATTCATGACATGTCATGACTTTCATGTTATGACTAGTCAAATATGCTCGTCTATACTCATGTTTGCCATACCAAGTTTGGCAACGATACCATTGTCCAAACAGCAAAGAGAGCTAAATGTCGTAGGCGGATAGATAGATAGATAGATAGATAGATAGATAGATAGATAGATAGATAGATAGATAGATAGATAGATAGATAGATAGATAGATTGATAGATAGATATATAGATAGATAGATAGATAGATAGATAGATAGATAGATAGATAGATAGATAGATAGATAGATAGATAGATAGATAGATAGATAGATAGATACGCTCAAAGTCACCGAAGTTCACTAAGAAATGCTTCGCATTTAAAATAGAATGAAAGCAGCGTCACTATCATGAAACCCGAAGAAGTGCCTATACCTCTAAGCGGTGAGGTGCCATTCATCCCCAGATTATCCTCATCAACTGGTAACGCAATAATCGCCCCTCGCAGTGTTCCCACTGCTCCGTCTATAGCAGCCGATCACGTTAAGGTTGAGGTAGATATGTAGGGTCATGACCACCGGATAAAAGCAAAAACAAAAACAATGCTCCCCTGGTAAGATTTACTCGACATGAGTAATCTTGTAAGGAAGATTCGCAAGCTCGGTGTGAAACATGCGCACTACTTTTTGATTTTGATGCTCTTTATGGACTTCATTCTTGTTACGGCAGGTTAGACACGTGTCGTCTACAGCAAGTTCAGTCAGGTTGTTATCCCCTTCACAAGCAGTAACCAAATGGCGGCGAAGTGCAGGCACAGAACACATATACGCTACCACTTGTGCAAGTGTGATGTGTAATCGTGCACCCTGCAAGACGATAGCGCCCTCTTATGCACTGCGCAGAAGACAATCGCCTATGCTCAAGCTGCTTCTAGCAATATTAAGTTTATCGCAATAGCTTCCCGTTATTGCTGCTAATTGTGTTATTTAAGTCCTTGTTCGTTTGTTTTAACCCGGTTTTGAGCGTTGCTACGGGCCATGTTCTAGGCCTGCATTGAGCACTCGAAAAGCATGACTGCGCCGCATGATATTTACGCCAGGCCGGGACCCTGCTGCGCACTTAACAAAAGCTTTTTTTTTTTCATTGAGCTGCCGTGGCATGCACTGACTCCTCGAGAGAACTTTCGGCTCGTTCAAGGGACGGTCGATTAAAATTTGTAACCGAATAATCATTCGTCGGTTTAGCCATTGATCGATTAGTCGCTTTCGACGTGATGTCTTCATCGATTGAAGGAAATTATGACGGCTGTTCTAAAAATGGTATCTCATTGTTTGAAAAGCATCCCACGTGTTTGATCTCGACCGAAGTCTTTCTATCAGGTGCGCTAGAGATCACGTGTGCACGTATGCACCTTCGGGAGAAATCGGACGTTGGCCCAGTGGACGCAGGAGAGTCGTAGTACTTGGGTGACGTCATAGATTGAAGAATATGTGGTCATCGTTCGTGAATGATTCAGCAGTAGGTCGTATTTCCTCTCAGTGTGCCTACTCTAGCGCACCGATATCGGAGGCGTTTTCGGTGACCATGCTGGTCGAAAAGACGCACCGGTAACAAAGCCTCGTCGAGACTTCACAAATCCCGCGAAAGGCCAAGCAGAGATGAGGAGGAAGAGTACGCAAATTTTCGCAGTGAGAAATCCGAAGAAAGATCTTTTAAAATATGCAGCGGATTCACAGCTACCGTCGTTCCAAACAAAGAAACCCAGCGAAATTAATGCTTGAAGTCTTCCTGGCACGTTTTCAATCAAAGCATGGTGCCTGACTTGAAGTCATGGGCGTAGCCAAGTGGGGAGGGGGTGTTTTGCACCCCCTTCCCCAAAATTTTTGAATTTTTCAGATCTTACACATGAACATATCAAAAAATAATCATAAATTATGGTTGATGCTCCCCCTTCCTCTCTGAAAAATATTCCTTGTTTCGCTACTGTTTGGAGTCGTATAGTGTTAAACAAACTCTTACTGATATGAAACTGCATCACGTTGCTTAAAAACGTGTTTCAAATTATACAGGTTTATGAAAACATCAGTCTTATCTAGCTATTTTTGGTCTACACCCAATCACGTGCAAGTACGTGGACGCATTTTCACGTGGTGATGCGTACAATGCCTTCAGTCCAAAACATTTATTAGGTTAGGCAATCGGGGATTGTATAGCACTTACGCGGGTTATGTCTTCTTAATAGTTGACAGTTTAGTGTAAACACTGCGTCCATGAGGCCTGAGTTGTTGACGTCATGTGATTACCTACGTGGATTTTCAATACAATGTCCTTGCATATCCTTCGCGTTAATAAAAAAATGGCTATTTTTAAGGTTCAATTGTTTGATATCTGGCGTTTTACAGCGAGAAGTCCGGCCGGCGGACAACCCCTGATGGGTATGTGCCACTTAAATTGAACAAACCCCAAAGCCCCGCACTGGTGCATCAGAAAAAAATATAACAGAGAAAACTTGAATTAGTTTATTTACTTAGTTCAAGTGCACGGACACAGTACACGGAAGCCAAGTTCTCGTCGGGCTTCTGCGTGCATTGACTTCGCTGTTTTTTGACCGCTCCTGCGGTTATGCACAGAAATCGTGCGCCTCGATTATAACCAGAAGAAGAAGAACAAGAAGTACGAAGCTGAATTTACTGTTAAGTCGGCGAAGAGAATACCCTATAGCCCCTGGTGGAATTCCGACTGTTCACGAGATCACAGATGAAGACAGGCAGCTTGGAAGAAGCTAATACATAATCAGTCCCCTAAGAACTGGGCAGATTATACATTTCTTGCCGCTGTATTTAAACACACGGTGGCCCAAGCTAAAGAAGATTATGATAAAAGACATTTCGATTTTCTCTCGAAATCCAAAAATAAGAAAGCTTTATTTCAATATATGCGATCTCGCAAAATCCTGCCGTCTACATTAAATACTAATTATGAAAAACTATCATTGGAAGAAACGAAGAACTCTTTAGAGTCAATTGGCAGAGGTCTAGAAATTAGATTTTCTTCGATTATGGCTTTCAACTGGCAAAAGTCTAGCATAAGCACTGACTTCGAAAACGTAACGCTGTCTGAAGCATCAAAAGTCATTCGAGATCTACCATCGTCAGCTCCTGGTCCAGATGGAATCACATTTCCTATGATTAAAATTTTATTCAAGCTATCCCCCGGCGATGTCATTAATCTCATAAACTACTCTTTAAAGAATGCCTGGATACCGTATGACTGGAAAATATCTAAGGTAATCCCATTAATAAAAAAGCAAGGAGTAGGTTTTACCATAGAAAATATCAGACCCATCTCGCTAACTTCGAACATGGTGAAACTCATAGAGAGGGTTCTAATGGGCCGAATAAACTCCTGGATGACGAATAAGGTCATATTAAAGCCAAATCAAATTGGTTTTCGTTGTGAATGCTCAATTTGGTGCGCCCATGCGGATTTAGAGAGTCGAATACACCTTGCTCGTAAAAGGAAACAGTACGCCGCATTAGTAACTCTCGACATAGCTAAAGCGTACGACAGTGTCGAGCACTCTATTCTACTGACCACCTTGCAGAGTCTAAAGTTTCCTCTGTATATTACTGAGTGGATAGCGGAATTCCTAAAATCAAGGGAATTGTATTGCGTGAAGGATGGCTGTTGTTCGCATAAATTCAAACAGAAACGTGGTGTTCCACAAGGGTCCGTCCTATCTCCAGCATTATTCAATATACTGATGAGCTCTATTCCAATTGTTCAGGATGTCACTGTCTACATTTATGCAGATGATATCGCGTTCTTCGCTGCAGAGAGCGACATTTACTCACTACATCAAAAACTGCAAAGATATATTAATACACTAGAAATTTTGTTGCAATCCATTTCATTGTCATTGAACATCAGTAAAAGTGCGCTCTTGGTGTTTCCTATAGCAGATACAGTTTCAATTTCTGTATTGTATAATCGGGAACCTATTCCACAAGTAGATTCAGTCAAGTACTTAGGAATGATTTATAATGAAAAACTAAATTGGAGCCCACACATTGAATATATAACAACAAAGGCACAACGGGCGTTAGGTTTATTACGCAGGTTAAGCAACAGAAAATACGGGCTGCGCAGACACACGATGTTAATGATATATAAGATGTATGTGCGACCAATATTGGAATTTGGGTGTGCATTATTCTCGGGGGCCGCTGATTATAAAATTAAACCGCTAGTATTGTTAGAGCGAGAAGCCCTGCGAATATGCCTGGGACTTCCCAGGTTCGTGGTGAATAGTGTATTGTATCAAGAAGCGCGATTGCCAACACTCCTCTGTCGATTCCGCATTTTAACGGTTCAAACCTTCTTAAAGTTCTACAGTTTACCGGCGCGAAGATCAGAGTACGCATTTATCAGTGACCCTGACTCTTTCTGTCTTGCACATTGGCCTCGATTTCATACCCCTCAGATAATTTTCGCTAAAAAGAAACTGGATTGCATAAATGTAGACATTAGCACAGTAATTGAAACTAATTTTTCTACCATCAACATTAGAATAGAGTACGATGAAATCTTCCCCTCACAAGCCAAGTTGCAATCTCTGAGATTTTCGACCACTACATTAAACGATTACTTGGTACATACAGAAACAAAAAATGTAATAGCTACAGATGCTTCTGTCAACAATGAAAAGGCAGGTGTAGGAATTGCGTTTGATTCCCTCGGCTGGTCTTTTTCAGTAAGGCTTCCAGATTTTACTCCTATATTTGAAGCTGAGCTAGTAGCTATTATTTTAGCCCTTCGTAAAATTCCTACGACAGAGACCAGTGCAATCATCCTAACAGACTCACTTTCGGTGTGTGCAGCTCTGACAAGCTCTGAACAATCTCGTGCCCTAGCAGCGTTCCACACATTAGCACCGCCGCATTTAAAACTCCTCAAATTAGTGTGGATCCCAGGTCATTGCGGATTACAATTAAATGAATTGGCAGACGCTTTGGCACGAGCATCACTCGATGGACCAGTAATTTCAGTACTTCCCGAGTTAGAATACTTATCAGGGGTTAGATATAGGAAATTCGCTATTTTTACAGATAGTTTAGAAAATATCACACAATGGACAGATTATCAGCACCTCAAATTTCCATGGAAAGCCCAATGGAGTCCGTCAAAAAAACTTGAAATTATAATTTCTAGATTCCGGTGCCGTGTCCCCCCATAAAATTTTTATTTACACAGAGCTGGTCTGACACTTTCCCCCCTTTGTCCGTACTGCGAAGAATCAGAAACTATTGAACATTATTTTGGCTCATGTCGTAACTATGCATTAATTAGGAAACGACTTTTAGAAATTCCATTTGCGAAACTAGGTTTAAATTTAACGGCAGAAAATGTTCTAAGTTTTGGTGCCTCTGTTTTGGGAAATTGCCACAGAGATGCATTCGATGCGGTGTGTAATTTTATTCAAGACTCTAAACGTTTTTCAACATAAAGCCCTCGTTAACAAATACTAAAAAAACGCGTCGAAAAGTAATTTTCTATTCTGGATAAATCCGTGACATACCAAATTAATCGGGTTTGGCAAAACCAGCTGTCTGGTCGGCTCCCAAAATCAAGTTGTAGCTATTAGTATCTACTTTGTTCTTGATTTTTTTCTCACTATCTAAATCTTTTTTTCCAACATACTGTCTTAACTATACAACTCCCCCCCTTTTTTTTCGTTGTAAGCAATAATGCAGTTATCGTTAATATGAGACTATTTGTTCTCTTGGCCAATCCCCCAGAGTGGGTACGAGCCATCGATTAAAGGATACAAACAAACAAACAAACAAACAAACAAACGAAGCTCCATGACACAGAGCACTGGTCCGGGCCCGGCGATCGCGGTACCGTCGAAGGACGACGTTCGCCGAGTAGGCGACGTTGCCAATGTGCCTTCAACGGCATCACCAGGCCAATCCTAGCGCGTTTTATTCGTCGCTTGCGGCCTGCCCATATCTCTACTCGTCGCCGCGGTGATCACCTTCGTCATCGTATACGTGAACAAGATGCGAAAGGACAGTAGCCAGCCTTCGGACACGGGCTTCTGCTGCCCAGACGAAGCCCGCGAACTCGTCATGTCTGTCAACAGGAGAACGAGTCCGTGCGTATAGACTTCTTCGCCTACGTCTGCTCGAACGTGACGTGATGAGTGACGAGCTATCAGCCGAAGCTGCGCTTCAAGCTCAGCTGCAGCAAGTCATCATAACGGGCGTCATGCCCAAGGGCGCCCCAACGGGCGAAGCGGGACGCTTCCTGTACACCTACTACCAGACGTGCATACACGCCATGTTACGCCACGAGTCGTTCGCTGCATCTCTGGCGACTGCCCTGGCTCTCGACGCTACGGACCTTCTGAGGAAAGCGGACTCTCGTAGCGCCATGATGTTCTGCGTAGCCGCGCAGTTGAAGTATTCCCTGGCATCGGTCGTTCGCGTGTCCTACTTCGACCCTACGAAGCTGTATCTACTGGCTAAGCCTATTTGTCCACTGAACGATCGTAATACGGTCGATATCACCAGCACGGTCGAAGCAGTGCAGGCTATAATAAACACTACGGTGACCACAAAGCAGGTGGTCGTAATGGCGAAGCAGCTATGCCAGAACGTTAGCCGTGTCCCCGAAAAGCTGGCAACGTACAATCTCCGGCAAGGCATCAGTAAGTTCAGCCGAGAGATTTGGAACGTCGATGAATTCGAGGCAGCACTAGAGGCACACGGCTTACTGTTCAAAAACGTCCAAAACATCCGCGTGCGAGGTGCACCAAGGATTAGGTTTGTTTATAATCTTTTCGCTGGCGATACTCTCCATGGTTCGAAAGCAGCGTACCTTATCTGGCACGCAGTCGTTAGCGGTGTTGGGGAATTCAAGGTCAAATCTGACACCGTCTCTTCCAATATATTCGAAACCTGCACGAGCAGCATCTTCCTCCTGAGCGGACTGTGGGGATTGTTCCAAGCGGAGCTCTTAACAAGCAGTCAAAAGGATGCCGAAGCGAAAAACATCTTCGCTACCGTGAGAAGCGCCACGAAGGAACAGTTTAGGAAGAGCGCCCTCTTCGATCCCGAAGACGCCGACACGCTGGAGAGATTCTTCGAGAACATCACGTTGCTGACCCCGACGCTTGCGAGCAGTGCTGTGGGTTCCGACCGCTACGTCAGACTTCGCGCGGAACATTTTTAATGGTCGCAACTACAACCTCGACTTGACTACGGCTCGCCTGTCCGTCTTGGCGGCGAAGACAATGACCAGATACCGGGACTTGCACCTCGTCGAAAACCGGTTCCTTCTTCTTTCGTCTACGGTGTACAACTTCATCCGCACCGACTCGTACAGTGCGTTGTTATGACCGTCATCGGTAGGCGCCATGCTGTCGCTGAGAAGTGTAGCCGGGCCGCGTTCCCACGCCTGGAACCCAGGTTTTCTTGGAACCAGCGTCGAGGAGCGGCGCTCTTTTAATCCTCAAAGAAGTAGCCGACTCGCCGCTTGTCTATGCCCGCCAGGTATTGTCCCGGCTAGCCGGCGGATGAGACATCATGTCGCCACGAAGCTGTAAGTCGTTCCAGAAGGGACAACAAAGACAGCATATTCCTTTGAAGAAACGGCGACCGCCGCCACAAAGTGCCCTGCTAATTGAGCGGACAGATTGGCGGACCGTTTGATGTCTGCTGTCCGAAGCTTGGGACCCCTCGAACAGCGACATACACGACGAGCAAGAGCCTCTCTGGCGCCACATTTAAGTGCAGTGATCTTGACTCGAAATTGGATGTTCACGTGCGCCGTGCCTGCTCGTACCTTGCACCGGTTGTGTGTGTGTGATTGGTGTTCCCCGCAAGAAGGAGGCGCCCGACAGGGCTTATAAGGACGCCGCTGAGTGCGGGACGTGGCTCTGGACCAAGTAAAGGTTCATCCACCACGTTCGTAGTTTGTGAAGGCTCTGAACTGTGTAGCGGTTCAACCACCACGTTCGTGGTTTGCGAACTCTTAACCTCATGCTGTAAATATTTGTAAATAGTGCCATAAACCTGTTTGTTTTTCGTATCCCCATCTCGTAAGCGTTCGTTTCCTCAACCCGGAGCTACACCACGCTACCACAGCACCCCGGGATCACAACAACTGGTGATCGGCGGTGGGATTCCCAACAACTGGTGGCAGCGGTGGGATATTGGTCTGTACCTGGCAAATTTCGAACGGATGTGCGAGAAAATGTCGTTTGAGCAGGACACCTGGTCCCAAAGGCTACTCACGGTTCTGCCCTGCGAGGCAGCAGAGGTTGTTGCGCGACTCAGCAAGGAGGACGCAGACAACTATGAGAAGGTCAAGGCTTGCTGAAGCGCTAGAAACACAGATTGCGCCAGAAAAGGGCCCGCGAATTCTCGAAGGCGTCAATCTAGAGCATGTCGAGAACGAGCCCTTGGCCAGTCTCGAGGTAGAGACAGCATCAAAAGACGGTCCTTGCGAGGATGAGGTTTGTGCCAGCAGCCCTAATGGGCTCAGTAAGGAGCTGGAAACCATCCCCATGCCTCTAGAGGACGTCTCGAGATCGTCACATGCAGATAGGGTAAGCACAGTGGCTAATCAGAGCAAAAACGCGATGCTTCAGGAGTGCAGCGATGCCATCGCAGAGGGCCCAGTTAATGATTCTATCAGCGTTAACAAAGATAATTTGGCCCGGCAATCCGTCGTGACACCGAGTTCAAAATGTTTGAGCGCGGGGAAACTTGTAGCACAAGCTCCAACGAGCTTCCCAACCCCTCAGTTCACGACGCGACATGATGATGGCATCGAGAGAAAGGAGGCAAGAAAACATCGCCGAAAAAGAAAGAAGCAGAAGCGTTCGTCACTGTGCAAGCCTAGGTCAGGCCCCACTCAGTCGCAAGAAAGACGAGAGGGTAGGCCGTTAATCCGTTCCAGGAAACGTCCATGGTGGCGTTCCGAGAGGTACAAGCGGCAAGCCAGGTGTAGAGGGGGGAAACGAGGTGCGTTACCCCAACGAAAAGCGCGGTTGCGTTCGACAACTTCGGGAAAGCGGCCTTGCCTGAAGGATGAAAGTCGAAAGCGCAGAGTGGCTAAAAACCGCGTCGGGGCGAGCACAAAGAGACAATGTCCCCTGTCTCCACCCTGTTTCTGGCGTCCTTTTCACATTCCTGAGGGGAACAGGAAGAAGTGGAAAATGAGGTATGACGGCAGTGCACTGCTTAGAGTTTGTGCATTTTGTAGCTTCTGGCGTGCTCGAAAACCGCCGGGACCGCGACCCCATCGTGTACGAATAAAGGAACCATGAGAAAAGGGGAACGGTCAGTTCGAGTAACTTTTGCACAGGCGTGTCAAATATTGTTACTCAGTGTTGCATTGGAAATGCAGATTTGAGCCTTTTAATTTTGTAAGTAATGTAATGCGGTGTAAATTTTTGAAAAGGAAAACCGCCGAACTAAAGGCTGAAAATTGAAGTCCATTAATCATTTGTACGAATATACCGAGAAGGTAAAAACTAAAAAAATTGTTCTGTTTCTTTTTAGTGTTTCAAAGGTTTAGTTTAATACCGCATGCCTTTACTGTCATGTGGATGTGGCGTGAATTGGCATTTAGGGAAGAAGATATTAACATAGACCAGATGATTTCGTAAAATGGTTAAGTTTGGCGCAACACAGTGCAGTTGTCGTTGCGCGTTATGAGAATTGAGAGCCATTGGTGCACAGTTTTAGCGAAACCCTATGCATTATTGTGAGGTGCTTTTGATAAGTGTCGCACCTAGGATTACTTTTGTGTTGTTCACTGTGTGTTACAACGTAACGTAAGAATAAGTCGCTTAGACCGAGAGCGTGAAACACAAAGACAAGCGCATGAAATCGAGATGCGTAAACTAGAACTCGAGTTGGGGAAGAGGTCGGGTAGCAGTCCCCAGGAAATGATAGCTCTTCCCAACAGGGAGGCAGAGTTCAAGATGTCTAAGTACATCCAGCCATACGTGGTGTCAGGGGATATTGGTCTGTACCTGGCAAATTTCGAACGGATGTGCGAGAAAATGTCGTTTGAGCAGGACACCTGGTCCCAAAGGCTACTCACGGTTCTGCCCTGCGAGGCAGCAGAGGTTGTTGCGCGACTCAGCAAGGAGGACGCAGACAACTATGAGAAGGTCAAGGCTTGCCTTCTAAGAAAGTATAGACTTTGCGCAGAGGCCTTTAGACAAAGATTTAGGGGCGCTAGAAAGTCTAAAAGTGAGAGCTATCCCGACTTTTTGTACAAAATGAGAGCGAATTTGACAGAATGGCTTAAGAGCACAGAGTCATACAGTGACAAGAACGCTGTAGTAGAGAGAATTCTATTAGAACAGTTTTTGAATTGTCTCCCAGAGCAGGAAAAAAACTGGTTACTGGACCGGGGTGACATAAGTTCTGCGACGAAAGCTGCTGAACTCGTGGAGGAGTATGCGTCGCGACGATATTTTAGCAATAACCCGGGTGCAGATGGAGCCCACAATTCCAAGCCAAATTCAAGTAAAGGTTACGTAAAACATTTTTCGAGCTCTCGACATGAAAAGGGGGAAAGAAGTGTTTCTTCTAACAAATTTCAAAAGAAGGACGATGGTGAACCTGGCGAAAAAGGGCAAAACGCGGGAAAAGCGAAAAATGCTTTTGAGGTTAAGAAACCGTTCGCTTGCTTCAAGTGTAATGAGACTGGTCACATAGCCGCGAACTGCCGAAAGGAAAAGATGGCGTTTTCATTTGTCAGTGACTGCGAAGAAAACATGAGGTTACTGGAGCCTTACATGCATGACCTGGTGGTAAATGGAAAGCCATGCAAAGTGCTGCGTGACTCGGCAGCAACAATGGATGTTGTCCACCCGTCGTATGTGTCCCCATCCGACTACACAGGACAGTGCTCGTGGATCCGCCAGGTGGTGGAAGAGCAGAGCGTATGCTTGCCTGTCGCAACCGTTGTAATTGAGGGCCCCTTTGGTAAACTAATAACTGAGGCAGCAGTATCAGAAAAACTCCCTAAATTTTATCCGTACTTGTTCTCAAACAAGTCGGATATGTTATTGCGAGAGAAGGGCATTCTCTTCGGTGACAGGGTAGTTCAAGCATTAACCCGTTCTAAGGTGCGAAAATTAGCAACTCAGCTATCCTCGGAGCCAAATAACACTGAAGCGCATGACGTAACAGTGGTGCAAACAGAGGAAGACATTTCAGGCAACCGTGGCCGCGAGGCACCAGAGATCGGTCAGCCGGAGAAGGAATCTCGTGATAATGAACTTGAGTGTGCGTTACTGCCACCAGCATCAAATAGCTTTACTTTACTTCTGAGTGCGAACAGGGATAACTTGGCCACTGAGCAGTTAGAAGATGCCACCATTCAGGAGATTAGAGAGCGCCAAAGAACGAGTAAACAGGCCAGGAAAAATATTTCTTTCCATCTGAAGAATGGCGTGTTGTATCGCTCATACAGGGATAAGCGCGGAGTGGAACGAGACCAACTAGTCGTTCCCCAGAAATATCGCGCAGATCTGCTGAAACTTTCACATGGCAGTTCGTGGTCGTGTCACCTAGGACACAGAAAAACTAAGCTGAGGCTATTACAAGAGTATTACTGGCCTGGCTGTTTTAAAGACGTGGAAAATTTTGTGCGGTCATGCGACACATGCCAGCGAGTTGGAAAGGCACAGGATAAGTGTAAAGCACCTATGGTGTTAGTGCCGATCATTACCGAGCCGTTTCAACGGTTAGTGATCGATATAGTGGGACCACTCCCTGTGACAAAGACAGGATGTCGTTACATTCTAACTATGTTATGCCCAGCCACTAAATTTCCTGAGGCAGTGGCACTGCGTGAGGTTACATCACAGAGTGTTGTGGATTCCCTGTTGTCCGTCTTTTCGCGAGTAGGGTTTCCTACAGAGATACAGAGTGACCAGGGCAGCGTATTCACTAGTGTCCTCACGACCTCTTTTTTCGAAAGATGTGGCATAAAAATAGTGCACAGCTCTATTCATCACCCTCAGAGCAATAGCGTAGAAAGATGGCATTCCGTCCTGAAGCGCGTCCTTCGAGGATTGTGTTACGAGAACAAACGAGACTGGGATGC
The DNA here is from genome assembly GCA_013436015.1 of Rhipicephalus annulatus. Lineage (NCBI taxonomy): Eukaryota > Metazoa > Arthropoda > Arachnida > Ixodida > Ixodidae > Rhipicephalus > Rhipicephalus annulatus. The sequence continues at coordinate 318,273 of WOVY01002215.1, read as the reverse complement.
ATGCCTCCCAGCGGCACTTTTTGCTTTGCGGACGGTACCCCACGAATCCACTGGTTTTAGCCCCGCCGAGCTGGTGTATGGTAGGTCATTGCGCTCACCTTTGAGAATGGTGCGCGAAGCGTGGGAAGGACACGGAGAAGATCCGACCGTGGTAGAGTTCATTCTCAATCTACTGGAGCGGCTATATAAGGCCAAAGAACTTGTGGAGGTCAGCATGAAGTCAGCCCAGGCCCGATCAAAGGTTTACTATGATAGAACAGCTCGTCAACGAACTTTCAATATAGGGGACCGGGTCATGTTGTTAAAAGCGTCAAGGCAGAACAGGCTTGAAGTACAGTGGGAAGGGCCTGCGGAAGTAGTTGCAAAGCTATCTATGACCAACTACGCAGTGAAAATTCCAGGTAGACGTAAAGAGGTACGCATTTATCATTGCAACCTAATGAAGCCTTATGTGCAAAGAGAGGCTGTGGTGAATATGACCCTGAATCTTCCTGAGGAGATGGAGGACAACTTTGTTTGTCTAAACGGAGGGAAAGGCAACGCTAAAGAACTCCTTAGTAAAACTAAGCAAAGAAAGGAACTAAAAGAATCCCAGCTTTCGGATCTTTGCGAGCTGATAGGAGAGTTTGACGACTGCTTTGTTGACAAGCCGGGTCGGACTGATTTGACTGAGCACGACATTGAGTTGACTTCCGAGGAACCCGTGAAGTCCAATTGTTATCGTTTATCTCCACGACAGAAAGATATTCTTGATAAAGAAGTAAAGCGCATGCTGGAATTAGGAGTAATTAAACCCTCGGAGAGCGAATATGCTTCCCCAATGATCTTGGTAGAAGCTCCGGGCAAAGACCCGAGACCTGTAGTTGACTATCGAAAGTTAAATGCTCTCACAAAGGATCAGGTGTATCCGATTCCGAACATTGAAGAGAGAGTGGAACAGGTTAGTCGAGCAGCTTACGTGACTACGTTGGACCTTACTCGAGGTTACTGGCAAGTGCCGCTCACTGAGCGAGCCAGCCGATACGCGGCTTTCATTACTCCCGCGGGCAGCTATCAACCCACTATGATGAGCTTCGGTCTCAAAAATGCTCCGTTTTGTTTTTCCCGCCTTATGGACAAGGTTTTAAGGGGCTGCGAGGCTTTTGCTGTACCTTACTTGGATGACATCGCTGTATTCTCCGATGCTTGGGTGGATCATTTGATGCATTTAAGGGAGGTGCTCGGCCGGTTGCGTCAAGCAGGGCTTACCGTAAAGGCTGAGAAGTGTTGTCTTGCGAGAGCAACCGTCGACTACTTAGGTCACAACGTAGGACAAGGTTTCAGGAAACCCTGCGAGCTAAAGATCTCAGCAGTAGCTGACTATCCCCGGCCAATAACAAAGACCGACGTCAGGGCGTTTCTAGGACTCACAGGCTACTACAATCATTACATCCGAGATTATTCCACGTTGGCAAGCCCTTTGACCGATGCTCTCCGCGGGACAGAGCCTACGAAGGTGGCCTGGGATGAAAAGAAAGAAACTGCCTTCTTAAAACTGAAGGCAGCATTGATCAGCCGTCCGGTCTTGAAAGCTCCTGATTACGACCGCGAATTCACGGTCCAATGTGATGCTAGCGATCGAGGTCTAGGAGCCGTTCTATGTCAGAAGGATGACGAGGGTAAAGAACATCCCGTGCTCTATTTGAGCCGGAAATTGAGTTCTCGTGAGATGGCGTACTGCGCTTCAGAAAAGGAGTGCGCTTGCATTGTGTGGGCCATTCATAAGTTGCAGTGTTACCTCGGAGGTGCTAAATTTACAGTAGAAACAGACCATTGTCCCCTTACCTGGCTGAAAACTGCGACATCGAAGAACAGTCGCCTTTTGAGGTGGAGCTTGATTCTTCAGCAATATCATTTTGATATTAAGTATAAAAAAGGCAAATTGAATGGAAACGCGGACGCGCTCAGCCGCTCTTTCTAAACCATTCTGGAGTGCTCTTGGTGTATTAAAATTGATATTTTAGTTTTTTTTGTCGTGCATCTTATCATGTAAATTTGTAAGGGAGCACGTCTGGTTTTTCAGCTCAAGTGAGTCCTGAGAGTTCTGAGAGTGAGCTCTTGTTAAAGCTAGTAATTAAAATTGGTTTGTCATCCCTCTTTTGGCTTGGTTTGTTCGAAGGGGGCCGAGTGCTTGCTTGTGCATGTGGTCCAGTTTCAGAAACGGTGTCGAAGATTCGGCAATCACCCGGACCATGCCACAAGCGAAGGCCAGCTCCTGGCATTCAACCACTGACCCTTTCGTCGTCCCTGCGAGCAGCAGTGTTGACCGCTGCCCTCCGTGACTCATCTGGCGAGGGGGAAGCTGTTATGACCGTCATCGGTAGGCGCCATGCTGTCGCTGAGAAGTGTAGCCGGGCCGCGTTCCCACGCCTGGAACCCAGGTTTTCTTGGAACCAGCGTCGAGGAGCGGCGCTCTTTTAATCCTCAAAGAAGTAGCCGACTCGCCGCTTGTCTATGCCCGCCAGGTATTGTCCCGGCTAGCCGGCGGATGAGACATCATGTCGCCACGAAGCTGTAAGTCGTTCCAGAAGGGACAACAAAGACAGCATATTCCTTTGAAGAAACGGCGACCGCCGCCACAAAGTGCCCTGCTAATTGAGCGGACAGATTGGCGGACCGTTTGATGTCTGCTGTCCGAAGCTTGGGACCCCTCGAACAGCGACATACACGACGAGCAAGAGCCTCTCTGGCGCCACATTTAAGTGCAGTGATCTTGACTCGAAATTGGATGTTCACGTGCGCCGTGCCTGCTCGTACCTTGCACCGGTTGTGTGTGTGTGATTGGTGTTCCCCGCAAGAAGGAGGCGCCCGACAGGGCTTATAAGGACGCCGCTGAGTGCGGGACGTGGCTCTGGACCAAGTAAAGGTTCATCCACCACGTTCGTAGTTTGTGAAGGCTCTGAACTGTGTAGCGGTTCAACCACCACGTTCGTGGTTTGCGAACTCTTAACCTCATGCTGTAAATATTTGTAAATAGTGCCATAAACCTGTTTGTTTTTCGTATCCCCATCTCGTAAGCGTTCGTTTCCTCAACCCGGAGCTACACCACGCTACCACAGCACCCCGGGATCACAACAACTGGTGATCGGCGGTGGGATTCCCAACAACTGGTGGCAGCGGTGGGATATTGGTCTGTACCTGGCAAATTTCGAACGGATGTGCGAGAAAATGTCGTTTGAGCAGGACACCTGGTCCCAAAGGCTACTCACGGTTCTGCCCTGCGAGGCAGCAGAGGTTGTTGCGCGACTCAGCAAGGAGGACGCAGACAACTATGAGAAGGTCAAGGCTTGCTGAAGCGCTAGAAACACAGATTGCGCCAGAAAAGGGCCCGCGAATTCTCGAAGGCGTCAATCTAGAGCATGTCGAGAACGAGCCCTTGGCCAGTCTCGAGGTAGAGACAGCATCAAAAGACGGTCCTTGCGAGGATGAGGTTTGTGCCAGCAGCCCTAATGGGCTCAGTAAGGAGCTGGAAACCATCCCCATGCCTCTAGAGGACGTCTCGAGATCGTCACATGCAGATAGGGTAAGCACAGTGGCTGATCAGAGCAAAAACGCGATGCTTCAGGAGTGCAGCGATGCCATCGCAGAGGGCCCAGTTAATGATTCTATCAGCGTTAACAAAGATAATTTGGCCCGGCAATCCGTCGTGACACCGAGTTCAAAATGTTTGAGCGCGGGGAAACTTGTAGCACAAGCTCCAACGAGCTTCCCAACCCCTCAGTTCACGACGCGACATGATGATGGCATCGAGAGAAAGGAGGCAAGAAAACATCGCCGAAAAAGAAAGAAGCAGAAGCGTTCGTCACTGTGCAAGCCTAGGTCAGGCCCCACTCAGTCGCAAGAAAGACGAGAGGGTAGGCCGTTAATCCGTTCCAGGAAACGTCCATGGTGGCGTTCCGAGAGGTACAAGCGGCAAGCCAGGTGTAGAGGGGGGAAACGAGGTGCGTTACCCCAACGAAAAGCGCGGTTGCGTTCGACAACTTCGGGAAAGCGGCCTTGCCTGAAGGATGAAAGTCGAAAGCGCAGAGTGGCTAAAAACCGCGTCGGGGCGAGCACAAAGAGACAATGTCCCCTGTCTCCACCCTGTTTCTGGCGTCCTTTTCACATTCCTGAGGGGAACAGGAAGAAGTGGAAAATGAGGTATGACGGCAGTGCACTGCTTAGAGTTTGTGCATTTTGTAGCTTCTGGCGTGCTCGAAAACCGCCGGGACCGCGACCCCATCGTGTACGAATAAAGGAACCATGAGAAAAGGGGAACGGTCAGTTCGAGTAACTTTTGCACAGGCGTGTCAAATATTGTTACTCAGTGTTGCATTGGAAATGCAGATTTGAGCCTTTTAATTTTGTAAGTAATGTAATGCGGTGTAAATTTTTGAAAAGGAAAACCGCCGAACTAAAGGCTGAAAATTGAAGTCCATTAATCATTTGTACGAATATACCGAGAAGGTAAAAACTAAAAAAATTGTTCTGTTTCTTTTTAGTGTTTCAAAGGTTTAGTTTAATATCGCATGCCTTTACTGTCATGTGGATGTGGCGTGAATTGGCATTTAGGGAAGAAGATATTAACATAGACCAGATGATTTCGTAAAATGGTTAAGTTTGGCGCAACACAGTGCAGTTGTCGTTGCGCGTTATGAGAATTGAGAGCCATTGGTGCACAGTTTTAGCGAAACCCTATGCATTATTGTGAGGTGCTTTTGATAAGTGTCGCACCTAGGATTACTTTTGTGTTGTTCACTGTGTGTTACAACGTAACGTAAGAATAAGTCGCTTAGACCGAGAGCGTGAAACACAAAGACAAGCGCATGAAATCGAGATGCGTAAACTAGAACTCGAGTTGGGGAAGAGGTCGGGTAGCAGTCCCCAGGAAATGATAGCTCTTCCCAACAGGGAGGCAGAGTTCAAGATGTCTAAGTACATCCAGCCATACGTGGTGTCAGGGGATATTGGTCTGTACCTGGCAAATTTCGAACGGATGTGCGAGAAAATGTCGTTTGAGCAGGACACCTGGTCCCAAAGGCTACTCACGGTTCTGCCCTGCGAGGCAGCAGAGGTTGTTGCGCGACTCAGCAAGGAGGACGCAGACAACTATGAGAAGGTCAAGGCTTGCCTTCTAAGAAAGTATAGACTTTGCGCAGAGGCCTTTAGACAAAGATTTAGGGGCGCTAGAAAGTCTAAAAGTGAGAGCTATCCCGACTTTTTGTACAAAATGAGAGCGAATTTGACAGAATGGCTTAAGAGCACAGAGTCATACAGTGACAAGAACGCTGTAGTAGAGAGAATTCTATTAGAACAGTTTTTGAATTGTCTCCCAGAGCAGGAAAAAAACTGGTTACTGGACCGGGGTGACATAAGTTCTGCGACGAAAGCTGCTGAACTCGTGGAGGAGTATGCGTCGCGACGATATTTTAGCAATAACCCGGGTGCAGATGGAGCCCACAATTCCAAGCCAAATTCAAGTAAAGGTTACGTAAAACATTTTTCGAGCTCTCGACATGAAAAGGGGGAAAGAAGTGTTTCTTCTAACAAATTTCAAAAGAAGGACGATGGTGAACCTGGCGAAAAAGGGCAAAACGCGGGAAAAGCGAAAAATGCTTTTGAGGTTAAGAAACCGTTCGCTTGCTTCAAGTGTAATGAGACTGGTCACATAGCCGCGAACTGCCGAAAGGAAAAGATGGCGTTTTCATTTGTCAGTGACTGCGAAGAAAACATGAGGTTACTGGAGCCTTACATGCATGACCTGGTGGTAAATGGAAAGCCATGCAAAGTGCTGCGTGACTCGGCAGCAACAATGGATGTTGTCCACCCGTCGTATGTGTCCCCATCCGACTACACAGGACAGTGCTCGTGGATCCGCCAGGTGGTGGAAGAGCAGAGCGTATGCTTGCCTGTCGCAACCGTTGTAATTGAGGGCCCCTTTGGTAAACTAATAACTGAGGCAGCAGTATCAGAAAAACTCCCTAAATTTTATCCGTACTTGTTCTCAAACAAGTCGGATATGTTATTGCGAGAGAAGGGCATTCTCTTCGGTGACAGGGTAGTTCAAGCATTAACCCGTTCTAAGGTGCGAAAATTAGCAACTCAGCTATCCTCGGAGCCAAATAACACTGAAGCGCATGACGTAACAGTGGTGCAAACAGAGGAAGACATTTCAGGCAACCGTGGCCGCGAGGCACCAGAGATCGGTCAGCCGGAGAAGGAATCTCGTGATAATGAACTTGAGTGTGCGTTACTGCCACCAGCATCAAATAGCTTTACTTTACTTCTGAGTGCGAACAGGGATAACTTGGCCACTGAGCAGTTAGAAGATGCCACCATTCAGGAGATTAGAGAGCGCCAAAGAACGAGTAAACAGGCCAGGAAAAATATTTCTTTCCATCTGAAGAATGGCGTGTTGTATCGCTCATACAGGGATAAGCGCGGAGTGGAACGAGACCAACTAGTCGTTCCCCAGAAATATCGCGCAGATCTGCTGAAACTTTCACATGGCAGTTCGTGGTCGTGTCACCTAGGACACAGAAAAACTAAGCTGAGGCTATTACAAGAGTATTACTGGCCTGGCTGTTTTAAAGACGTGGAAAATTTTGTGCGGTCGTGCGACACATGCCAGCGAGTTGGAAAGGCACAGGATAAGTGTAAAGCACCTATGGTGTTAGTGCCGATCATTACCGAGCCGTTTCAACGGTTAGTGATCGATATAGTGGGACCACTCCCTGTGACAAAGACAGGATGTCGTTACATTCTAACTATGTTATGCCCAGCCACTAAATTTCCTGAGGCAGTGGCACTGCGTGAGGTTACATCACAGAGTGTTGTGGATTCCCTGTTGTCCGTCTTTTCGCGAGTAGGGTTTCCTACAGAGATACAGAGTGACCAGGGCAGCGTATTCACTAGTGTCCTCACGACCTCTTTTTTCGAAAGATGTGGCATAAAAATAGTGCACAGCTCTATTCATCACCCTCAGAGCAATAGCGTAGAAAGATGGCATTCCGTCCTGAAGCGCGTCCTTCGAGGATTGTGTTACGAGAACAAACGAGACTGGGATGCATGCCTCCCAGCGGCACTTTTTGCTTTGCGGACGGTACCCCACGAATCCACTGGTTTTAGCCCCGCCGAGCTGGTGTATGGTAGGTCATTGCGCTCACCTTTGAGAATGGTGCGCGAAGCGTGGGAAGGACACGGAGAAGATCCGACCGTGGTAGAGTTCATTCTCAATCTACTGGAGCGGCTATATAAGGCCAAAGAACTTGTGGAGGTCAGCATGAAGTCAGCCCAGGCCCGATCAAAGGTTTACTATGATAGAACAGCTCGTCAACGAACTTTCAATATAGGGGACCGGGTCATGTTGTTAAAAGCGTCAAGGCAGAACAGGCTTGAAGTACAGTGGGAAGGGCCTGCGGAAGTAGTTGCAAAGCTATCTATGACCAACTACGCAGTGAAAATTCCAGGTAGACGTAAAGAGGTACGCATTTATCATTGCAACCTAATGAAGCCTTATGTGCAAAGAGAGGCTGTGGTGAATATGACCCTGAATCTTCCTGAGGAGATGGAGGACAACTTTGTTTGTCTAAACGGAGGGAAAGGCAACGCTAAAGAACTCCTTAGTAAAACTAAGCAAAGAAAGGAACTAAAAGAATCCCAGCTTTCGGATCTTTGCGAGCTGATAGGAGAGTTTGACGACTGCTTTGTTGACAAGCCGGGTCGGACTGATTTGACTGAGCACGACATTGAGTTGACTTCCGAGGAACCCGTGAAGTCCAATTGTTATCGTTTATCTCCACGACAGAAAGATATTCTTGATAAAGAAGTAAAGCGCATGCTGGAATTAGGAGTAATTAAACCCTCGGAGAGCGAATATGCTTCCCCAATGATCTTGGTAGAAGCTCCGGGCAAAGACCCGAGACCTGTAGTTGACTATCGAAAGTTAAATGCTCTCACAAAGGATCAGGTGTATCCGATTCCGAACATTGAAGAGAGAGTGGAACAGGTTAGTCGAGCAGCTTACGTGACTACGTTGGACCTTACTCGAGGTTACTGGCAAGTGCCGCTCACTGAGCGAGCCAGCCGATACGCGGCTTTCATTACTCCCGCGGGCAGCTATCAACCCACTATGATGAGCTTCGGTCTCAAAAATGCTCCGTTTTGTTTTTCCCGCCTTATGGACAAGGTTTTAAGGGGCTGCGAGGCTTTTGCTGTACCTTACTTGGATGACATCGCTGTATTCTCCGATGCTTGGGTGGATCATTTGATGCATTTAAGGGAGGTGCTCGGCCGGTTGCGTCAAGCAGGGCTTACCGTAAAGGCTGAGAAGTGTTGTCTTGCGAGAGCAACCGTCGACTACTTAGGTCACAACGTAGGACAAGGTTTCAGGAAACCCTGCGAGCTAAAGATCTCAGCAGTAGCTGACTATCCCCGGCCAATAACAAAGACCGACGTCAGGGCGTTTCTAGGACTCACAGGCTACTACAATCATTACATCCGAGATTATTCCACGTTGGCAAGCCCTTTGACCGATGCTCTCCGCGGGACAGAGCCTACGAAGGTGGCCTGGGATGAAAAGAAAGAAACTGCCTTCTTAAAACTGAAGGCAGCATTGATCAGCCGTCCGGTCTTGAAAGCTCCTGATTACGACCGCGAATTCACGGTCCAATGTGATGCTAGCGATCGAGGTCTAGGAGCCGTTCTATGTCAGAAGGATGACGAGGGTAAAGAACATCCCGTGCTCTATTTGAGCCGGAAATTGAGTTCTCGTGAGATGGCGTACTGCGCTTCAGAAAAGGAGTGCGCTTGCATTGTGTGGGCCATTCATAAGTTGCAGTGTTACCTCGGAGGTGCTAAATTTACAGTAGAAACAGACCATTGTCCCCTTACCTGGCTGAAAACTGCGACATCGAAGAACAGTCGCCTTTTGAGGTGGAGCTTGATTCTTCAGCAATATCATTTTGATATTAAGTATAAAAAAGGCAAATTGAATGGAAACGCGGACGCGCTCAGCCGCTCTTTCTAAACCATTCTGGAGTGCTCTTGGTGTATTAAAATTGATATTTTAGTTTTTTTTTGTCGTGCATCTTATCATGTAAATTTGTAAGGGAGCACGTCTGGTTTTTCAGCTCAAGTGAGTCCTGAGAGTTCTGAGAGTGAGCTCTTGTTAAAGCTAGTAATTAAAATTGGTTTGTCATCCCTCTTTTGGCTTGGTTTGTTCGAAGGGGGCCGAGTGCTTGCTTGTGCATGTGGTCCAGTTTCAGAAACGGTGTCGAAGATTCGGCAATCACCCGGACCATGCCACAAGCGAAGGCCAGCTCCTGGCATTCAACCACTGACCCTTTCGTCGTCCCTGCGAGCAGCAGTGTTGACCGCTGCCCTCCGTGACTCATCTGGCGAGGGGGAAGCTGTTATGACCGTCATCGGTAGGCGCCATGCTGTCGCTGAGAAGTGTAGCCGGGCCGCGTTCCCACGCCTGGAACCCAGGTTTTCTTGGAACCAGCGTCGAGGAGCGGCGCTCTTTTAATCCTCAAAGAAGTAGCCGACTCGCCGCTTGTCTATGCCCGCCAGGTATTGTCCCGGCTAGCCGGCGGATGAGACATCATGTCGCCACGAAGCTGTAAGTCGTTCCAGAAGGGACAACAAAGACAGCATATTCCTTTGAAGAAACGGCGACCGCCGCCACAAAGTGCCCTGCTAATTGAGCGGACAGATTGGCGGACCGTTTGATGTCTGCTGTCCGAAGCTTGGGACCCCTCGAACAGCGACATACACGACGAGCAAGAGCCTCTCTGGCGCCACATTTAAGTGCAGTGATCTTGACTCGAAATTGGATGTTCACGTGCGCCGTGCCTGCTCGTACCTTGCACCGGTTGTGTGTGTGTGATTGGTGTTCCCCGCAAGAAGGAGGCGCCCGACAGGGCTTATAAGGACGCCGCTGAGTGCGGGACGTGGCTCTGGACCAAGTAAAGGTTCATCCACCACGTTCGTAGTTTGTGAAGGCTCTGAACTGTGTAGCGGTTCAACCACCACGTTCGTGGTTTGCGAACTCTTAACCTCATGCTGTAAATATTTGTAAATAGTGCCATAAACCTGTTTGTTTTTCGTATCCCCATCTCGTAAGCGTTCGTTTCCTCAACCCGGAGCTACACCACGCTACCACAGCACCCCGGGATCACAACAACTGGTGATCGGCGGTGGGATTCCCAACAGCGTAGTTACCGAACATGGCTGTTCTGGGCCAGCTGGTGGCCGAAGGTCTGTGGGCCATGGCTCTGCGCAATATACGCTGGAACTCGCGAACGCACGCAAACATTCAGAAACTGAAAGACTGCTTCGTCGAGACTCACCTCGGAAAGAACTCCTCACTGGACGTCGACCAGGTCTTTTACAGTGCGCTCGGGTTGTCCACTCTTCTGGGCGCCCTCAACTCGACCGAGTGGCACATTGTCAAGGTGGCCTGGAATCTCTGGGAGCTCTCCGATTTCCAGTTCTTTTACATCTTCGGCAGTCATCACCGCTGCCCGATGAAGTCGTCGCCAGCAGCGAGGGAATATATCAACGCCCCACTGACTTACGTTGATGACTTCGCCAGGGCCTTTAGCTGCTCGAGCAAGTCACCGATGACTAAAACGTCCCGGTGTCTTGTTGGTGATGCGCCACACAGCTGAATACTGGATTGACTCGGTGATTTGCCAGTTTCTGTTTTCGCGTATCCCTTTTGCAGCATCGTCACTATGTTCCTCTGATACCGGAAGTAAATACTGCTTTAATTTTTACGAGTAATAGTTAAAAAGGCAGATGATTCTTTACACACACTGTTCTTCTCTCCTTTGTCAAAAATTATGTGAATTATGCGTCGACTAAAACGTCTCTGGGTTCTGCAGGCGCGAAAGTATACCTTTTAAACTATATATAGAACTTAGCTCTGCAGAATAAAATAGTTGAATTGATGTTCTACTACTGTTAAACCTTACGAATGCCAGTCCTACCCACCTCATCTCACTCCCCACTGATTACAGCGTCAACGCGCCAGTGCTTTGCTAGGAAATTTCTCGAGTATCACAAAACCTGCCACAGTGCGCGATGATTAGATCCTTTTCTTTCTCACTCTCCTCTATCTGTCCTTCGAGGCACTTGAGCACAGTGATTTTTTTCAACTTTTAGGCCATGTCCTGCTGAAGTATTCTCTAATCTTGGATTTCTGAACCTTTCCTATCAGTAACGCGTCGACTTCAAGCAATAAAAAAACTTAGTGTTATAGAGAACCACGTCAAATAATTAATATAGGTAGTCACAGTCTCAAAATATGTGCAAAGTGGAGATGTAGCACATTTTACGTACATGTTACGGAGACGCAAGGAAACACTTTAAGTACCACGTGAACACGTTTGCTTGAACCTACATATTCAAATCTCCAACGTCTAACAACATCTAACAAAAACCGCCAGGCCTTGCCATTTTTTATCCTGTGGCGACGATAAACTGCCTGACGTTTTTCACTCGTTACGCAATGCACATTGTGGGACGCCTGGCTGTTGTTTTGGTGTTCTAAAAAGCTTTATTATTCATATTAAACTGATTTATACCCCGTCACAAAGCCTGCCAAAGGCTATAGTTTCAAGCGGAGTTTAAAGCACCGGCATGGCTCTGTAGTAAAATGCTGGGCTGGCACGCACGGGGACCGGGTTCGAATCATATATTCCGCGGCAAAACCGTAAAATTGCGCCAGGCGTCAAAATATGTGAATTCAGCAATGAGTCGGTGTTCCGAAGGCCCGCCGCCCACCCATCACCAAGGACTCAGACATACTTGAACCATTTCAACAGCAACAGAGCCATCAACAAAGTGAACCGCTGCTTATGTTCGCGTATTGCTCTACGGACGCCTAGGGAATGCTTCACTGAATCTCAAAAGAAATAAGGATGGTGTAGGGGTTCCTTAACAACCGGGCTTGCCGCAGGCATTCAATGACACTTTGAAACGTCCATTGTTGCATGCACAGTATATTGTTTTCTAACACCCCTATCCATGGATGCACCGAGAAAAGAAGCAGGTTAGCAGTTCAGAAGGTGATACCTACGAGGGCTGATTACCATATCACGACCTGCACCTGAAGGCGAACTTCAAGCGTACTGTAATTTTTTAACACCGTCATTGGAGCTGGAGGCATCATGTGAGCAGCTGCAATCTTCATTACTACTGTGGCAGGTGATGATGATTTGTATCTAGTCCCTTTCGTTGGCAGCTTCCCAATGACTCGTAACGCAATTCGCGTTGTGTAACGCGTGGCGCGATTCCACGTTTATACCACGTAATATTACATCAGACTCCTTATCCGACATGAATTTAGGGGGTATTTTCACACAACAGTTTAGAGCCATTACATGAATTATCGGTGGACTAATTAGGTGCTGCGCTGTCTATCAATAAGCCAAGCCTGTTTCCTTTCATTTTCTGGGTTCATTAATTCTCGGAAATTCATTCTCAGATGGTTCATTATCTGGTTCGGTTTATTCTAAAGCAGGCGAGCGTTTTTTCACGACACGTGGCATTTTACAAGGCCATCATCTGATGAGGCCCTTGAGTCTTTCACCTTGAAACTTAGGTCTCGCAGGTTCATAATCATAAAGTGTTACACCTCCCTTGGTTATTATTATTTAGCCTATACTCTCATACCCAAGATTACTTGGGACATTCTGCCTAACGTTATTGTTTTTGACCAGGTAATGACCGCTGACCCGATGAATATGAACAAGAAATCGTAGACAACTGTTAACATTAAACGATTGCTAAGGTTTCATTGAGAGGGAAATTCCTCAGGGCTAGCAGGCAGTATACGGCGTAGTCTTGTTTGTGCAGCCGTATACTGGGAATATTCACTCTGCAGGGCTTACGCTGCGTCGCCGAAATTCGTGTCGACCACGCATGATGAAGCCTTTATTTAGTGCACCTTTAACAGAGCTAGCAAGCACTCACCACCTAAACACCAACAAAAAAAACTGATTAAGCAAGCTGTCATTCTGCTAATGTTGAAAGTAGATTACCTTAGCTAGCTGCAACCTTCATAATACCTTCTTATTTAACGATGGTGCTCATAACACACGTTGGAATGATGACGACGGTGACAAATCGATAGCGCACAGAAAACAACAGGGACCTAGGTTTATTTGTTCCTTTATTTGACATTCCAGCAGCAGCAAGGACGAAACACAAACGTGACATCACTTGCCGATGCATAAATTACAGAGTTCTCCGATTAAATAAATGCGTACAACGTCAAAACCAAGTCAGCCGGGGTTCACAGGAATGGGTTCCAGTTACTCGGTTGACGATGACGAACCGAAGTAAAATAGAGTAAGATCCGCGTAAAATATGCAGGTTTCTCACCAGACGCTTATAACAATGCAGTCACAAAAGCAGTAGGGCGAGAGGTGTATGGTACCTCTTGTCTAACAACAACAAAATATAAAACAAATGGGAATCGACAAAACGTGCAGAGTTCATTGATAAGTATTGTGTAAAGGAGGACTGGAAGTAGAATCAATCCAAAAATATATCACTCTCCCCGCAGGAAGACACGGCCAGACTTGCTGACTACCACACCGAGCGCGTACTTCTGCGCTCATCTCTCTCTTCCCAGCGATCGGCATTGAACAACGTGTAATCGTGAAACGATCCGCAGACTTTCTCTTTGCGATCAGAGCCTCACGCCCTCTCCTCTACACCAGTCTCTTTTTTTCATGATCCCGGGAGATCACCCCTCATACACGCCCGCACTTTCCGTAGCTGTCGCCCTTTCAGCAGGGTCATGCAGCAGTCGAGAAGCTTTTTTTTTGGTCAGCAAGATGAGGTTGCCTGTAAGGTCGACCAGAAGTTGGTTTCATGGCAGAGACAACAACCGCTCACGCTCCTTAGGGTGCGAACAGGCCGGCACGCTGAACCAAGGTCCAGAACAAGTTAGACGACGCCAGTGCACGTCCCAACGACTGCGCATCGGCCCTTTCCCGGTGGTGCTTTTTCTTAAGCGCTCTTCGAGACCCCAGGAAGCGACGAGGCAGTGCGGAGTGAGTTGGAACGAGCCACAGAAGAGATCTCTACAGCAATGGACGAAGTAGCAGGGCAAAGTTCGGGTCTCTCTATTCCTCGCGGTCGACCTGACGCTGCCGCTTGCCCGAGAAAGGAACCAGTTCATAGCCCGCCAGCGGACAGTCTCGCAGCAGGAGGTTTTCGAGTCGCGCCCTGGTCGCTCCTCGGGCCTTGACGAGCCTCGCGGTTGCACTGAGTTGGACCTTGCTCCACACCAGCTGGCGGTCCAGGAGTCGGTTGTTCACGCACAGGAACCTCGCGTGGAACTCGACCACGATATCCTTGACGATGGCACCGTCCTCCTTGCGGACGTCGCACGAAACTTCGGTCTGTTCGCCAAGGAGTTCGTCGAGCACCAGGTCGCCGCACTCTTCACCCTCGCTGTCCTGGACGCGGAAGCGGTCTCCGACCTGAACGGCGACCGGGGCGAAACCGTAGCCCTGAGCGATGGTGTCCGAGTAGAAGAAGTTGTCATTCTCGTTCAGACCACCAGGCGGCGCCTCGAAGGTGATGCGCTTCCCGTAGCCTCGTCCCACGCTCTCCAGGTGAAGCGGCCGGCCTCCGAACAGGAAGCGGGAGGTGCGATTGACGCGCACTATGTAACGGAAACCCGGCACGACGCGCTTGTCCACGTAGGTACCTGCAGGCAACGTTAGTCATGGATACATTAAGCTGTTCATCATCATCAGCCTCCACTACCGATTGTAATGTGGGCTTGCTAGCGAATTTTCCGAACAAGATACATGAAGCGCAATACGATAAAAGCATACGAGAAAGAGCATAAGGACACCACGCACCATTCCTATAGGAAGAACAGCTACATTATAGCTACTTGTTTTAGCTTAGCGGTGGACTGAAGGTCTGTTGGAACGCGCGCGGCAAGCGCATTTTCCCAGCCAAGCGTGATCTTTAATGTTTCGGCACGCGTTATAACCGGCGCAGAAATAAAAACTTTATCTTATCTGAAAACAGAGGAGGAAAATGGAGCCGAAACAACCAAGCACATTGTACCTCATTTATCTTCGTTATCTGCGAGCCTTGGAGGGGGAGGGGGGAATGAGACAACAATATATTATCTACGAGTCATTTGATTCGTACAGTTTAGTCCATGTCAATCTCCTTGTCAGTGATTCAAGCGTAATTATTAGTATTATAAAAATTGACAAGAATTTCGCTGTTCGCTTTCTTTCCCATCTTTCTTCCCCATTCGCTCATCCCTTGGTGCAGGGTAGCGAACCGGAGGCTCCTATTTTTGATTAACCTCCCTGCTTTTCCCTCATTTTATTCTCTGTCTCTCTTTCTTGCCGTCAAGTATTAATCGATATGCTCTGTTTCTTTATATGTCGTAGGCAATGACAGCTTTTACTCCGGCATCGTAAAACCGAAGAAAACTTCCACAACGGAAACAGGTTTGATAATTTTTGTTTGATACGCACTGCCACATGAATGTTGCGTGTGCACTTCTTGAATTTTCTTTCGAGTTTGAAATTGAAATGTTTAAACAGTCTGAGAGTCAAAATTGAGGGATCTCAATTTCGTACAATGACATATTCTAAGTGATCTGTAATAAGCGCAGTGTGGCCAGAATTATAACAGTGACAGACAAGGAAATTTTAGCGTCATAAAGAGCGTATAACGATTGATAAAAAACAAGAAGGCAAGCTTGACGTTAGAATGTACTGCACTGCAGAGGGCAGATGGATATAGAGCCGATATCACTGAAATTCAGAAGCACATTTGGCAAAGACTCGGCATGCGTAGATCGCATATTCTATATCAATAAGCAGAATGAGTGCCAAGGGAAAGAACACAGTTGATTCATTAAATGGTACAAAAAGGGTGAAATTTCGAGTTGTACAGGATGAACCTGGCTGACATTAGAGGGAACTGCTAATACTTATGTCAGCGTCCTGCTGTAGTCTTTGTGGATGGCTATGAATTGAATTAAGGTGACGTGACAGCCTGTAGTTGTCGCAAGTCAACCGCATTTTGCGTAGCACATGGAACAAGCTTACAAGCGCGTGCTTTTTGGTAGTGACGTCAGCTCTTGATGAGCGCAAATATTTCAATTTCACCCTTAGGTCTATAATGGTCCTTTTGTTGTTGTTTTTTCAGAATCACTACTGGTACGGTAAAGCCTCAATAAATGCAGGCACACTTTGTTAATTAGCTCATGATTATATGATTTGAGTGTGTGTGTTCATCATGTGTTCATATTCAAACAGCTCCTCTAAAGTTTGCATTTTTATCCTTTGTCACCTTAATCATTAACTACAGAATGCTGTCGGAAAATCACGTGGGCAGATGAGATTAGGAAACTTGTAGCTATAACTTGGCAGCAGAAAGCACGGGACCGGGTTAATTGGCGGAACATGGAGTTATTTGTCCTGCTGTGGACGTAGTCAGCCTGATGATGATGAATATAATTATGACACTAGAAAACCACGATTTACCTTATGTAATGAATTTACCAGTCTTGTGTACATCATCACCTGTTTAGCAAAAGTGTAGCTTCATAACATTGATCTAGATGACGAATTAAATATTTCCAAAAAAGTTTCACAATTCGGTTGTGGGCTATATCGCGCGGCTCCCTTTGTTTTTTTTCTTTCGTTCTTGTACTTTGTTTTTGCGCAACATGTCAGTTTGTCTATTTTATTACTTCCGACATTTAAGTCAATAGCACATACCAAGCAACGTTCTACAATGTCGTTATTTCGCGGACTTAATGCCAAACACAAGTCAAACGTTTCAATGAAGGGCATACGATAACGCAAGATTAGCCTTAAGTAATACGTGATTTCTTTGTGATAATTGTCCTACCTTACGCAATCGATAAAACAGCGTGCAAAGTATATTCACACACACTTAACAGAAGACGAAAGCCCAAACGCTGGTTACCGGAACGCAACTGTTACTTCTCGGCTAGATATTCTTGTAATTCAACGTTTGATTGGAGTGATTTTCGCTGAGATACTACTCAGAAATGGACGGCGATCGTGCACAAAGAAAAACAAAAGGAAATCCCCTATAGGTCATGTAAATCGACAAATGGAAGGTCAAATCAATTGATCCTCGGAATAATTCTTTAAAAAGCGAGAATACATCAGAATAAACGATATTTTTGTTGTGATTTTTCACGAAAACACGTCAAATCTGTGCAATTGTTCTTGTGGTCTTGGTCATACTTCACTGCAGTCCTATAGCACATGCGCTTGTTATCCTATACGAGGAGCGTCTTTCAAAAGCAATGCATCATTTGCAGTCCAGGCCTTGCGTTTGCCCCTTTTCTTTTATATTTTCATGATTGCGCCTTTGTGCGCTGCTTTATGAATATCATCCAGTGACTTACGGACCAGCCCATCAGTACTTTTTAGGTAACCTGCTCTTTTTTGCGTAAGCTATCTTGAAAAGGTGTTGTCCGTTCAGCGTCAACTATGGTCGAGTATTGCACTCACCGATAACAGGGAACTCGTGCGGCTTGATGCCGTTGACTACGTAACTGGTAGGCACATCGTTAATGTCCTCGCCCCTGACGATGTACAAGAAATCGCTCGCCGCCGCTGTCTGGTTTCCTTTGGTCGCCTTCTGTAAAGAAGACGAAGACACGTCAAACATTGAAATAGAATTGACAGCAAGAAAAACACAGCAAATTTATGCTCAACTGCACATAAATTATCGCAAGAATTTTATTGCGAGGGGTCTAGGGTCTAGACATAAGCATGAATAAAACATGGAGCGATGATGTTAAGTCCTGTGATGACTTGAAAACCCAAACGGAACCACGACAGGGGCAATCAATATGAATCAGACATGTAAAACGCTAACATTTCTAACCAAGTGATGTTTCTTAATATGCAGAAGTTGTGCTGGAGTAGTGTACTCTTGAACTACCCTTCGGCCACTTTATCTAAGCAAAATTAAAATAGCCATACACTACCCCTTACCAAGTATCAAACGATATGGGTGGCGCAATATCTATAGCGAAGGTTTCTAGTCTCGGTTACCGTCCGTTACGAATCGAGGCTCACCTCACTGCTTCAGTCTTTCGGCAAGCCTAAAAGAATCGTCTAATGTTAAAACTAAGGACAAGTGGTGGCGTGTAAGCTATAGAACAGAAACGCCAACACACGAAAACTGACATGGGCGGAACGCGGTTAGGGTCGCCAAACCCATGCAATCCTATCCCACCCTCGTTACTCAGCGCCGTCCCCCGCCCTTCACTTCGTTTCCTAGCCCTTCTGCTAGGTTGCGGGTTATTTTAGGAGCGGCGCAAGTCAAAACAAAAGCATCCTGCCCGTCTGGGAAGCCTTCGAGCGAGAGAAGGAAATAAGTCTGGAGTTAGCTGCAGACGGCGCAGCGGAGCTCGTCTGACGCGCGGAGGCGGGCGCATTGCGTCGGTGATTTCAGTCGTGCGGTCGCCAGCTGCCGAATGTGTGCCACGGGCGAGTACACTTGCTGCGTCTGTTTACTCTTTCGCCGCTCCCTCGCTCTCGTTGCTTCATCGGCGCGCCCGATCGTCCAGAACACGCGGATTCTCTAGGCCTATCAACCCCAGCTGCTGCTGCAAGCGGCAATGACTGAGCAACGGCCGAGACCTTTGAAAGAAACCGAGCTGTCAGCCCCGCGCCACGTGTCAGTGCCGCGCGCCAGCGACTGTGCATACCGGCCGATGTCTTTAAGCTTCCCCATCTTGTCAGATGTTATGGTGATTCGCCTCAAAATTTGCTTTTTACGGACTGGATTTTCCACTAGCACAAAGGAGCGATACTGTGGGATGACTAAGATATGTGACTCGGTGAGTTTCTTTCCGGCTGTCTACGCGCCTGTAGATTGAGCCTAGCCTTGCTCGTACCTACTGCCCGGTGCGCGGCACCTATTATAAACTTTTGTGACGTCTATACAACCAACTGCTTTGCTATCGCCAGTCGAGCTCGAATAAAAGCTTCATATACTCACAAATGTCGTGTCTTGTGTGCCAACCGTGTTAACGGCCATATGGTTTATTATACGATACCGCGTTCCATTTCTGCCCACCGCTTCTATCCTGTACCCAGTCAATATTATATCTCTTGTAACGGTAAGCTAAAAAAGACATCGTGCTAGACTAAAACCTTGATCGTGCCTATTACGCTGCGTTGCTCCGCTACGCTGTATGCTGCTTCCAGATGAGCAGCCACTCCTCCATAATAGCTACAATAAGCAAAGTATGGACTCGTGCGAGATGGCTACCAGCCGTATGTCTTCGTTATCGTTTATATTCATCATCGTCAGCCTGACTGCCTGCCCTACTGGCGCGCTTGCCTTCTTTTGGAATCCAGTTTGCTATTCCTATTGGTGGTTTTGAGTACGCGCTACGTGCCCTGCACGTCCCTTCTTCGTGTACGTTACGGTGCGCTATTCCATTTCGCCGACTGCTTCATATAGGTACCCAATTAGTATGGCAATCTTCAAGACTGCGGCGGCGATAAGCGAAGAAAGCCTGGAGCCGCTTCAGCGTAGGTTCCAAGGTATTGCCGACGTGGCACTACCAGGCTGCGTGGACGTGCGTGGCCTATAGCCTATACGAAATGCTGATGCATACTACCAACCCTAGCTAACGGCTCCTCGAAGGACTCCTGCGGCGGTGGCTCGCTGAGGAAGTCCCTGTTCTCGAGCTGGCTCTCGGTGCTGCTGCTCTCGAATGCGGCCGGCTCGTGCTGTTGGCAACAGCGGTGCTTCTCGGCTCCCCAGAAGGCTTCGAGCTGTTGCCAGCAATCGTCGTTGACTTCTCCGGACCCGTCGCAGCGGTCGGCCTCTTCGCTAAGAAGCGATATGTTGGGTGCGTCGCATTCCGGAACGCTGCTGTAACGGGACACTCCTGTTTCCATCGAACGGTGGTCCGATTCCGTTGAAAAGCGGACGCTCCCTGGCGGGAGTCTCTATCGCTGCTTGTGATGTCAGGGAAGGTTGAGGGCTGCGTCGAATGCTACTCGTCGATGCGCCGGGTCCCCCTTTGGTGTGGTGGATGCAATGGTCGGTAAAATAAAAGAAGAAGCGGGCGAAAACAAATTTGTTCGCCGCGCGCTCTCTTTTGTTTTCTATTACGCGTCTATCGGTCGGTAGGTGGCTTTGTGTGCCTCGGCCGTAGATCGGAAAACGGTAGCGAACCTGCTCAAATGAAAACAACAAAATGATCGGCGGCGCTCGCTTTCACGTCGTAGCCGGCTTTGGTCCCACGAGCGAAGCGATGTAATCTGGCTCGCGCAGAGACAAGACAAGACTGACTGCGTAGACACTCCCGGGATCTCTTTATAACCTTTGTTCCTGGTTCAGCGAGGGCCTATGCGCAGGCGCCCGTTCGGGGCACGAGGTGCGCACGTGAACACTTGAACGAACCAACCAATTGGGCAGTGGAGGCTCGCCCTGACGCTTTGCTCTGATTGGAACAGCGCTTCTGGTGAGTGAGAGAGGCAGGAGAGAGAAGCGAGGAAGCAGAGAGAGTGCTCCAATTTAGCTCGCTTCCTCTCCGTCTCCTCTGTTTCTGCATGCCCTCTCCTGCTATCTCGGATTGCGTGTCTCTCCTCTCAAGAGAGACGATGTAGGAGAGGAAGAACGAGACGAAAGAGTGAAAGGCTTGGCGCCAGACGTGACGTCACCGAACGCAACCCGTTCGCCCGGTGCGTACATTCTGGAACGTTTTGATGATCTTGGCCCGCCCTACGTTGTTTTGGACGAGAAACTAATGACGGCGATGACTTGCGTCGCGCAGACGATCATGGATGGACTGTCCTTTTTTTTCTGAGTCATTTATTTTTCTCGGAACTCCCGACGTCGCTGGCACAGGAATATATCGGAACGCCAAACGAAGTGCACCAAATTGACGCTGGAGTTCACAACCGGCCAATGTTGATTATGGCACCGTTTGAGAGCGTATACTGTCACCCCCTACACTAGTTCGTTTTTTATTTCTTTGTTCAAAGTACAGTAGCTCGAGATGGCCGTAAATAAAGGGAGTAATTCATCAAGAAGTGATGCATCGAGTGTCGCATCAAAACGAACAAGTGCCTGTG
The DNA here is from genome assembly GCA_013436015.1 of Rhipicephalus annulatus. Taxonomy (NCBI): domain Eukaryota; kingdom Metazoa; phylum Arthropoda; class Arachnida; order Ixodida; family Ixodidae; genus Rhipicephalus; species Rhipicephalus annulatus. The sequence continues at coordinate 297,112 of WOVY01002215.1, read as the reverse complement.
TTCTTTCTGTTCCGCATTCTTGTGTGACCTTTTGTCAATGAACCGGGAAGGCACAATAAACGTCACGTTAAAAAAATATCTAGAAACACTGTACAACCCGTGAAAAGAGGTGTACAACAGATTGAAAGAACGTTGCTGAAATGCTTTCGTTCTTGTACCCTAACGTGGCATAGGCATCAAATGAAACCCGACCAGCGGTGAGCAGTAGCAATGGTATATTGCACCATCGGAGTGCCGTGCTCCCTTGACAGGCGGACAACACTCCGATTAGGCAGCACTGCACCTGTCCACGGCGACGACTGACCGTCGTCCAATTGTATTACTGCTAAGGCTTACCGTTGCTTGGGTTTCACTTGACGTCGATACTGTCTCATCAGTTTCACTCCATAGGAGGAAACCTCACACAGGTTCCAACAACGCAAAGACGCACAGCGAACGCATCTCGTAGCTGTGTAAGTACGCGTACGAAAAAAAAATAAATCTATGAGACGCCGTATCTCGAGCTACTATATACCTGATGTTATAAGATTCGCAAATCACGGTGACCATAGCTGGAAATCAACACGTCTTCCGTTCCTGTCGTCGGCGGAATTCGTGGCTGCCTGTAGAGTCATCTCGGGAGGAGCTCTTATCAGGACGAGTCACTTGAGCGGGATTCCCGCTCGCTGTGCGAACGCAGCTGTCGTGGAAAAATACCGGCGCTATCGGCGCAACTGCTGTGCACAGCTGTCGTTGTTACGGCGACCTCGTCAAAAGGCTCCGCAGACCTTACGAGGCTTTAGGGCACTGAATACAATAACTGTATGTTGGCGGAACCATTTCTTTTCACTTGGGCATTTTTGTATTATATATGAGCATTGCTTGCTTCGTACGACCCACTACCCGCGCCAGTTGGCATTTTACTCAGAGTTAACATGCGGCAGCCGGTGAATCACGATTTTTTTTTATAAGCTCAGAAAAACTGTTCCAAGTGGTAAATACGCCAATTTCATTATCGCGAAACACACCTGTACGGTGTATACGTGTCTGCCTTTGTGTGGTTGACGGTAAAAATTTGTGAAAGCAGCGCTGAGTGAATCTAGTTGAACAACGCGAAACATTTTGTTACACTCTGTATTGCGAGTATAAACAGGAATAATCGGTACTAAGAAAAAAAGAGAGACGGATGCTGACCTAGAACAAACGAGCATCCAAAAACAAAGAAACGAACAACTAATTTTAGTACCACTGCCCCGAATCGAACAATATTGGTCATTTCAGCTCGATACCTTGCATAGCCGACACACTCTTTTGCCGCATCGATTGCGCGGTTGTCATTTCCAGTCATGCATCCTCACCAACCTGTCAAACGGTCCGCTCTTGTATGGACCTGCGAATTTATCGCGATAAAGATTAAACCCTAAGTGCTCAAAAGCGCACACTTTTTAAATCTTGCGTTCTTTAATATACCTCGCATAGAAGGTGACAGCTTTTCAATTAAAACAGTGAACAAAGAAAGCGTTCTTATTTTCTTCAAACGGACACATCGGCGTTCCCAGGGAATTAGGTTAAGAAAAGGTAGTTAGGGGCTTCAGTCACGTGATGACGTCCTCGTGCGATGTTACCGCACGTGACGGCAACGATGACGTCACACGAGAGCGTCATCGCTCAGTGACGATTCTCTGTACCACTCGTTCGCGTCGACACCGACGCTGCTGTATGCGCCGACGGTCAATTTCCGGGCTCCATAAAGAGGCCTCCGCCTTAAAGAGGCCTTAATCAACTGCCCGAAATACGAAGCGCATCATTCTCTCTCGCGGCATGTCGCGTCTTTGCGGCACAATTCATGACGCCAGCAGTTTGGTCGCGTGACGTCAGGATGAACTAAACTCCCGATTGGTTGATATACGAGGAATATCCTGCAGGCCAATTTTCTCCTACCCTGATTTCACGTGCAGTCACACGCCCTTTCTGCCTCGTCTCGCGTGACTGTCGTGATCGGTAAACTGATTTCACTTCGTTCCCCGAATTTGAGACTGCGCTAGCCGTAAAGCGCGAAATCCCGACTGACTCAACACCTAGTGCCGTCATTTCCCGTGTTTCATGAAGAAATAAGTGAATAGGTGGAAACGGCGCTTCTAGGAAGAAGAATAGGGAAGGAACTAATGGCTCGTCTTTGAACTCGGAGTTGTTTAGGGGTCACAAACCCAAACGTACGAGGCAGTGACGGATCCGCACGCAGTAATTTTCCGCCAAGAAACAAGAGGCGGCATCGGATGCCGAGTCAACGACCACCACAGGGCGCTTTCTAAACGGAATGCAGGCGGGATAATTGCCCTCGGCGGTTAAATGTAGCCCGCGTGCATGCCCAGACGCGAGTCGGGCTCAGCGGGGGAGTTTGCATATTCTCTTATCGTTCGCACGTTTCTTACTCTGGCTACGTGCGGCCCCGGGGCAGTGCTACAGCGGGTGATCTTCCCAGGGCAGCTTTCCTACTGAATGCAGACAGCGCATAAAAGCACGGCTACGAAAAGACCAGTCAGATACGTCGGCAGCTTTCCATCATTTTCCTTTTTTTTTTGTATCTGAAACCTGTGGTATCGGAGTAAATAAAAACTCGCTAACGTGTTTCGTATAGAAGCATGAAGGTGTGGCGTGAACGAATTAGTCCCGTGTGAAAACCTTCCGGGGGAGAAACAACCACCCGTGATTTTTATGTTGGTCTTGCCAGTGTCCCAGGTGAGGTTGCCTGTTTGATTCCCAGATAAGGGGGTCGCATTTAGATGGTGCATGTTAGGGAACCCTATATGGTCGAAAATAATCACGAGCCGCCTGCTGCGCTACGGTGCACTACAGCGTACTACACTCGTTGACACCTCCTCGTGACATTATAGCGAAGGCTTACGGAGGCGGGGCTTCCGCACATTAATGTTGGCTGCGCAGGTAGAACGCGTCGGCTTGCGAAGGATTTCGTTTTTGCGAAGTCCCATCGTGGCCGAGTTTAGACCAACGTATACACGAAAAATGTGAAGCGGCGATGTATTTCGATCTTTAAGTATACCTTTTAGCGCCATATTGCGGCTATATTATGAGTACTATTCAGTTATTGCGAGAAATAAGTAGTGCGTTTGCGGCCACAGTACACTGACCCACTATACGTAAAGAGCGCCATCTATACTTTGGAAAACGCGTGTGCTGAAAAAGTGGGGCAGTCCAAGAAATGGAACTAAAATGAAGGCGTTCTCGTAAACAGAATAATTACTGTACTTTACATGCGACTTTCCCGCAAATATTTGAATCTCATTGTGCATAAAGCCGCATTTCTTTCAGCAAGGCAAATCAGAAAAATTATCAGTAAACATAAGCATTATTTTTCGGCGTGCCATAGAAGCGTGTTGCTTCGGTTCTGTAGTTTCCACAGTGCTGTCAAGAAAAGTTGTCGCCGAGTACGGCGCATTGATTGAAGTGCGAATACGAAACGCTGTTTCCTGGTGGTATCGGCTTGGCGTCTTTTATCATCTTTCCAGAGTTTGTCTATGTCTGTAACAGTGCTACAATACGCGCATCCCGAAACTATATGTGTGTTTGTCACTGAATTTTCGCAAAGCCACAAATTTTCTCGTCGTCAACAATGCCATTTCACACTTGAAACCGAATGTATGCAAGCTTCTTGGCTTGGATCTAGAAAAAAAAAGCAAGGCTAATTTCAACACAGATAACGTTATGATCGTGTAGTGTTTCTTAGTCCGTGTTTGAATTAACGCTGCTTTTCTCAGACGGTTTTACACTGTGTTCTAAATGCGGCTTTTATTCATACACCGCGAAACATCTCGACGAAGCCTTCTATAAACATATTTGCACAGCGCAAGACTAAGATTAGTTACGATGTAACTACAGAAGAAGAGACAAGGACAGAAAGAGCGCTGTCAAGTTACATTTCTATAAAGCGTTACCCTTTTACGTCTGTTTTGTAACGCAAGTAAAAAAAAAAACATCCTCGTTCACATTTACCCACATTCCGCAAGGGTGAGAATGAAATATGATTCAGCTTTTGACCTTCGGTTTTGGCCCAGTGGGTGAGACATTCGACTTCAGAGCGTGAGGCACGAGGTTAGTAACCCAAAACCACCAGGAAAATTTATTTTCTTTCACGAATAAATTATTTATAACGATTCGGCGAGCTTTTTCACCGAGTTGTCGAAGAAACGACGCCGCGTTTGGCAGCGGCACTACCTTTGAGATGAGTGTTTGAAAAGAAAAGTTCCATGATTTCGAGTGCGATGTTCTCTACTATGAGAGAGCAGTACGCTGTCCCAGAAGAATTCGCGAAGCGGACGTGTTTAGAACAAGTGGTTAACGATTTAGAGTACTCGGTACTCTACTATGGGAGAGCATGAAGCCGTCCCGAGGGAAACACCCATAAGCGCAGAAGACGGGATTTCGGAGTGCCATTATGCGCAATACAGGCTAGTGAGGGAATCCAAACTTACGCCATACTGAAAAGCCCCCGCACTTTCTCCGGGTTGGTCGTAGAATTTGTGTGCACAAATAACGTAGTATATATAACAGGCCAGATTATACAGTATGTGCGCCTGTTATCTTGAAAATTCGTTCGTATCTCTTAATGAGGAAAACGCTCTCTGCGCACTAGGTGTATTACTTTCAAAAACTTATTTTCTGTCAATGAAATTATTGCTTTACAACGATGGTCGCCTTGTGTTACAAAGGGACTGAGGCAGACGGGGAGTTTTCTTATGTCAAAATAGAAATGCTTACGCCTATGAAACATTTAAGCCTAACGGCTATCTTAGTTGTTTCGATGAAGTCCCCCTTCCCCCCATAGATGTGCCAGGGAAAGGGGGGAGGGGCGGCTTCGAAAACACTGGTACTTTTCTATTTTAATTGTGTTTATATACACGCACGTATACAAATGCATGCTCGAACATAACTTAGGTATGATTGAAAGCAAATTCTGAATGCAACTTTTGGTTACTTCCCTGCCCCCCGCCCTTTTATCTCCCCCTGGCCTTCTGAAAGCCTCCCTGAATACATTCTCGGGCTACTGATTAATGAGCATTTCTTTTTTGTCCTGTCCCAAATACACACGAGAACAGGGCCGTCTAAGTAAACACCTTTTGTCAAGCTGTGCAGCTCACTCAATTTCTCGGAAAGCATGAATATAAAAAATCACAGCATATCTACAGACTGGATGATGATGGTGGGGTGAAGCGTCTGTCTGTCTGTCTGTCTGTCTGTCTGTCTGTCTGTCTGTCTGTCTGTCTGTCTGTCTGTCTGTCTGTCTGTCTGTCTGTCTGTCTGTCTGTCTGTCTGTCTGTCTGTCTGTCTGTCTGTCTGTCTGTCTGTCTGTCTGTCTGTCTGTCTGTCTGTCTGTCTGTGCTGGCTACGCCAAAGGGGCGGACTGCCCTATAAAGGCCATAAGGAGCTTCGCCCCTCAAAACTGATTTAGACTGTTATATACAAAACACATTCTAAACAGGCACGCAGCTCTCCCATTGAACCTTACTGCGCAGCATATTTAGACAACCCGAGTTTGAAGTTTTATTGTACTCGGAGAATCATTTCATCTCAAGAGTCGTGTTTGTCTACGCCACCAACAACAGAAAACCAACAGAGTGATGTATCATGAATAATATCAAAACAAATCCGCGAGTGCTTGCGTACACACACACACACACACACACACACACACACACACACACACACACATATATATATATATATATATATATATATATATATATATATATATATATATATATATATATATATATATATATATATATATACCGCACTTCTTTTGATCCAGAGTCACCGGTAATTGTGTCTGATGTTTTACGTCAAAGTGCGGTAATTAATTGCACGAAGCTCAAAGTGCAAAACGAAATCACGTAACTAAAGAGCTCGCGAACAATAACATTGAAACACTTATGTACATCGGTTACTTTTTTTTTCGCGCAACTTTTGGCCACCATACAAACGTTCAACGCGTATGGGTAAACGATAAGTGGTATATATAGTTCGCGCTTACAACCGCGCTTTGTCTCCTGTTTCGCGTTTTTCCTTTTTTTATTGGATAGGGTAATAGTTTCAATGTAATACGTATACGTATCGCTTGACAATAGTCCTCAACTCACGTCACACTAGTGATCACATTTTATAAGTGTATGTTCAAGGAATTGAATTGGAGCGAGGGCAGCCCCATATCTTTTCAGTGGCAGTACTATTGTACAAAAATATATTACGCCAGCAAAACTTCTAATAGAACGTAATTAGGCATGATTCAAGACTACAGCAAGATTGTTGTAGTCAGTAAGAAAGAGTATTGAGAGGTATATTGATTTTAAAAGGTTTATTCCATAGACGCGCATGTGATGGTGAAATTGAATTTCGTAGTCTTGGCGATAAGCTGCTTAAAATTATTTTATACCAAACATCTGCCTGCACGAAACGTTTGTATAATATATTAATGTCAGAACGAACGTAGCACAGGTTTCAATCGTCACATTAAGCCAGAAATTAAAGCAGCAATTATAAAACATTCAGCTACTTGATGTACATTTTATAGCGGAATGGGTTTTATAAGTATTAATCACGACGAACGCAGCCTAGGTTTCAATCGGAACATTTAGCATAGGAATGAACACAACGCCTATTTTGAATAACGGAAACGAGTTCAAATACCTCAATGTCAACATCCAAATCCTCTTGGCAGAGCGCCTTGTAGGCACGTGTTGATGGACACACGAATAGACTGCTGTTCCTCGTGTCTGCGTATTCGTGCTCGGGCATCGTGAAGACAGACTTGATCTCTGATGTGCACTTACTCGCGCCTCCAGTGGCCGTCAGTTTGCAAAAAGAAACCGCAGGTTGCCGGTGATCTTGTTCTTTTATACGGAAACTGATAGTCAACATTGCCCAAGAGATACCGGAACCTTCAGCCAGGTCACAGCATTTAGCCTTGAAGGTGGACTCACTCTCTCTCTCTCTCTTTAAAAAAAACAATACGTGCATGCAGCTACGTTTGTGATGACCGACTACACTCCTTGTGAAAGAAAGAAAAAAAAGAAACACCAGAGGTGACGCAGATAAAGAACGCAAGCAGTTTTCGCGTTTTTTCTCGAAACCGCAGTCCTTAACGTGACGAAGCAGAATTGGCCCAATGCCGTCACTGTGTTATCTTGGCACCACTTCATGCCCTCGACTCGAACAGAGCCAGTCAACCCTCTGCCTTATCACAGTCTCTCTCTCTCTCGCCCTCTGTCTCTCAAGTCGCGAGTGATAAGGAAGGAGTTCTAGCGTGCAAGACGCTCTCTGCGCCAGCGAGTCTGGGCGACGCTTCAGTATCGGACCAAAAAAAAAACAAGAAAACAAACAAAAAACAAGCAAACAGCAGCGGCTTTCGAATCACTTTTTATCTGGCAGCGTCAGCACGTGTCTTTTACGCATCTCCTCAGCGTACGCGACGCTGATAAAATGCTCCCCCGACGCCGAGCAGCATGGGGCGTAGGAGAGAGGCTTGGCACATCCCTTGCCTCGGAGGAGTGACTTGACGAATTTCTTATCAGCGTCGCCTTTCGCGGTGTTCTTCCTTCTGGGCGCTATATTGCATTCAGTCGCGAATCAATTCTACGCTATATCGTTTGGGTCGGCAGACTCGATTAAACGTCATGCAAATGAACTTAATGCTTGGTGCGCTGTAGCGGAAGAGAGAAAGGAGTGTTTGATGAGAAAACGGGAAAAAAAAAACCCAATTCGCTACCCTACAAATGATTTAGGGGAGGAAATACAGAAAGATAGAAGTTAACTGAAAAGAGAATCAGAGAAATCGAAATGTTCGCAAAATTACTGCTGTTGACAGCACGGGCTGAAATTAGAATTTTCGTCCATACTAATGCGGTTATGCGTGTCCTTGTCCTCATTCGAAGGCTTGTCGCCCTTAAAAATTTATATATATATATATATATATATATATATATATATATATATATATATATATATATATATATATATATATATATATATATATATATATATATATATATATATGGTAGTGCTGTAGGTGCTCAGGTGGAGCGCACGAACAAATGAAATACTATATATGCTTTATTGCTAACGTCACGGCTGGGGACCGACCTTCGTCATGGCATAGATACATAAGACTGTAATGCATACTTGAAGAAAAAACGGGCATAGCAAATGGACGGAATGTTTGCAAGATCAAAATCTGTTGGAGAAAACGTTTACATTCATATCAGTAGAACGTAAAAGATAAAAGATACAACATATGAACGCAGTGAATGTACGAAAGCACTGATGAACAGAAGCATGGTTGGACCGACACTTCTTCCCACTCATTATTCACTCCGTGGAAGTGCTGTGGAAACCACTAACGCCATCTAGTTACGTTATTCCCAAGTAAATACACAAACAGCGTCATGAATCTACTGAGAAACTCATAAACTAGAGGTAACAACATACTACTACTACTAAGCTGCTTTTATGAAAAAAGGCCCAACGTACCCTGCCTCAGCTACAGCAAGACATGGAAGGTACTACCAAATGGATACTTGAAGACCCACTCAGCAGAGCCAAATTTTAACCTGTGGTGTGCTGCCTTGCGCACAATTGTCATTCCCTGCCCATCCGTAACAAGGTGACCAGTTCGAAGTCAACCGAGTTTGTTTTTTTCATGGTGCTGAAGCTAACAAGCGAGAGCACATTGTAAATAGTCCAATAAAGTTTTCAATCAATCAGTCAAATACTGCTACGACTACAGAGGAGGCACGGCCTAAGGAGCTTCGCCCCTAAAAAAAAAAAAAAGTAAATCCTGTCGAACATGCTCTGTTAAGCGTCATAAATTGCTTCATATGTCATCATTTTTTTTTTTGCGCATGCATGTGTGTCTGCGATTTCAAGTAGCTCTGGGGGCATACCCAGTCGCGGACGCTTCACGCGTCCTGATGGGGATATATTTCCGACTCGTACCTATCTGTCCGTAAATGCTTAGAAGCTACGATAAAGCGACGCCTCGGCTGCAGCAGTACGTCATCGCGATTCGAGTGCCTGGGTGGGGGGGGGGGGGGAGGGTCCGCTGCCACGAGATAACGGCCGCAACGAGCGTACAAAAAGTACGCGTGATCCCTCATCGGAGTACCTTCCTCTATTCGATAGACGCATATCTCCAGTGCCTCTTTCAATCTGTTGTCAGTTTATCGATACATGCAAAACCTGTACTCACTTCTCGCCGGCAGAGACGTTGCCTGATAAGCGCAAAGTTGAGTGAAGCCTTTCGTGTTTAAAACACTCGTAGTTCCCGGATATGCATTAGAGATTGCCTCTCCCCTTTTTCATTGCATCGCTCCGACATTGAGTTATACGGAGAACGCTAGTAAAGAAAGATAAGTGTTTGTCAGGTTAGACGCAGCCTCGTTACGTAATATCCTCACTGCACGCTGCCTCAAATCGGTGACGCTCGAGAACTCGAGCAACTATATGTGTTTGCGGCAAGTTTCCTCAATACTATTCGCGAGCTCTGGATCGTCGATTACGCTTTCGGCGTAAGATGTTGTGGATAACAAACCATGCGGGACATGTTTACTGGGTTAGCTTTGATCGTACCAGCCACTTCCTTAGTGCTAGCTTCCGGGTGACACACGCATTGGAGGCCGCGGTGTCTCAAGGGGTCCCCGCTGACCTCCTCTAAGCAGCGTAACCGACCTCTCGGCCGGTCCCCTCTTTTGGAAGTAATAAAGTTTTGATCATAATCATCATGATCATCATCATCCGGGAGATTAATTTGTTTGACTCGGGCAGGATGTGCGGAGAGGTTTGGCTACAGTTAATTGCGAGCAATGTGCTCGGTAATCAGCAGTGTTTGAGACTCCCGAGTCACGTCACAAGTAGACGAGTGCCACTGAGACCACGCGTGCGTTTCAACCGTGTTGCGATAATCGCGCCCTCGCAAGGGCAGCGTTTGCCGATATCTTACGTTCATCAGTGACGTAGTCATTTTGATGATTTTCAGCCCCCTATTCCCCAACCTCAGTGTAGGGAAGCATACCGGATACCAGCAGCTGGTTAACCTCCCTGCCTTCCTTTTTCTGGTTTTTTTTTTCGCTCTCTCTCTCTCTTGATGATTTGGCAGCATGGCATTAACACAGAAGAAGAAATAATCAAATAATCGCGATGGAACCAAACCAACTGGCCTAAACGCCGACGCGTTGCACAGCGGTAGCATTTAGCTGGGACACGCATTACGCTCATAATGAAGCAAAAACTCACAACTGCTGTGAATTGAATCAAGTAGACCTTGGCCCTGGGACCCTCTTCTGTATATTCTTCACGCTGTTAACCACGTCATGCAAAAATAAAACTTGATTTTTATTTGATTTGACGTTGTTAGTACAGCGCATGTCTTTTCGTCGTCTTGTCCTTTCTACTCGTTTTGTTCGTTTGGGTTCACTTGGTTATGAACCCAAACCAGCTGGCCAACCTCTCTGTGATTATGCATTGAACCATTCTATACATGCCTCGAATTTCTTACGGCATTTTGCGCGTCATTTTCCTGTCAAGTTTTCGTTGCTTTTGATGCATACTGCATGTTCTTGGTTTCTTTTCTTCTTCTCCATATGTTGGTATTGATGTTTCAGTACTTTGTGAAAGAGAATCAATCGTACATGATGGTAAGCACGATCGAAAATCATTGAAACGACATCATTCATAGTTTAAAGATAATTTAGTAGGGCTGAAGTATCGTCAATGAATGCGCCCACTTGGCCAGCGGTTGTTCTTGCTTCGTGTAGCTGGTCAGTGTCGCTTTTTTTTTCTGATATCCTTTTTTTTCCCTGCCAAATTTTCTTGATGATGATACTTCTATGCGACCCGAACAACCTCGCACAAAATCTCCACCAACTGCAGAAGCGAATAGTTTTTTTCTGCAGATGAGTGTTCAGCATTCGCCAAAGCGGATTTCTATGGTCAATACAGTCTAAGTTCGCCCTGTACGGATATCATCGCAAACCCAACGTCTCCGAGAGCTGAATCCAAGACTCCAATGCATACGGGGTGGTGACGCTTAATCGTGTAATGTCCACTGTACCATGTTTGATAGATTGAATATAGTACCTCAATAAAGCTACTAAAGGCTACTGTTGGTGTCACCATAAGCAGCTATTGCAGATTTCACATGTTGTGAAGACGTACAGTGACTTACGAATTATACGATAGTAATTAATTATCTCCAATTATTACTAATTAGGTCACACTTCAAACAAAATTTCATTGATATTTTTTCTAAAATGAACTGCACAGTATGAATAAAAACAGTCAGTGTTTTTTCGCAATTTTCGGAAGACATAACAGTGCGTGGGCACTACAGGAGTAACAGCATTAATAGAGTGAATGACGAAGAGACCAATATTTCCAAAAATATTTATGGGCTTTGTTATGATGGCCGTGTAAACAATCCATATGAAACTATTTAATGCATAAATTATGTGAAAGATTCTTAACCCACCCCATATTTAATGTCTCCTGCGGCAGACCCTAAAGGTAAATGAACAACTGAACACAACTGCTTGTGACGCTTGTGCTGACCTTTGAAGTCGTTGATGTTATTATCATTGTAAACAAAGCAAGTTACGTTCATCGTTGCAGCAAATTTCCTTGTGGCGTAGCTGACTGACTGACGGAGCCTTGCTATGCGTAAATCAGCCCAAGCGTGACCGTGTTTTTTTATCGCATCATCGATCACGCCAGGAATCCCATTGTTCTTAAGGTTCGTGTCAGTGCTTTCTTAAACGCTTCGTGACGCTATAGATGTCGCTCCTATTTTCCTCTACCCTACACCACACGCCCTAACGTAGCAGAGAGCAAGGGTGAGGGTTGGCGGTCCGACCCCCCTCCCCACAAAAAGTCAGCTCCGCATGTGTGTATATACACAGACGCGTGGCACACGCACGAACATACATAAAACATGGTTACTCCCCCCCCCCTCTTTTTAGAAAGAAATTCTTGTTATGCCTCTGACGTCACAAATACGCTCAAGCACCCCACGCACACACACCCACACATACACGCACGCGCACTCTTTTTTGTTTTGTTTTGCCCTTACGAAAAGCTCTAAAATGTGTAGCCGATTCTACCGACCCTTTCACTGTTTACAAACACAGACCCTCGATGACATCTGGTTTCATCCATCGATGTGCCTGAATCGCATCGGTGGGCAAGAAGAGTGTTATAAAATAACCCGCTTATTTTCTACGCTTCTATTCCTTTATTTGGCGAAATATGTTCACAAAATGTTCGTTTGAGCTACATAAAAACTACGCGGAATTGCCTTGAAAATGACGCACGTTCTTTTTATTTGAAAAAAAAAATAATAAAAGGCTTTCCCTACCCATGAAAAAGCGTGAAAACATCCTTTCAATTTTGACGTTACGAGCTGGTAAATGAGGTGACCGGAAGTTATTTTAAGGCAAAACGCTTGCAATCTTGAAACCGTCTATACTGCCTCACCAGGAACTCCGAACGCAAAAGCATGTTGACCATTGTTTTAAATATATCACACCCTCGCAGTATCAGGCAAAGATATGTGCTGTGTGTGTGAGAGAGAGACTGAGAATCTTTAATGTGTTTAAGGATAGGCGCTTCTAGTCCACAATACCTTGAGCCCAGGCTGCGTCATGCGCAAGCCTTTTCTGCGAGTTACTTGCAATATAACATTGACTTCTAAAGAAAATGTAAACCGGCATTGGACTTTAAAGAACAGTTTGAGTCTGCACATGAAAACAAATCTACTACATATTGCAAATCTGATAGCAATCAGACGGGTGGGCTCACAATCAAACGTGACTGTCTATGATCACTTCGCGAGGCATGTAAGGACAAAGCCAGCGAGACCCGTTTCAGCCGGCTCCGTCCGATCTGCGAAGCACCTCGTGATCACCGAGAGAAACCGAAGAAAAGCGACGATCCACATCCGACGCCGTTCGCGGAGCACAATGCATAATACGAGTCGAAGGAATGCGCGTCGGCCGTCATCGTCCCATCACCGGATGCACGTGCAAGTCGACACGACGTTCGAAGGCCGAGACGTGGCTCGCGCCGAACACTTATAACCACGTGTTCAGGCCTGTCGCCAGGCAGCCCGATCAACGATGTCCGGTGGCGAATACGATACGACGAAACCTATCTATAGCGCACGTGGCTTCTAGCCTCTTTACAGGGAGAGCCTGTGTTGCGTGCCGTGCGCAAAGGATCATGCGCCGCCGACGACGGCGTCTCGTGGGACCAACGAGAACCGAGTATTGGCGGCGACGGGAAATGCTTGTGCGATGATTGGTCGGATCGCATCTCGCATGGCGTAGCAACCGCCATTGCTTCCGCTCTCTGTCGCTCATGTGTCGTGTTCACACGACCAAAAGGAAGGAAAGCCCATTTTATGTCAGCTTTTAGTTAGCAGCGAGTGGCGGGCACTGATAGCCGTCATCGATAGGCAGTGCGACGGGTCTTTAAATAGCCCGTTTGGTTGCATCCCCTTCAGTTTTGTGTGCGTTGGCGTAGCACACGTTATGACACGAGTCTTTTTGTATTAAATGCGAAGCATTTCTTGGCGAACTTCGGCGACGTTGAGCGCATCTATCTATCTATCTATCTATCTATCTATCTATCTATCTATCTATCTATCTATCTATCTATCTATCTATCTATCTATCTATCTATCTATCTATCTATCTATCTATCTATCTATCTATCTATCTATCTATCTATCTATCTATTTAGCCAGTTACGACATTTAGCTCTCCTGGCCGTTTCGATAATAGAATCGACACCAAACGTGGTATGTCATAACATGACTGTATGACGAGCATGATTGACTAGTCATAACAATAAAAGCATGACATGTATGTCATGAATGTCATGATTTACATTTTACGGTCTACTGCTCTTGCGGTGCATGGTTTCATTCACATGACATGTTGCAAAACGGGCATGGTATGACACGACTGCATAGCTTACATAACTGACAGACCCTAACGTGGAAATCATGACATGCATGTCACGATTTTCATGTTATGACTAGTCATGACTACACGCCATGCTCATGGTGCGCTCGCGGTCGTTTTCCTATAGCTTGGTATCTATTAGACTTCGTATAACGGGACGTGAAAAGATGACGAAGGTATGTGACTGGTGCAAACATGATAATCATGAAATGCGTGTCATGTAAGAACATGACTACATGCCACACTCAAGGCGGCAATACAGTTCGACGTGACCCAGCGCACATGCGCGCTGGCGTTCGTTTCGTCGCGTCAACGCCGGCGATGCCACGCCATCTGCCGGTCTGCCTGCCATATGCTTGCAGGCGCACCACGCTACGTTGCTTTGCCCGGCGTCCCTCCATTACGAAGAAAGGCAGACGCAGTGCTGTCTGGGTAGAGCTGGGTAACGTCATGAGGACTAAATGCAGCATGTTCCATTTCGTGCCAATTGCCACCAGGCCGCGCCGACAGACGCTGGTCGCGCCGGTCGCACCTGGCGGCCGTTGTGCTAGCGCAGCGTCGCTTGTGCCCAGCGTGCGCGCTCGTTACGTCGGAGTATACAAGGCCCTTCATGATGCGCTCGCAGCCGTTTAAATGGCTCCACATATACCAAATATGTAGTTACGTCAATGGATCACGAAGGTATATGACTGGTGCAAGCATACACGCGTGCCATGTAAGAACATGACAACATGTCACGCTCATGATGCGCTTGCGGCTGTTTCACTACCTCCACATATACCACGTTTGATATCATGTGACGTGAATAGACGACGAAGGTAAATGACACGTCCAAACATGATAATCATGATATGCGTGTCATCTAAAACATCACTACGATGATAGAGCGCTCGCGGCCGTTTCGCTAGCTCCACATATACCAAATTTAGTATCAAGTGACCTGAACAGTTGACGAAGGCAAATGACCCGTGCAAATATGAAAATCATGACATGGAAGTCATGTACGGCATAATTTGCCTCTGCCTCGTAACGTTGTGCTGATTTTAAAGTGGCATATCAACCTTCCTCATCGTGCTTCGCATATCACGGGTTCCCACTGTACGTGGGATCTGCCATTTTTATTTCAATAATTGGCGCAGCCAAAAAGGGGGGTGGGATGAAAACTTCAGTTTTCATCTATAACAAAAAAGAAGCACACGTACCCAGTGCAATAGGTTCGCTCCTTATGTCCGTACTTCTCGCTCTACGTTTGATGGTACTATCGTGCTAACTAACCTAGCAAGACACCCTTCTAAAAAAAAATTGCATGTGTATAGATATATACACAAACACGAACACTTATAAAATGCGCTTAAACATAAAAAGAAATCACAGCATATCCATGAGGTGAATGATGATGAGTGGAGTGAAGCGGGCGGGTGGACGGATGTACGGACTCACGGACGGGCGGACGAACACACGCATGGACAGACGCACGCAAGGACGGGCGCACGCACGCACGGACGCATGGACGCACGCACAGACTGACAAACGGACGGATGGATGTCTGTCTGCCCATCCGTCCGTCTGTCTGTCTGTCTTTCCGTCCGTGTGTGCATCCGCTCATCGATCCGTCCGTGTGCCTATCCCCGTGGCCTTCCATCCGTGCATGCGTCCATGCGTCCGATCGCGTTCAAGAATGCAGACAGCGCGCAGGTAACACCGACGAGACGCGAGCCAAGGTAACCGAGCGCAAGCGTCTTTATTGCGCTCGCCACTCTGCTTCGCCATTGCTCAAACATGTTTCTACATCCCCCTGCCCCCAAATGATTCATAGTGACGTTACTGCTCGTGTGATATACTTTATTCCCTTGCAGCCGCGAATTACGGTGAGGGTCTTCAAGAAAACGTTGCATTCTCAGAATAAAACTACGCTATGGTTCGCACCAAAAATTTAAAAAAAAATCGAGAGATACATAGAGATAGATCGAGAATCGAGATATATGGAGGAATGAAGGTCTTCTCATCCACTAAGAATTATTTTACGCTGATTTGACGTATTACTATTTCCACGTATCTCCACTCGAATTTTTACGCATTAGAATCCGAGCTAACGAGATGAAAACCAGAGAAACGAGCCATACCTTGACCGAGGCTGCGCAACGTTAACCAGTGCTGACGAGTGCTGGTAGCATGGAAATAATTACGGTCGGACAGGGCGGCTGTCACAACTCACCTCTTTTCGCAAGTCTGGAACGCTAAAATATGCTTTCGCATATCGAACATTCATGGGGAGGATGTACCTGCCAGGGAGGTCTGCTGATAAGGGTGCTCGACCTAAAGGTCGCGGGATCGAATCCTGGCCCTGGTGGCCATATTTCAATTGAAGCGAAATGCTAGAGGCTCACGTGATCAGATTTAGGTGCAGGCTAAATAACACCCGCTGGTTTAGAGCCCTGCGCTGTGGTATTCCTTATAACAGCTATTTTATAAGGAACATATACCGACAAAAATAACAGGTCAGTGACCATGCTACTCATTTTTCGTTACTGCAAGCATTGCTTCACAATGACATTGTCTATCTCCCTTGTGGAATACCCCAGCAGTAAAACGATTCTCCTGTTTTAACTGCCGCGAAGTAACTCAAACGCGACGTCAGGCGTTCAATCTCGTTTTTTTTTATTTCTTTTCAGCCCACATAGTTTACAAACTTCAAACTCTCAACGGTATTTTTTTCTTACTTTAAACAGAAATAACTGCACAATTCCAAACGCCCCTGAACGCTATGCGAACCGTTCGAAGTACGAAATACGCCGAAAGTGAGTGTGTGGAAATTCTACACGCTACTGACTTCGCCAACTATGCGGGAGTACGAAAGCGCGGATTTTTGTACGGGATCGTATTACGACTCGCATGAAAAGCACATTTACACAACAGGGCTGACTCGTGCGGCTCTTTGGACTCTGTCGACAGATCGCGATGAATAACGAGTGCCTTAAAATTAGAAATATATCTGAATTTGAAACAAAACAAAAAACCAAAAATTATTCGCAACTTTCACAGATGGTGGCGTCGCCATGCGGCATCCGTCGTAACTGTCGTTCGGGGGATGTCCACGCAGCCAGCCCTTGCCATCGTTCAGTCGGCCTCACTTTGGCTGCTCGCTGGTGTTTTATATTTTGTCGCTGGCAATTTCTACTACGGTTATTGTGAAGTCGGACAGGTACTGCGAGTCGTAGTAGAAACGATTTAATCTTTATTGTTTGCTTGCTGAGCTTGAAGAATCACAAAATCTGTTGGATGCCGCTGTGCAGACGCCGTGCAGTCAAAGGCGAGGTTTCCTGCTTTGCACGAGCACGGCCGCTCGGTCTTACCCAGCCGTGGCACGAGCAGCGTTCACAAAGCTGTGCACCGCAGCAGGTGATGTGCCCAACGTTCGAAACTTCTTTTCCATCAATATAAGCCGCACAGGCCTTTCTCAACATGCAGTGTGGGATATAATACATGCTAGAGTCAAAGACCTTCATAGCAAAGCCTTGACAACACGGTGGCTACAGCCGGAAATACTACACAGGTCGAAGTGTTGGGCACACCGGTGGCGGCGGCCGGCGCGCCGGCTGCACGATTACAGTGTACTAGAAGGGGCTCTAGCACGATCCCCCAAACGACAGCCATGTTGGGCTTGCACCAGCGCCCTCTCTAGATGGTGAAAGTTGCGAATAGCACGAAGTACTTTTTTTCTGTGGAGTAGATGTATGTAGCTGTCAGCAAAAAAAGTTCGAATAGCATCGCCGAATCGCGTGTGTTTGTATGTTTGTGCGTTCAATAAAACAGGGATGATTTCTTTGTATGTTTATTTAAAGAAGGGAGCCCTGCAACATTTTTACAAGTGACCATTGCACGACCTCACTAAACAAGTTTGTTGCCTTACAAATATACAACCACATCAATGTTTAGAATCCCTAGAGTACGAGCAGAGTTACAGAGATATGCATGCTGTAATTGCATTCTCTCTTCTCTCGTCCCAAACAAACGTGCTGGAAGCTAAGCAGAGATTGAGAACGCGGGGAAAAAAGCTGTGTCACGCACATGTCATGACTTCGAGCTCCCCCCCTCCCACCCCCTTTTTTTTTTTGAACGCGCATGTTACTTCGGAGTTATTTCCAGCACACGCCAAGGCTCGCATGGCGGCCTCTAGGTGTGGCCTGAAAAAACTATGCAACTAGCGCTGCTGAAATCAACCAATGGCCGTGAATTTGGGTACATATTGTGGTTATTTGGGTATATGACGTCACTCGTAGAAAGGAGATGAAGTAATATCTGGTTGACTTCGAGAAAGAAGTGCGAATTCCAGGCCACGTACCGCGCCATAATTTTGGGCTCGCATATTCTCAGGAGCCTCGAGTATACCAATTGGCAGCCTTTACTGACCATACTACAAACGTATTTACTGGGCGGCCACTTTAATATGACAGAGCAAAAAAAAATTATGATTTCTACGCTATTCTTAAAATATACTTAAACAGTACCAAAATCATCCCGCTTAGCCTTGTTTTTTTTTTCGCTTAGCGAAAAAAAATCAAGGCGTTTGGTCAGCGATAAAGCAAAAAAAGTAATAATAAATTGAGGCAGGTTTGCACAGGTGGTGCCAAGTTTAAAAAAAAAAAGGCGCAGCTGGCCATTCCTTCTTGTTTCATTTCGTCTAAAACAGCTGCTTGGGCCATCTGGTTCATGATAATTTAGACAGATTTATCAGCGCGAAAAAAAAAGAAATACACACACAGCGCTGTGTGCATAAGTTTCGTCTTAATTGCGCTGATAAATCTGTCTAAATAATCATTTCGTCTTTCCATTTTTTTCCTGCCTTCGTTTTTTTTTCACAGTTTTTTTCCTGTCTTGCTCTTTTTGTTTCTATTTGCCTTCCTATATTTTCCCTCTTTCTTCTCTTTCTTGCTTGCTTCATCTTTTTTTGTATATGTAGTTCTGCCTGCGTTACACGGAGCGATGACAACATACGACCACCCGGGCTCCTAAAGTGCTCCCCACTTATGATCATCAACGCACTAGTAGAACAAGAAGACTTTTACTCGAGTGCGTGCTCAATATTAAGGTCCCTAGTTGAAACACGTTGCTTCATCTAAGGACCTTACTCAATATGCTACGTATATATAGCTATGCTATCTGTGCTCTACCCTGTGCTACGCCAAGAGGCGACGACAGCGTACGACAGCCCCGACCTCGTGAGTGCTCCCCACTTGGAACATAATTGATCCCTTCGTCATAGGAATCAGTATAATACGAAAATGACCATGCCTTCATAGAAGTATACTTTATTGTGCATTAATGTCTGAGAGCTGGCTGAACGTTTGTTGCTCTTCGGCATCTATAGCAGCGTTTGACGTGGATGAATCCACATTGACGGACGAGAACCGGCGCATTCAGGCATGGTATGGCGTGACAGCCAGAACGTTAACTTGCAAGACGATCATTAGGAGTGCATTATTTGTGCCTCTTTTTTTGTTTTCGTTTTTTTCTCTTTTATTTAATACCGCGTCTCCCAATAGATTCACCGCAGCCCTCAAAGGGCATAAAATGTGAATAAAGACGTATGAACAACAACCCACATTGAAGCCTATAGTGGCGCACTCATCCCAACGACTGACGTCCATGGTTCGAACGTTGTGACTGGCGACGCAGTTAACACACACCTAGGCACCGCATATATGCTGAATCCCGCGCGAAACGGAAACCACGTAACAAAGGCTGGTACTGGTTACGCACCGATTCAAAGCGTGGTCATTTAACGACAGAAGCACGAAGATGTGCGCTCTCTAGTGATTGGGCAGCTCACTCCTTTGCTCATGCTTACAAAATACATCGCTTCAGAAACGCGAGAAGCAGAGTTCGAATCGTAACCTGAGCTGCGAACGCGTAAAGGCGTGCCGCTTCCCGCTAACGTGTCCCTCGTTCAACCAAAAGGTGGAACTGCCGAAGCGCTCACTGTCTGTGCTCGTTAGGGTCATGGTTCAGTGCTTCACTTCACTGACCCCAGACGGCCACACCGTCCAGGTCACTTATGTCACCTTGTGAGTCGAGTAGTATGTGAAGGCCCAGGCATGAGTGCCGGTAGCGCAGTGGATTGAACCGAAAGGTTGCGGGTTCGAGTACAAAGTCATCCAAATGTACGAAACTACCGGTTTCTTTGTCGTCCGTATTCCACTTTTGTTTTTCCGTGACGAAAATACATCGGTGATGACTTGTTGGGCCCCGGAATAACACACTTCCTCGTGTCTTATTCCGGGGCCCTGTGAATGTGAATATGCACTGTATATACCCCCCTCACACAATACTCCTGATGGAGCCCGTGGGGGTTTTGTCAATAAATAAAAGAAACCATGGGTGACGATGCCACCTTGATGTTCCCACCCTAGTCACCATGACGTCATATATTTTTACGGCACCTGCTGAAACCTACGTCGTCCGTAGTTTGTGTACGTTAAGAACATTTTCTTCTGAGGGGCCAGAAAGCTGTTACAGGAAGCTTCGGGAAATTTCGCTGGGCCAGTGTCCGCCAGCTACGAAATACGTGACGTCACACATGGAGCTTTCGGCGCAAAATTTAAGGATTAAGCTTTGACCTTGATGGTCAATCTAGATGGAGGGATATGCCTAATATTGATGATATTAGAGTTTTCAGGCTAAAATTCATCATTCTAAATTGATTTAGTGTTACCTCCGTGAGTGTTACTATACCGGATGTCGTATGCAGGTAACCCGAAGCAAGATTTTATTTTTTTAAGGCACTCAAGGAAAGTTTTAGCGGGCGTATACTACTAACAGCCGTACAACTCGTATTTTTTTCATCACCAAGAATTAATGAACTAAACACAGCTTCAATTCAACTTTTTAATTCATAAGTACTTGAGTCAATAAAATACGAACTTTAAGATGTAGGCCGCCTTACCTAACCGCATAATCCAGCATTTGTACTGAACTGGAATTTGCTTTATATTTTTTAATTTCGAGAAAGAACAAAAGACCACGACACTCACCCAACATGAAGTAGACGTGTGCTATGCTCGAGTCCTTCCCAGAGTTCCGTGGTTGATTCATGGTTGCATTCGTTTGTCGCTGCAATGTTCAGTCACGGCCGCTACATTTCTTATGTAGTGGACGTGGTACATTGCGTAACGCTATTTGGTAGACGTGACCTGAAAACATGCTGCTAACGCATCCGTGGATGTCTACAAAGAAGGTAGGATAGTAATTTTTTCTCTACTGAGTTAGCGTACTCCCATGAACGTTAATATTTGGGTAGAAATGCGTCATGCGTAGGTGTCATGACAGTGCTCAGTTCTTCGTAAATGCATGGTGAACAGAAGATGAAAAATTGAAGGGCTTGTCTTTCTTTGTCAGGCACAACCTTAGTGAAAAGCAATCTACAAGCCAACTAAGGAATGTATGGGGACGTTACTTGTAGTCTTTAAACTGTATTGGTGTAAATACGATATAGACATGAAGGAATTAAACTGAACAAGAAGACAACTTGCCGCCATCAGAGACTGGACCTTCAACCCTTCGGATTGTCCTAATTCTAATCCACCCCCAATGCACCTCAATATTCATGGCTTCTCATGTAGATATATATATATATATATATATATATATATATATAGATATATATATATATATCTATATATATATATATATATATATATATATATCTAAAGAGAGAGAGAGAGAGAGAGAGAGAGAGAAATACTTATAAGAAACTAAAAAAAAACATGTTACGGAGAGATGGCGGTTGGTCAGTCAATGCTTGGACGCCACCTTCTTGAATTGTTACATGTCCTGGAGCTGCCTTTATAGGCTTCAAATGAAGAGACACATCATAGATGTACATTGTTGAATTTGTTGTTTTGAAATGTCGTGTTTTAACTGTTATGCTAAATTGTGTATTGTATGTACTATGGACTTCTTACGCTTGGAGACTTGGACTCTACGTGCGCCATGTTAGATACATTTAAAGAAAAAAGAGTAGCCAGCGTCCTATTTACGCGCCAACATCTCCTCACATCACGTCAATAAAAAAGAAAAGATGCCGTGCCTTCTAATAACATTATATATATATATATATATATATATATATATATATATATATATATATATATATATATATATATATATATATATATATATATATATATATATATATATATATATATATAATTTTACGAAAGTTCGCTTTTGTTTGGATAACAGCACTAAAGTCATTGTAGACTTTCGTTGCAGCCTATCGCATAGAGTTGATTCACATGAACGCAAAAGGAGGAAGCAGAGAGAAGAGTTTCATCACGCCGAAGTGAGATGTGTTAAAACGGAAGTGCCTGCAGCGAGGAAGTTGCACCCTTGTTACAGCATGGAGGCAAAGCTTGAAAGGCAAAGCTTCCGCATAAATTTCCCGATGTGGAAACGTTTAGAAGGTAAGAGACGCACCATTGGAGGTTGCGCAACAGTTTCATTCATTGATTGATTGATATGTGGGGTTTAAAGTCCCAAAACCACCTTATGATTATGAGAGCCACCGCTGTGGAAGGCTCCAGAAATTTTGACCACCTGAGGTTCTTTAACTTGCACCCAAATCTGAGCACATGGGCCTACAGCATTTTCGCCTCCATCGCGAATGCAGCCGCCGCAGCCGGGATTGGATCCCGTGACCTGCGGGTCAGCAGCTGAGTACCTTAGCCACTAGACCTCTACGGCGTGGCCAAGTGCAACATTTTCAGTACTTGTAGAAGAAAGAGCAATGTGCGTCAAAACTTGAATCATTATGAAGACGGCGATTGTGAAGTGTGAAGCATCGCCATGCTGAATGTTTTGGAAACAGAGATTAAAAAGTAAGGCGTAATACTTGCAATAACCACGAAAAAGAAAGAAAGAAAGAAATTTACGTTCCACTGCACGCTTAATCAGGTAAAAGAAAGAAAGAAAGAAAGAAAGAAAGAAAGAAAGAAAGAAAGAAAGAAAGAAAGAAAGAAAGAAAGAAAGAAAGAAAGAAAGAAAGGTATTTCCGTTCCACTGCAGGTAGGTTCCGCCTAAAGTGTTACATATAGCCCAGAAACCGGCTGTTTTTCGCCTGGTTTCCTGGATATAGCCAGTATTTCATTAAGAGCTGATTAAGAGTGTAGCTTGAAACCTGAAGATAATCACGTCGTGACTTCGTCACGAATTTGATCGACCTCGTCTCGCCATGATGCCACAATAGGATGGCATCATCACGTGAAGTTAAACAATGGTGATAGACTGCGACAATACGTGACAGTGTGCGACGACGGGAGATGCCGACGAGCCAAGCCCCTAAAAGGTGGTTCGCACATAACAGCATAGCAGGGAACATGATACCCAGGAAGGACGTTAGCTTGGCAAGGCAGAGTGATAAGTAGTGCATTATTAAAATAGGTAGGTATAAGAGAGAGGGAAAGCTTACCTCTTTACTGTTTTTTTTTTTCCTTTTTTTCTTAAACTCTTTTAGTTTAATCAATTATCTGGTTGAAATAACTGCTGCAAAGCGCAACACACAAAACAAAGTAAGGTTAAACACGCGGAACTTCCTCACCAAACTTTGTATTGCCCAACGCGCTTCACAAAACGTATTCATGCTTCACTAACTATAGAACGAAATTCTACTCTCTCGATCGATTGCCAAGCTTCTGTGCAGCTAAAAGATCTGCATCAACTGAGGCAGCGCCGAATCGTATACTGTACGAACGTATAAAAGAAAACGTGAGCTCATCAAATGTTATACGCCCTTAATAAGCATAGACGCGGAGAATATTCCGAAGGAAGTTGTAGATCCTTAAATTATTCGCATATTAAAATCAGAATTCGAATTTGACCAAAGTAAGCGTTCATTTAACGAAGCTGCTGTAGTGAACTTGCCTACAACCATATCTTCTTTCCAATCTTAACTAGAAGATAGTGTTGGCTCCTTTTCTTTCTGGAGCTTCAAGTGTGAGCCTTTTTTCAGCCTTGAGGGTGTGTGTACGCTGCATAGCATGCTACAGACATCCGCGTAGCGCACTTGATTGCTTCTGGGCACTCCTCCCAGGGGGCACTTCCATCGCAGAGTCTGCCTCACCGCCTCCACTGCTCGAGAGTCGAGACTAGCCTGCACGATCATTCGAGCGCGTTACGCGATAGAATGACATTTCACCGGTCGCCAGAGGGCCCCCCTACGATCGTCGCTTCGCCCGACTTCGCGTTGACTCGTACAATCTGCGACCGTCGGTCAGTCCGTGCGTAAAGGGCTCCGGCGCGTGCTCTTTGCGGACATTCGCACGTGTCTGTTTGTAAACGCGGCCGGTGTACGGCCTTTTGGGGTCAGGCTTCCCGGAAACGCGCTGCGCCTTCGATCGACCGCACGCGCCCATCGCGTTAAAACCGTGCAGCGTAGTGGACAACGCGACGGAGGGACGTGGTTTCGGTAGTTACTAGCGAGGAACCAGGTATAGCCCCGCATTTACGAAGAAGTTGGTTACATTAAAGCTGAACTTATAAGATCTGATGAGAGGCAATCGGGATAGGTGTTGGATCATTAACTATGGTGGACGGCTATTTACGGAGAAAAAGCTTTGTGAAGTTAGTTCTTAAGAACTGTGCGTCAGCTACTAAAAAATAGCGTGTTATTGAAATAGCGTGTTCACTGTGTCGGATGAGAAATGCCTGTAGTTGAGAGTAGCAATGTACAGCTTGCA
Source organism: Rhipicephalus annulatus (assembly GCA_013436015.1). NCBI lineage: Eukaryota > Metazoa > Arthropoda > Arachnida > Ixodida > Ixodidae > Rhipicephalus > Rhipicephalus annulatus. Next base: position 272,373 of record WOVY01002215.1, on the reverse strand, counting down.
TATAATTAGCGTATCTTCTCTTCAGCGCCTCTTCCGAGTCTAGGGATAGCGTACTGCTCACTCGTACTACAGCACATAGAGAAGTGTAATTTATTAATAATTTGACCGTGACAATTAGCTGATTTCTGCTTACGTCAATAGCCTTGAAGACCTCTCTAGCACATGACACTCATTAATTCGTTCATTCATTCACAGTGACTACAGGCAGTCAGACTCATAACGAGAGGCGCAGCCAGTTACGTAATGATATGTGAAAGAATGCTTTTTTGTTTTCAAATTATGACGGTACGTAGTATACAGCTGTCATCAGCACATGCTTCCGTATACGCTGGTCCGTGACCTGCTGCAACACTGCACGCTTGTAGGGAAATGAAGTATCGCGCTCGCCTCGTTCTCGGTCCGGTGGACGGGTCACCCTGCCAGACGCCGTCGCGTCACGTTTCGTGCAAAGCTGCCCATTATATATCTAGGGACAAGTGATAGATTCAGAATCGTGCTCCCCGTACTGACTTCGCTCCTTTGGGCTACCATTCAAGCCATGAACGGCCTGCCCTAAATGCATGATCTTAGAACAAATTTTTTCATGGGCATTACAAGTACGTGCGTATATTAAAAAACGAATATTACATAAAATTGTACTGATGTTTCATTTGGTCTTAGAAGCACTTATATCCGCTGTTTCTGAAAACAAAACTATTTTTATGCCTTTGCAAATGTTAAAGATATTGTGGCTTCTGGTTAATTTGTGCGTTAGTATCGCTTTCGGTTTGTTTCGCCTATGTGCTTGCGTTGTCTGGTGCACCCGCCCTATTCACCCAATGGCTCTCTTGGTGGTCGTATGTGTTACAGCAAAAATGGTTGTAATACCACAACAGCTGATTTTGACGCAGTAGCTATCCGCCGCCGCCGGTGTCCTTAACCGCTATTGGCCGCGAGATCGAGCAGAGTCGCCGCCTTGCGGCAACTCGCTGAAGCGCGCCAGTGTGGACCCGGCCGGTCTGGAGGCGCGCGCTCCAGGCCGGCCGTGGTGTGGATAGCTCCGTGCGTCGTCTGCTATAGCCACATCACGTTTCCATGGGCGCGTACGTCATGAATTAACGTTCCTAACGGGTGGTTTGTTTAATTATGTCAGCGAATGTAATTGCTTGTATGCCTGAAACGACATGCGAAAGCATTTGGTATTGCTCGGCTGCTAATTCGTTGTAATAAGGTCAGCGAGTCCAAAGTCCTGTTTATTGCCATCGTACCCTCCATTCACCAGAGTGATATCAGAGTAGCTGCCACTTTCTGCTTCAAGAACATCGTAAAATGTACTTCGTATCCTCCTGAAAATGAGGACCATTGAATGGTGTGTGAATGCAGCGTTTTAGTGTCTCGGTTTAACAAAAACGATTTTCTAGGCCCCGCACTTGTGCGGAGTTGGTAGGTGTGACAGGTGCGACACTTTAGTTTATTGATTATGCGAGGAGCCCTAATTGTCTTCATCTAGCCATGGTACCACTACACAAAATATTACTATCACATAAGCTGTGACAATTCAGTAATTAAACTGTACTCAAAACAAAGTTGCTGTGCACAACGATGTGCTTAGATTTAAAAACGCTTTAAAAGCACAGACGCTTAAAACTAATTTAGACAGCATGCCTTACATTTATGGTTATATAATTTCACTGAAAATGTTATCTTACAATGTCTTGAGCGTTTGTGTGGCATCATTATTGACCGACGGAAACCTGCAGTAATCTTTCGTTAAAAAAACATGCTCGTCCCATAAAATAACCAGAATTTTGTTGTAGCCCTGTCATGCACGTAATCCATCAATTAAAGCTGTCTGCTGAACTCTTAGAAGGTTTATACTTCTACTGGTGCAAGAGCTTGTGCGTACACGTGGTAAACGCTATGTAGCGCAAAGCCCTATCAGTCACTGAGCTTTCTTGACTAGACTTATCCACTGTCCGACATTGCATGGTGCGCGGAATGGGGAAAAATGGCAGCATATCCACAGGGTGAGTGATGGAGAGTGGGGCGAAGCTGGATCCACACGCCGCTGCTGCTTCGGCCTCCAATTGTACGGCAGGGTCCTCGCGGCTCCACCGCGCAAATTTCTGCCTCGCGCTCCTGCACGTCGGGGTCCCTTCTTCAAGCGCGAGCCACCGCCGCCCTGCGCGCACGCCTCTCTGCAGCCTTGTCCATCCTCCACCGCGGAACTTCTGAATGGGCGAGCGTGCCAAAATGGTGCCTTTATTGTACTATAGAGTGCCCCCTGGCGTACGGCGCCGCCGAAGAACATGCGATCGTAGTCACGCGATCGTCTCTCTCTCATTCCACACGTGTGACGTCAATCCTTCTCTTCTACAAGTAACGCCCTCTAGTGTCGTACCGTTTGCACTATTCAGCTTATAGAACAAGTACCGCCCTCTATGGCCGTTTCAAGAATTAACGAGGGGCGGTTATCCACAACGAGGACGCACAAGCCACGCCATGAGAGCTTCGCCCCTAAAAATGCATATGCGTATTCGTGGGAAAGGTGATACTGAACTGTTCGCACACATATGCGGTCATTCTACGATGTTTCTTTCTCTCTCTCTCTCTTTGTTGTTATATGCAGATGAGAAAGAAGTTAATAAGTAGTTCAGTCGCACTACAGAAGTGTGTAGTAGGTGCAACACAAGCCAAACACGTACAAATAACACAGCAAAAGCATGATTTAGTGCGAAAGCACGCATCACGCATCGAGGACGAGCATTCCATTGAAAGACAGAATGCGCTTTACTCACTGGTAATGGTAACGGTGCATAGGCGTCGTGCACCGATTCAGAAGAGAAGAGCGTACATATTATAAGTAAACTGCAGTCAACGCATTTTATTCGTCGACAATTGGCTCATACCGCACGCAACGGAGTGCTGCTGCGTGTATTTGTATACGCGCCGCCGACCGCCTATATCCACACTTCCGGGGATACGGTGCTGCCACCTACAGCCGGATCTCGCCAACAATAGTGCGAGGTGAGAAAAAACTATGCCGGATTGAGAGAGATTCTAGTCCGTTTTTTTTTTTTGTGGCAGTCGAGTATTTCACCATAGAGCTGCCGGTGTATTAAGTTCATTTGTAAGAAGATCCTTTACCGGTGGCGTGTCGGGCAAAGAATCGCGTTAATACATATGTTGTATTCGAGTAATTTATCAACCAGGTATCATACAATGCCAATTCTCACACGAGTGTGAGCTTTAATGCTTCCCACGTATTACAAAATATTCAGCCGAAATTCTTCATCGTCATCAGCCTCTGCATCAACAAAGTACACGTAGTGTTTTACGTATGTGTAATGGGTGCTATGTTTATACGCAGAATTATGCATAATGGCATAGTAAGTGCTTCCATACCTCATCAAACTAATGATTATTTATGACGTAGTGGCTACCCTGCCAGTGTGCTTGTGCTATAGTTGCCCCAAGAGAGCTTACAACGTACTCTAGAATGCCCGCAGTTCCACCTTTAACTATAGGCTATATATGTGTTCCGCGCAGACCTGGAGTTTTTGATGTAGCGTTGAGTATATCGCGCGCACACTACACCGAACAATCTGGCTGTCAGCCAAGCAACCATGTCCGAATTATCGTCAAACACAACGCAACTCTAATAAATGCAATTGCGTGTTCTTCCGTGATTTTACTTTTTGTTATTGTTGGCATTGGCCCTCCGTTATGACCACATAGCCTAGAGCTTAAATGCACATTTTTCACTTGCTTACCTTGTTGCGTTTAAGAAACGTTTCCCCACATCATATTTTTCTTCATGAACTTCACTTATAGTCTCTTTTATTTTACTACTGTCACACACTTCTTTTTAATTCCTTTACCTGTCCCATGTTGTGGATAGCGAACTGGAGTCCTCCTTTAGTTAACCTTATTAGGAAACTCTATAGTTAACCTCTCTGTCTTTTATCGTTATCCTTCTCTATCACTAGCCTGGCTACTCTGCTTTGTTCAACATACGGTTATTTTGAGAAAGAATCAGCACCCCAACCACTACTTTCACGGACATTAGAGACACACATGCAGAAAAAACTTTTATTTTATATGAAATACGTGTTTAATAAAAAAAAAACGTCAGGCCTGCGTGGTATAGGCGCAGCACAGTCACAGTGAAAGCTAGAAGAGCGGCCGTTCAGAGGTTTTTCAAAAAAATCATTGGGTAACTACTGCAAGCACACTTGATTGGTAACCACTAGAGCAAAAATAATAAATTTTTTAGGTAGTAGGCTGGCATTTGCTATGCTATTTTTGTTTTCTTTCTTCTGAGAAGCGTGATATCCACTAAACACTGGCTAAGAATTTTGTGTCAGTTGCCCATGCAGTGGCTCACGACGATGAGGAATTATGAATGAAATGGGTATGCGCCACAGTCATTAGGGAAACAAGAACAAGCTTTTGTAATGGGTAGGAACATTGGACGGCTCACTCGTTACGCTAATCGCATTGTGAGATGACTGGTTGTTCTTTCGCTGTTCAAAACGATTTATAAGTCGTATTAACGCGATTTCTTTCCAGACATCGAGCCTGCCTAAGGCAAGCACCGGAGTGGCTCAGTGGTAGACTATATGGTTGGCACCCAGCTGACCTGGGCTCAATCCCCACTGTGCCATTAATGCTAGATCATGCCTGCTTAAGGCAAGTTTCACAAGGTTAAAGCACTGGCCTAGCTCAGTGGTAGAATATTAAGCTGGCTCCCAGCAGACTCAGGTTCAAGCCCCATTGTGTCATTGGTGCTGGTTTTTTTTCTAACATCGTGCGATGTGGTTACGGACACCGGCGGAAGCGGTGGTGGTGCCGGACAACATGCAACTGTGCATGGCCCATGTTGTGGTCTCATAACAGCTTTCGCTGTAAAACAAAACGAGCGAATTAGCGAGAAGATAGGCCGACAACAGCCGCCATGCATGCGTAAGCACACACGCAGAAGCAAGGAAATGAATGAAAGCCCTTCGACTGATTGCGCTGATTGATGCAATGCGCGTACAGTCATTACTTAATGCCCGAGACAGACACATGAACGTCCTTGGCAATGTATGCAAGAGCTGCACCGTTCGCGTTATCATTACGCTCTCACAAAGGTCACGTGAGCGAAGCCATTGATTGCGTCGTTGCACGCGCGACCGATTCTCAGACAGGCACGGAACATCACACACGAACGCTGCCGTAAACAAGGAACGTGCACGTGACGAGCACTCGCCTTCCACGTGACACCATGGGTAGGAACGATTTTTTTTTTCGGGATGGCCCATGCCCCGTTAGTGCGGCTAACTGCTCCAATGCAAACTTTCAGCACGCTGCGATAATGACTTCAAGCAATTCTATTGCAAAACGATCAACACGGTGTCCTTGCATTCAACGCTCTCCAGCTTGAACCGAGATGCCTCTTTCTGTTTTTACCTTTCGTCTCAGAATGTAGCGGCCAAGTATATTCCAAGAAATTCAGTAGAAACAACACGCACTTGTATAAGGCACGTTTAAGCATGCACTTTAAATGCGCATCAAAGAGAAAAACGACTTTTTGTTTTTTTTTTCGTAATATGAACTTACTCTTTCGGAATACCGAGAACACCATGCATGCTTCTAGAAAACATTTAGTCAGCGAGAAAACGAGCAAAAAAAGAGGGGGGGGGGTGGCAACGCCATTTTAAACCTCCCCCTTCAAACGTCGTCACGTCACTGATTTTTGTGGCACCTACTAACTTCTACATCGTTTCTAATCGGTAAAAGAATGATGATAATGGGGACATACACTTAACATACCAAGCACCGCCCTCCCCTAAAAAAAATAAGAAAAATACAATTTCTAATTCGTGAGGCCATGCAGAGAGATTTCAAAGCGAAATTTAGGAATTCAATTTTGAACTTGACTATATTGTTTATTAATAAGCTAATTGACAACGCTAGTGTTCTCATAGTTGCGTCTCTCATAATCATATGGTGGTTTTGGGACGTTAAACCCCACAAATCAATCAGTGTTCTCATAGTTCAATTTATTAAACGAAATAGATTTATTGTTGCACTTATGTGCCTCCTCAAGTCGTATAGTTACAGGATAGGGGGCTGTTCTAGACGCCACTCATTATTCTCTATTGTCGTGTTGAAGTGACTCAGAATAATTAAGCAGCACTAAAACTGCCCCCATCAAAGCCTGAAATATTTCATTTGTCAAAACATAGCAAAGGAATAGAAGCTATCATCAAGCTAAAGCACCTTCAACGATCACGTGTTTAAAGAAAAAAAATCGTCGGAACCGGGCACCATTGAATAGTTCGAGTTATTGGAGAATATTTCAAATGACGCATAGAGTGAGAGTACGAAACGATATACGAAGCGCCGAAATCAAATGTAAAAAAAAGTGATTATCTACGCGTTCTGAAATGGTGGCTGGTACAGGTTTCGCTCTGGTGCCGTCCGCCTTTGTGGTATACAGTGGTTATACGGGTCTCGGCTATATACTGACTAAAAGGAACCATGCCATTGTTTTGGCCCACAGCTCTCCCATAGTAGAGCACCTAGTGCTCGAAATCGTTAACTACTTTTTTCTAAACACAAAGGCCGTGACACAAAGGCTAACAGCGACACGCACGTGTACAGGGGCTAATCAGTGAACGATAACGAAGACCAGATAGGCAAAGTTTTCGGAGCCCTGCACTACGGCTTAGCTCACAATTAGATCGAAGTCTGGGTGCGCGAAACCGGAGATACTATTTCATTTCATTTATTTACTCTCAATGCACTGGGCATTACAGAAACAAAATTATTCACGCATTAAACATTGTTCTTGTTTTTGTTTTTTGTGTGTGTGTTCTTAGTGAACGACGTGAAAGTCGTGACCTTGCTAGTGGTCCACCTTTCAAGTTTGAGGTACACAAACATTTGTAGCGTAGGAGCGTTTCGGTACCGCATTCTCGCGTCCGCTCGTCAGTCACTTGTGTGCACCCAGTTTGACTTCGCAAATCACGGAACGAATCTTCACCGCTCCTCCAACCCACCTGCCTGCAGTGTCCTTACACGCCCTTTGAATGCACGGTACATACTGGTCCCTTGCCTCGCATGCATAGCTATAGCACCGGGTACGATAAAAATACAAACCCAGGAAGGCTAGCGTGCAGTGTGCAAATAACGGTACCTTCTTCGCCTCTGTCGTCGACGTCTCAACCACGCAGCAACAGCCGTTCATCCAATGCCCTCGCTTGTGACCACGGCGGGCGAGCTTCTATCGCCTTTGCTTACTACGCTGCGTGCGCCCTTTGGACCGGAGCCCATTTCGCGTTACCAAAATATATGCGCAGTCCCAGACACAACGCGTGACGCTATAAACCCGTGCCGCGCGATCGCCGCGAGTTGTTCATTTGTCGAGATAGCGACCTTGCATTCACCGGTCTGTGTGATACTTTTTGTATGATACTGTTTTTCTTTTCCCGCTTTCGTGTATCGTTAGGACGGCACCTTCTTTGCGAATCTCTTCAGCATTCTGTAGACCACGATTGCCGCTGCTGATACGAGTCTTCAAAAGATGAAGCGATCAGGCAATTCAGCACAATGAATAATAACAATCTATGAGGATTCACGTGCCAAAACCATGGTATAAGACTTTGCGGCCCGCTGTAGTGGAGGTAACTGAATGCCTTGAGGCCCGCTATATGAGGTAACCGAGTGGAGGGCTCTGCAGATTTTGACTACCCGGTGTTTTTTAGCGTGCGCTGACATCACACAGTACAGGGGCCTCTAGCCTCCGCAGAAATGAGACCGCCGCGGCAGGGATCGAACTCACAACCTTTTAATCAGCAGCTGAGCACCACGCACAGCCACGTCTTCACCATAGCGGACGTTTCGGGCGTTTCGTCAGACGTCTTCGGCAAATGTCGTGTTTATAGCTTGGTCGTTCCTAATTGTTTTCGTACGTTTGTGTTCACACAATGTGTTCAATGAGCGATTATACAACAGGCCCAGTACATTCAGCCGATTAATTATTATTCAGATCAGTCGCAGCAGGGACGAATAAGAAACCGTAGAACGGAGAGTCATAGTTTAAAGCTCGGATAGTGTGAGCAGAGTTATCGAAGATGTGAGTGTTCAGTGTGCTGACAAAAGACACCTCGTTCCGTGAAATATGCCAGAACACCACTCAACATGAATTATTTTAACAAAAGAGAAAAACAACCAATCGAGGGGGACCTTTCGTTGTTATACACAACCTAATGGAGCCAACTGATAACGAAGCTGAATACTAGAAACTTCTGAGCTTCACGTTTATTCATCTTTACGCGGTGGTATCATATAATGGGTACTTGCTATTTCAACTCGAATTTGAAATGTTGTTTTGTTTTCCTTACTGGGAAAACTGGCTCAAACAAACTGACGAGGGATCTAGATTGGCCACACAGTAGTAGGTGAAAAAATTGTGATATCTAATAAATAAAGCAATATTACAAACTGTGCAATATTGTAAAGAATGAGAAGGACGAAATCTGATGTAAATAAATATTGTTCAGAGCAGGGATTCTCGGAATGCTCGTCCAATGAAACCTGCCAGGCTCCATTAAATCCCAGAAAACCTCCCTCTTGCCCTTTTTATGCAAGCATTTTTCATTTAGTATACACAACATTCACGTGCAATAAATTCAAAATCAAGGTTCTATTAAAATTTTATTCGCTGATGTGCAACAGAACTAACTCACTTTCCTTGCAAGAACAAATGGGAGCGAGTGAGGTTCTTTAGACTGATCGCACCTGAGGTACGCCACCTAAGTGACTTGTCTAGACAATGGTCTAGAACCATGGTCTAGAGAACGTTAATTGGAAGAGAAACAAATAAATGTATGATGACTACGACGACAAATACGATGTTGATTGCGATTATTAAAATGTAGATGATAGCGCCGCTGCCTCTGGTGGTGCTGCTGATGACGATGACTAGAAAGAGGAGGCAGAGCAGGAGACAAAGACATCACTTATGCACGAGATGAATATACGGTCTTCTTCAGACCACAGGGAAAAGTCTACAGTGTGAAGCACTAGGCGGAGAAATAGAGACATGACGCCTGTTCTTGAGGCTGGCTGTTCTATTCTGCCTCATCTTTTTCTTTGTCTCACTGGGCGAGCGTGAGAGCCCAAGCTTCGTTGCCGCTCTTCATCATCACACTCGTCCATGACTGCGAGCGCGCGTAGCTGCTGAAATCGTCTCTGGAGGGCGCCACTGGGAGTGTCGTGGTAGTCGGTCATGAGCACGCTGTGACTTGTCTTGTGGAAACGTCATGTACTCTCACTGGCTCTATCGAGCTGGTCGTTGCAGGTCTCGTCCGCACCTTGAAAGAATGCGGTCACTTGTGGTTGGTTCTAGCTCAAGGCTGCAGCTGTGCGCTCTAGTTCACCTCTGGAACTTTGGCATTCTTCGCAGCTACCAGACTCGAAGTTCATACCGGCCAGAGACCACTACCGAATACAGACATCGTGAAGGGCATTGACTCAGCCACAGAGAATCACCTCGACTATGCAGCGGTGCTCTGTGATACCTCAGATGACCTCTTAGTAATACGACCCGCGGGGACCACGGAAATAGACGGCAAGGTACTCATCTCGGTACCGATAATAGATTCCACATCGAGAACCATCTCGCGAAATTTTTGCCAGTGATCAACACTACCACGAAGTAGGAGCTCCTGCAGTAGCGAAAGCCCGAACTTCGTTTCCGCTCTTCATCGTTGCAACGGGTAAGCCCACACAACTTACCCAAGGTAGATCTCAATGCATTAGGCCCTTACGCTCTAATACATCTTTCTTGACACCCTTTTCTGTAAGTGTTAAAAAATGAGAACGTTGTGAAGCATGAGCGTCGGTAGGGGGATGCAGAAGGAGCATCTGCGACCCTTAGGACACATCAATGGGACTTCACCCAAACCACTCCAGCGCCCCCCCCCCCCTCCTGCCAACCACGATGTAACATAGCTGTGCACCCCTGAAGACAATATCCTTCTGAGGCCCATGCGTAGAAGGCGACCTATAGCGGAGTGTTTCTGAAAATCCTGTGCCTTTTGCTATAGGACGCCCTAGTTCTAGGGTGCATGACAAAGCAACCTTCCTAGAGAGCACAAATTCGAAACCCCCGGGATGTTGTCCCCTTGACAAGCCTACCTACGTCCTTTTGGTTGTACACACTCATGGCGTCATCAGATGTCAGGCACTCGATGACACATAACAACCGCGTAGTGAGGGTTGTTAACTGAAGACACTAATCCAGTCAAGCCCGATATTGCGGTAATTGGTCTTTATTGATCGGAGAAAATACGAACAGACGTGCACGGTTGTCGATGAACAGGCGCTACCACACTTGGAGTGCGCAGCGCGGCACGCGTGGACGGGAAGCTTGAATGCTCGCCGTCCGTGAGGCCATTATGTTCGCTGCGCGATGATTGTAGGCGGATGAGACAGAAATAAGAGAGGGGCCACCCCTCTTCCTTTCATTTCCTTTACTTTTTCTTTTCACGAGAAAGTCAGGTGTGGTCAACTGGATCCAATGAGACAGAGAAACGCGATGATTACCAATCAAAATTCAGCGTCAGAGTCGGCAAGAGCAAAGTCAGGGTCGTATGAGGAGAGAATCCGTTCTTCCTTTACCACGATCTCCTGGAAGGAGAAGGAAAAAAAAGGAAAGGTCATCGTTAGAATGAATTTGCAATAATATAACAGCTGTTATAGTGCGTGAAATCAAGGAGAGGAAATGGACATGGGCCGGGCATCTTGCGCGTAGACAGGATAACCGCTAATCATTAAGGGTAAATAACTGGATTCCCAGAGAAGGCAAGTGGGTTAGGGGGTGACAGAAGGTTAGGTGGGCAGATGAGATTAAGAAGTTTGCAGGTATAAATTGGCAGCAGCAAGCACAGGACCGGGTCAACTGGCGGTACATGGGAGAGGCCTTTGTCCTGCAGTGGACGTAGTCAGGCTAATGATGATGATGACGATGATAGTGCGCGATTAGTACATGGGCACTTCAGTTGAACTTTTAGACACTGCACCTAGGCGGCATTACGTAAACGTATTAGTGTCATCTACAAAATACCAGTTAGTACTTGTTCTGCTTTTGCCCACTGTTTCATTCTCTGCATGATGGCACAAACATCCCTAACTTGTTGGCAGCGATATAACTAACGTCAACTCCATACTTACAGTAATAGTCAGTGCATACTTATCATGTTTTCCTCTCTTGTGTCCATACTGACACTCCAACCACCTCTGCTATACCTGCAGTCGTTATAAGATGCGAAACAGACATTTGACTAGCCTGTGTAACGCTGTCCCTCCGTATCGTGTATTCAGCATTATCAGCAAGATGTCACAGTGAGCGCGCGGCGACTCTCATCGTAGGGGATAAAGTGGCTGTACGCTTGATCGAGCGCCCTTATTTTGCAGTGGGGAGAGTCGTACGTCTTGGCTGGCCTTTCAGTTTTGTCGAAACGATTCTGTTGTAGTTACCGGGCGCACAAAGGTCACTGAAATCGTTGCACAACCTCCGTTTGCGAAAAGGGCGCGCTTTTCAGGCACAGCGAAGTAACAACTGAGATGCTTATTCGCGTTAATCTGTACCTGTGAGTACGTCTCGTGCGTCCTTTGTGCGTGAGAAACGAGGGGCACGTTTCGACCTGCTTGCCATTCTGCGCGTGACCTTCCAATTTGTTGTGATCGCGTTCATTGCTTCGCCTTTGCGGCAAAGCTGTGACTTTTTTGTGAAATCTTTCTTTTTGTCGACTCAATCGTTCTTTATTTAGACTTCACATGCACAACACAAAATAAAGTGCCCACCCACTTGCGTGAGGTCTTCCTCTTCCATGGCGTACATGGCGTAGACCTGCGCCTCCGCGGCTTCCGTTGTGTCGTCCGGAAGCGTCGCGGACTTGGACGACCCGAGTCCCGCGGAAGGCGAGCGGACCTTGACGCCTCTTCTCATGGGCTCGTCCTCTGCAGCAGGCTCATCTTCGAGTGCGTCTTCCAACTCGAGCTGCAGCACGGACAGTTGCTCGTTGACCAGTCTCGGCTGCTGCATCCGCTGCAGCTTGTCCCTGTCCCCACGCAGGACGTCTGCCGCGTCGGGCGCCCGCATCTGGTACCGGTAGACCAGGTCGGCCGTCAGCGATACACCCTCGGTCCAGTGCGGCTCGCGCAGCACAGCCCGGGAGGGCTGCTTGCGTCGACGGTCCTTCATCTCGGAGTCCGTGTCCTACACCAGGAGAAAACAAGGTCATGCATAACGTCGACAATATTTTTAGCTTGTCATGTATTTCGGCATATGCAACAAAGTTAAAGGAAAACAAGAATAACGGACACCATGGATGTCTCTTATTTCCTTGGCATGTACAGTTAATGCTCTTCACGCACTGGAAAAAGGAAATATGTATAATACATTAGTTTGATTTTCAAAGTTATCCTCGCCAAGAATCTGCAAGATGTTCCCACCCCAACGGTGCTTATCTTGAAGACTCAGCACGGCTGCGTCCTGCATGAGGCCAAAATTGCTATCGCATCCACTGGATGTCGCTTCACCTGTCGTGGTCTATGTGCAACACGTGTAACTAACACAATCCTACAGAGTGATGCATGGACGTCAAGAGTCCATGCACTGTCCAAGTGAGACTTACACTTGCATCCCTCTGTGTTTACACGTTAGTGTGACAGCATCTCCTCAATATAGAGCCCGAATGCATGTCTTTAAAAAAAGTGGTAATAAAAGTGTAATAAATGCGTTACGAGCAACCGCGGTACACATTTTAGTGGTCTTGACGCCAGTACTTTTATTATACCAACAATGCAATAATTTCAAATGTTGGTATCAGTATATACTCCGTTGACTGTTTAATGGGCACCCCTGATGAATCAAAACATTTATAGCGGCTACTCATTTACGAACACACATCTGCTGAAGGTTTACAACAGCAAACACAGTAGTACACTTCGTTCCTGCCATGAAACTCCTGTATTTCTCTAGTAGATGTAGTGTGACAAAGTGGTCTAGTTGGAACAAAATGACGACGGACAGCGGAAGAAGAGCTATAGAGTCAAGAACAAGTAGGCGACACTGGTTGATCTCCGTATCAGAACTCCGGTGCCAGCAACCCAACCACTCGCGATTACAAGTCTGGTAATGGTCAATCATTGAAGGTAAAACTAGTTTGCGCTTATTAACACAACTGGGATAGAGAAAGAATGAACAACGACCTGCCTCTGATCATTCTTGGTGACTCAGTCGTGTTCATTTGCGCAAACCCGCTTTAACTTCAAATATGAACTAAATCACCCAGCTACAAGTTTTATTGAACCGGCAATCGGCAGATGTTAATCCCGCCGAACAAACAAATCTTCGTTTGTCTTTCTAGCACTACACGGACACGCTGCGGGAGTGTTGCCACGTTTTCTGCGCACGGCCCCTTGTTGTGACACGTGCCGAGGCAGTAACAATAAATTATGCGTACCTCAGAAGACTTCTCGGATGAGAACCTGACTTTCCGAGTTCTCGGACTTCTCGAAGAAGGATGACCCAAAAGAGAGCGACACAGAGTCGTCCTGGTGCATGTCCTTGTCGGTGCTCTCGCTGTGGCGCCGCTCGTCCGCGTCCGACTTATTGGCGCCTCCAGCCGAGGGTCCGTTGCCGAACCCCGTTGCATACGGCTTGAAGGGTCGCATCGAACAACCTTCCATTTCGGTGCCGCCATTGGCATTGCTGCTGCCGCGTCGACCATTGGTCGAGCCGTCGCCGAGGCCCGTAATGGTCGCTGGACCACTTGTCTTGTCCGCCCCATCTTGCAGGGCCTGGAAGAAACAGTTGCTTTATTTGTAACAGCAATTTTAGGTATAGTGAATTCGGTCGTCGTGTCCCGGGACTCGGATGACGAAAGAAAATTCAATAATACAGGAATAAGCCTACCTAGAGACGCCGTAAATAAGTCTACCCCTGTTACCCGACACCAAGTCAATGCCTGCCGTGTGCGAAGGTGGGGCCCTACCAAAACAAACTGAAGTGCCTGCTGGTCCTCGAAGCTTGAATTAATGGAGCAGGACGCTAACGCACAGTGTTTGCCGGAGCTAGAACGCACTAGTGCTTACCCGAAATTCAAATAGGAACGTTAGTTTACGCAGCAATCAAATACTTGTCAATATTAGCTGTAATATTTTGCCTACTTTCTTCGCTAATAATGTTTATATTACCGGGCGTGCTAACACAAACGCAAGCATGTACGCTGTTGTTTGTGGTGTCGTGGCTTCTCTATTGGGTCCGTGCTTGCCTGCCCTGTTATATTAACATCAATACCTGCCAAATAAACCAGCTGCTACTCTCAGTCTTCGCTTCGTCACCAAAAGTTCTTCCTTGTGAAAATCTTGTTCCAAGTTGGTAGAAATAATATTCATTGACATCTCATCGTGCAATGAACAAAACTTCGATCTCTATTGCCACCGTTGTAAATTGGTTGGCAAGTGTTGAAAAGTAGCCACAGTTCACTGTGGCCACGGAGACTGGTCGTTGTGATCGGATGTTTACCTGTCTGGAAATCTATTGCTCTCACGTGCTGCAGCTTTCGTGTTGTCTTTTTCCTGTCAGTATAAGTAATATGTCTTTACGGAATAATATAGGTTTATATTTAACGCACGTCTGGCCTTTCAAGCACTACGACCCGATGTATATATACACTACCGAACCATCTCTCATGGTTTATAAATAATTGATCTGAGTAAGCCTACAGCCCAGGCCCTGGGTCATGTACATTTGGAAAAAAGAAAAGAAAAGACGCAAAAACGATAATATAGACTCACAGGTCTCTTTTTTGCTCACCTTCCTCAGCGCATTATCGGAGTGTTTTTCGGTGGCAGCCCCCGTCGGAGCCCCTGGTGTCTTAGCGTCCGCCTTGGTCGCTTCCTGTGCGCCGGCGGTGCCTCCGTTCACAGGTGGTTGCTGCCACAGAGGCATGAGCGGCAGGGCACCACACTGCCATATGCCCTTGGACTGCGGTCCGTCACCCGTCGGCAACGAAGGGTACAGCGGCACGCCACCCACGTACATCACTGCAAAAAAGGAAAAGGGGCAACGACCACTCATTAGTTACTCATTAGTATCCGTGAAGTGAGAGTAATCAGATGCTACCGAGCTAACGAGCAAATAATCATCACAAAAGTAGCCCCAAAATGTCATACAACTTTCGCGAAGAAGTCCAAAAAAAGTCAAACGACTGATTTTCCTATTCTTGAAAATATTTTTAGATATAGTAAAAATGTCACTGAAATACAAAGGGGAGCTGGAAAAAACACTTAATTGATTTGTACGGCAAAAAAGCAAAAAAAAGCGCAACTATGAGTGAAAGACCACATTTAATTTTTAACATCGCCTACAAGGTATACCTTCATTGGACTGAATGCACGTGTGCCAGTGTATGGCGAGCGTTACTGGATGGTTGCCCCAACGTATGTTCGACTTCAACACTCAACTACTGAAAGTCGTCGACAGCACGCCATTAGTGAAAGGCGAACGCGCTATTGGTGACCGAGATGGCCGCTAACTATATTTGACAAAAAAATGCAAATAAGCAACAAACAAAAACGCGCCAAGACACCAGAGAATTCCACAAGTGACTCGGTGGGAAAAAAAAGCCCAAATCTGTTAACTATTAGCGGGGCTGCCAACTCTGCGCGAAGCGGAAGCAAGAACAGTAAGCGTATTTGTCGTATAGTGTGGTCACTGGAATTGATGCATTGTAACATACGTTACAAGTTGTTTTCAAGGTGCTTTAACATCAGTGATTTATTTCTGATGTATACAAGAGACACACAAAGATAGGACACACCTGTTCCTGAGTCGTCTGTAGTGTCCTATTTCTTGTTTGCGTTACGCCCCGAAGGACCTAAATAAGATGCCGCCCGGGTTCAAGGACTTCGAGCGCTCGCCTGAGGCACCACCATCATAATCGACGGAGAGTGGGAAGAGACAGGGGTTAATCCCTTCTTCCCCCACCTCGCCCGGTGAAAACTGCCGGACTTTAAATAAAGTTCATTCATTCATTCATTCATTCATTCATTCATTCATTCATTCATTCATTCATTCATTCTGTTCACGCAGTTAACAGTCAGATAAGAAACTAACTGGAGCATTCAACGAAAAACCGCAAATGGGAGTATAGCTCCTCGCCTGATAGTTGCGGATCTCTGTCGGTCGTCCGCAAAAAAGCCAACTAAGGCCGGGCATTGTTGTAGCCGGCTCACCCAAGGGCGAACGGACCAAACAGTGCAGTACTTGAACCAACAACAGATAATGCTACATGCCTCTATACATACCGGGTATGAGAAATGGCGTGGTGTTGGCGGTCGACTGCGCGCCCCCTAGGGGCACGTAGGTGTAAGTGGGTATGGCCAGGTTTGGGACGAAGGCAGCCACGTTGTCTTGCTGCGAGGTGACCAGCGATGCGGCGGCGTGCAGCAGTGGAGGAAATGGCGCAGCCGACGCAGCTGCTGCTCCAGCTGCCGAGCCTGCGAGTGGCGAAGAATGCGCGGTCACTCTTGGTAGTACACTTCTGTACACTTCTCGTAGCGAAGCATCAATTCAAGAAGTTTTGTCCTCATCCGCTCGTTGATTCCTGTCATGGACGCACGACGCTATGTTACAGTTGTATTTAGGCACAACCTGGGCTAGCACAATCGACATTACTTATCACAACTATATATATGTGTGTGTGTGCACGAAGAGTTCGGCTTATGGTATAATTTCGGTTTATGGCATCATGTGTCGAGAGAAGATCGAACAATTTCTGACGGTAATGTTGGGATCGCATGTTCTCAGGTGCCTCGACAACTAATCGGCAGCGTTTTAAGACTATGCTGAAAAAGTGTTGAAGAGATCTCAAAGATTATGGACCAAGTGTCCTGGTAACGAATTTTGTTACTCTACCACTGCCGTTATACGTAGAGTGTTGAACGTTCGCTTACCGTCGGCCACCGTGCTTTCCCTGCACGACTTGTTGTGCTTGTGCAGGTTTGAGTTGACGAGCGGCGATCCGCTGCGCTTGAGCCGGTGGCTGTCCTTGTGGTCGTCCGTGGTCGTGCCGCCTCCGTTGCCCATACCGGGCTGCGGCTGATAATGTTGCTGCTGTGGCTGTTGGTGCTTATTCATGTGCTTGTAGGCCAGTCGGTTGTACTGCAGGAGCACCTCCTCGGTGAGCGGCGGGCAGGGCGGGTACTTGTCCTGCACGCTCGCGGCTCCTGCGCTGCCGTTGCGGCTGCTGTTGCTGCTGCTGGCTCGCATCTGCTGCTCCTGCACGCGCCATCCGACGCCAGACACTGTGAACTGCAGCGTCTTGAATTTCGCGCGCTGGGTAGCTGTTACGACATGAATTATGGCTGTCTCCCGGCAGGAATTTCGACCATTGAAACTTGCGAGATTCAAAAGCGTATCGACGATGTGGCCGGCCAAGTAAGATGCCATGTACATTGATTGAAAACCAGGACGTGACACTTACGTAATGACGTTGTGGTTTCGACGCAAAATTTTCATTATATACTGAATTATGTGTGACATGTTGTAAACAGTATTTGGAATAACAGTTGCTACATTATATATGAAGTAGTACTTGCACTGCTCCTTTCTGCCATAATTTATGCGGAAAACTTTGCTCTCTTCATTTATGTTTCAATTATGAACACAAAAATTAGGAGACTCCAGTGACGGTCGGTGGACATTGGAGCTCCACCATTAAAAAAAAATATTCGCTCTTAAAATAGTTGGAGTCAGCGCCCTTCCTGTCACGGACAGACGTGTCTGCTCCAAGATGTAACATTTGCGTGCATGTTATGTGTGGATTACACTTTCTTGCAAAATCATGGTGACTTATATTTGCGTAAGACCACCGCTGACTGACACTTTTGACTTCCTTGGTCAGACTGGTCCGTGCATGAACATTGTTCCGTTATGTACTTCCTGTTACAGGGCTAGTAATATCAGTGGTACTCACTGTAGTGTGCCCTTGAACAAAAAGTGGTACTGTACATCTCTACCTTGTTCTCGTCAAATGTATCGCTGCAATATTTTTTAAAGGAGTCAAAGAACAATTTACGTCAGAGTGAAAGCTCAGTGCATGGCAACGTATTTGATATTATCAACAGCAGTGCCCTACTTACCAATAAATATCGTAAATGCACGAGAACACATGCGCTATGCGTAGGACATTCGCATGACGTGTAATGTACTGCCTACAATTAATCACTAGTAATCGAACTAGCTGCACTAAATAAAGAAACTTCCGTGCATCAAGAGACATAACGAAAATGCTGTTTGTTAGTTTCTGACTGATTAATGAAAAAAGAACCACTGGTAGTTTTTAAGGGGGAATAGCGCGAGTGGCTCAAAAGTTCACTTTTCGTCTGGTTACACTTAACAGGTCTTGCCATCTAGCGGGGCCCAGTTAAACCAAGCAAGCCTGCCATCTCGCAGGCCATGGCAGAAAATTGTTCAATGGCCGTTGTTGCTGCTGCTGCTCCCGCTACTTTCGTTCTGCTGCTACTAGTGTCGGCGGCCGCGCAGTAAGGCCGGGCAACGTTGTGCACAGCAAGATTGACGTGACACGTTCCGCTTAAGGAGGGTAATTTGAAGTGTGCTAAACCGATGGGGTAACTAAAACGCAATTATATTTCAAAATAATTACTTCCTTGGCACAAAAATAACACTACGAGGTTTCTGGACCACTATTTCAACAACCAATGTCGACTAATTAGTTGCCTTTAGAACATTCAAATAAACGTGCCTCTTCTGAAAAAAAAAAAACGATAGGCTGTCCTGAGATACTTGACTGCAGAAATTTCGGTCTGCCTCTCTGTCTGTCTGTGACGCGAACCAGCCAGCCGGCCAAAGTTTAAACACCTGCTGAACGCCCAGCCGTCATGAACTGGCGGCGGCGTTTATACTTCTGAATATTGTCGATCAAACATTAAATTGTTACGCATATCTGAGGCGCAATATCAATGCGTAAGTATTAGGTGGCGTGATCCTTTACTAGACACTACATATAGTACGTTATTCTAAATACCTTAGTGTCTATTAGGGTGTGCTGAAAATGCGACGCTATGCACAAAAGAAGGCCGGCAAACACATTCGCCTTTTTTTTAATCTCTAAAAACAAGCATGCAACTCACCTTGACAGTTAAGGACTCATTTCCCGAGTCGCCAGTCGTGACTGAAGAGTGCTTTCTCTTAGAGTCAGAACTACGGCCGCCGCCAGCGCTGCCTCCACCACCACTGCCGGATCCACTGCCACCGCTTCCTCCACTGCCTTTACTTCCGCTGCCACTTCCGCTGCCACTGCCGCTTCCGCATCCGATGCCGCTCACTCCACTGCCTCCCGCACTGGCGTAGTTGCTGTCGACAACCGCGAAGTCCGAGGCAGACTTGTCTTCGGAGGACTGCGGTGAAGCTGCACACAGGGGGGCGCATCGTGACGTGGGGTTCGCCCTCGGTGTTATCGATGGAGGTTCAAAGGAACCACATCGATATCTAAGCCGGCACAGCACACAAGCACAAGTGCCGTTGAAAGTGTGTTGGCCGAAGTTTCTTCTGTTTGGGATAGTTCGTTCTTAGCTATCAGTGACGTCTAACGACTCAGAGCATATATAGACAGGCCGGAGTGCTTCTTATTCTGCGTTTGGTTTATGCGGGAAGCAATTTATCAGAAAAAGCGCCTTACAGCAATAGTGTAAATCCCGAACAAGCTTCGCAGTAGGAACGAGGCTACGGTGAAGGAAGATACAGTTAATGTTTTGCGTCTTCAAATAGTGATTAAGCATATTTATCTGATTAAAAAAATTTGCCATTTTGGATTTCGTGCAGATAGCCTTGACACACGTTCAAGCTCTCTTTATTATTAAGATTGGTTCATTAGGGATATGAAAGAAAAGACTTCCATGCACCAACACTAGGACATATTGTACGACATGGGAAATGAAGATAGCAATAAATGAGCTGCATGTAGCCTATCTTGATTAGGTAAGAAATTGGCGTGCGATTGCAACAATGCAGAATTCGCTACCCACAGCAACCTGACTTCGAAACCCACATATAACTGTAAAACGACCTCGTGATGTGCTTCTTCGATCGAGGTTGCCCTAAAGTTCGACAGAAAA
The DNA here is from genome assembly GCA_013436015.1 of Rhipicephalus annulatus. Taxonomy (NCBI): domain Eukaryota; kingdom Metazoa; phylum Arthropoda; class Arachnida; order Ixodida; family Ixodidae; genus Rhipicephalus; species Rhipicephalus annulatus. The sequence continues at coordinate 252,192 of WOVY01002215.1, read as the reverse complement.
TAGCACACGAGTATCGAAATATGTGTTTGGTTGATTCCAACAATACTTTTGGCTTTGAAAGCAAAGACGACTTTCACCGTGATCACAGGGATAAAAACACGCATCGCTTACCTGTGGCCTTGATGGCCTCTTCCTCGCGGTTCTCGGGCGAATTCCGATCGTTGTCCATTTTCATGTCTGCTGGTTCGTCAGACGAATTTGTCTTCGGATTGCTCGCGAAAAACCTGCGTTTGCAAAAAAAAAATATTTCTTTTTTTTGTAATTCAGCGGCGATTCATCAGCAAATGCACAAAAAAGCTGTTGGAATTACCTATCAAATCTATAGTTATTTTGGTAACCAAGAATAGCGAATTTAAATTGAATAAAGTTTTGGTTTCTCTTGTCAAGCCCCACAAATGATTGCAGGTTCCCATTAGCATGCTGCCGCGGTGAAAAAAATTGAACTCATGTCCTCGAGGTCAGCAGCACAACTCCTTGCCAACCCAGATATTATTGCATGGCGGGTCCCAAGATTTCATTTCATTTTCATTTCAATTATTTACTACTTCGCAGAGCAGACAGCATGAGAAGAAAAAGCTCGACATAGGTTGACTAGGCTTCCCAGCCGGTTACAGTACAGCGTCACGCAGTCACAGTACACATATTTTGCGGAATAAAAAGAAATGAAAAACATTCATTACATCCACTGCCGGTGCTGCGGAACTGACCCGGCTACGCTTCCGCGCATGCTGTGGGAGTTCCTGGCACAGTACAGACACACTAACGCCACGACCCTTTCGTCGAAGCTTCATGAGGCTCTGCGGAGCCCCACCCTTTACGACCAAACCTGGGCGACCCAGCACGCCCGTGAGGCAGCGTCGAGGCAAGCCCTAGACGTCCCCTCGTGGGAGGCTAAGGCCCGGCCACCTAAATCTGTTGATTTCTTTATTGAAGTTTATTCCTCCTCCATTACGTTCAGAAAGTAATCAGCCAACAGTCCTCACTGATATACAATTCCACGGGGTATAGTTCTCTTCAAAATGGTTGATTTGGCAAGCTGAAGATTGATAGTTCGAAATACGAGCGCGATACGTATAGACAGTAGCAACATGAACAAGCACTCAACTATCTCAAGAAAGCGCTTGACCATGTCTTTCCTGTCCCTATCTAAGTATCGCGCTCGTATTTCGAAGGTTCTGATGGAAGCTGGTACACAGCTTTTTTTTTTTTTGCCGTTTTGTGACTCCTACCGTAACGCAATAAAAAGTATCGTTCACCATTTTCTTGGATGACAGTGCCTTTATTAATTTTTCAAATCGGGGCATATCGGCGATGTTTCGTTCGTGTTGGCCTCTGTGTACGACTAGAACAACACTGGCTCTTATCGAAGGACCGACAGTGTCTTCCGCAAAACGATACAAAACGTGGCGACAAACTATTCCTCTCGATTAAAGGTAAGAATATCTTTATTTTGCAAAGGTTGCTCACCCGCAACTTAACAACAATTTTTTTTTGCGAAAACAGCCACATCTCATGGCAACTCACCTCTCAATATTTTCTTGGTATCTTATCTCCTGGATGTTTGGCGGTGACTCGCTTGAAGGGTCTGAGTCGTGGAGCTCCTGGTGCGGCGAAATCTCCCCCATCACAACCGATCCAAGGTCCTGGATTCAGGTACAAGAAATACGCGAGATTATCGAACTTGTGCTTCAACGTTTACGAGAAAAAAAGTAATTGTTTTCGCAAGTGCGCGTCAGTAGTGTGATAGGAAACCCTGAATATTTTTTTCTCCCGCAGGGTAGCAATTAGTCAATAAATGTAACTGTGCTGCCACTGCATGTAATAGTTATAGGTCATCTCTAAGCACATTGAAATAGCATGAATTTGAATTGGCATATAACGTACTGTCAGCTTCACGGAGTCAACTCCGATACCCGCTTCGTGATACACACAACATTCGAGATAAATGAGCCGATTAATTTTTTTTAAACTTCGTTAAGCGAAAATATCATGATTAAAGTTTCTTAGGAGCCTCTTTGGCTATCCCAAGTTGCCTCACGTACCATTGCCCATAAAATTACAAAAGCAATGTCAGAGTAGCAAGGCACAAAAAAAATACAGTTATTGCTTCACGAACACAAACACACACAGTCTAAAATATTACTCACGGAACACGTGCATCCTTCAGCTGTTGCGGTTACCTGCTCCTCTCCTGGATGTATAAAGTAAAGGGAAGGAAAGAAAAAAATTGTATTTATGTTATTTGAATATGCGTAAGTCATTCATTTTGCAATGCTTATACGAAAATCCAGTACGGCATCACGTCACTCTACTTTATGATAATTTACTTTTGGCTAAGTTAGTGTTTAAGTCGAGAAGTTCATCCACGCTGTGGAACCAAATAGGAAAGATGTCGTCTAGGTATCTTCTGTATAAAAGTGGTTTCAAGCAACTTTGTGCAAGAAATTCGGATTCTAGCTTTCCCATAAATATGTTGGCATAATTAGGCGTCATTTTGGTGCCTATAGTGGTCCCGCTAGTTTGTCAAAAACACTCTTGGTTAAATTCAAACTAATTTATTTCTAGGGCCATCCTCGTCAAAGTAGCGATGGCAAAGAAATCTGGGATGTCAGGTTGTCTATATTATTTGTACATGTTTTGTAATGCAGCTATGCCGTCATCGCGAGGAATAATTGTATACAATGAGGACACATCAAGAATAACCAAGCACCAGTTTTTTGCCACACAGATACCTGCAATGTCTCGGAGAAAATGTGTGGTGTCTTTTATGTATGATGAAAGGGTGCATGGAATGTGGCTTATTGATTTATATGTGGGGTTTAATGTCCCAAAACCACCATATGATTATGAAAGACGCCGTAGTGGAGGACTACGGAAATTTCGACCACCTGGGGTTTTTTAACGTGCGCCCAAATCTGAGCACATGGGCCTACAACATTTCCGAAATGCAGCCGCCGCAGCCGGGATTTGATCCCGCGACCCGTGGGTCAACAGCCGAGTACCTTAGTCACTAGACTACCGCGGTGGGGCAATGTGGCTTATTAGTTTGTCCACGTACCCTGATATGGGTTCAGTTATTGTACTTATGCCCGATATGATTGGTCCACCTGGGTTACCGGGTTGATGAATTTTCGGGAGGATGTAGAAGTGACCTAGACGAGGGTATGCTGCTTGCTTTAGTTTGTGGTCAGTGATGGTTATCTTTCCTGCATCCAACAGTTCCTTTAGTTTTGTTGACACGATACATTTGTATTCGTCTGTCGGATCACCTGAGAGGCGTTCGTGAAATTTTGAGTCGTCTAGTTGGTGGTATGCTTCTTGTAAGTAGTCGGTTGCATTAAGGACTACAATTTCTCCTCTGTGTCAGCGAATTTTATTGTTATGTCTGTCCTAGTCACCAGATTTCTCATACTCATTTTTTTCAGATTTTGTCAAGTTTTTCGCTTTCCTTACTGTCTGTGGTATTCGTGTACTATATCTTTCTGTGCTGCGGTGATATAAACGTCCAGTCACTTGTCTAGATTACTGTTTGGTGTCCAATCATTTGTGTTACGACGGTGAATAGTTTCGTGGTTAGAAGGCCTGTCCAAGAAATATTCGCGCAACCTCAAGCTTCTACACACACACACACACACACACGCACATATATATATATATATATATATATATATATATATATATATATATATTGCAATAATGAATGTTTATATTGGTTTCTTGCACTGACACTTTAACCACCGGCAATGAGAGTGGATGGACAAAATTCAACTAAACCTTACCTGTCACTTACTACACTGAAATCTGCTTGCATCGTTGGTTAAACCATCTATGCCTTACGCTACGAAGATTACAGAATGAGGGTACAGCATGCATTACCTTTGTCGGCGACTCGTTTGTGCGCCATCTCTCCGACGAGGGTGCTGACGAAAGATGCGAGCTCTTTTCGCCTCTTGTTGGATCGCTGGCGCATGTTGCTGTTCTCTCGAAGTTTCACTGGCTGCGACAGAAATCGAAACAGGGGGTTATCTCTTTGTAAGTTAATTATGCGAACTAACCTGAGCCCGAGCATCTGCATAATTGAATTACTCAAACAGAAAATGCAGCCTAAATTCTGTGTTCGAAAACGAAATTGTCTTCGCTGACCACCTTTTCAGAAAAACCCTTGCGGACATACACTTCTGCCGTTTCCGAAACTAAACCTGAGCGCACATTTGCGGGAGACATTTGGGAATTTGGTCCTTGTAGACAAATAAAACAGAAAAACAGGTGCAGTCCAGGCATAAATGTGCAGATTGCTACGTTGAAACTTCTTAGCTGCTCGCCACTTTCTGCTAACCTGATTTTTCTAAGATTGGCCCCTTCTTGTATAATCTGTCTGCTTAAAGACTTCCCAGAAAGAGAATATATTTTCTTCATTTGCACAGACTCTTTGAGCGTAGCTCCCGCATCTTTGTGACGTCACGCGAATCGCCTACGACGTAGGCCTCATTGTGGTCGACAATCCCTGACCAATATGGCTGGCTTCCTAATGTCCCTCCTCCGCACCTCGCTTCTCTTCCTTATCCGTTCCTATATTATACTGCACATGGCTATGCTATGCTATGCGTGCCTTATGCTATGCTATGCTATGCTGTGCATACTATGCTATGCTCTACCTTCTCCCCTCATCCTCGCGATCACTTCCCTATTCGCCCATTTACTGTACTATACCGTACGTGGCTATTATATGCAAGATTTGGCCTGCGTGATGTCATACATTGCTATGCCATGTCTTACCGTCTTCCTTCCTCACTCTCATTTTCCTTTCCCGCCCCCTATACTATACATGGATATGCTGTACATTGCTACGCTATACATGGTTTCGCCTGCCTGACTCAAAGTGACGACATGCAATGACAGCAGATGACATGATGCACATATGTATCTATTAGGCGAATATGAACTGTCGTTTGAGGACCTTGTGTGTGGAACATATGAACCTATTGACTGTATGTGAGGTGACCTGTGAAGTTTTGTTAATGTGTACTTTCACATCGTATGTTGTACAGGTTCGCATTCTGTGCCCTCATTGTTAATCTTACGGCATATATTGCCTATTAGGAGAAAAGGAGTAGCCAGTGCCACCACAACGCCACCAAACTCCCCTATTTCATCATTTTATTTAAAAAAAAAAGAAACGGGACAAGATAGCCCGCCCCAGCTCCTGAAGTGCTCCGTAAAAGTGAAGCGTTCCAGAAAGTCCCAGTGACGATCTTCTTGTGGTCCCGTCTAAACCTTCCTGGCACCCTTAACCTTGAAGTAATGTATCAAATGGCCCACAAAACCACACTGTTAAATGCTTCGTATTTTTGAAATCTGCATTGTGGTAGCGGATTCGCCAAACCGAGGTCCATCACGCATCCGTACCTGGGAAAGGATGTCCTTGATCTGTTCCTGTATGAGTCTGTTGTTATTGTGGGCTTCCCCCGTCATGGGCTGGTCACCCATGAAGTGCTCGGGTGACGACTCGGCGAACACGTCTGGGTTCCTCGGGCCCCTGTGTCGGTCATTATGTACTGTTACTACGGGTTGAAATCATAGGCACAAACGAAAAAGGGAGAGAGAACAAAGAGGGTGTTTTGCAACTGACAACCGGAAGCATAAAGTTGAAAAGTAGAGAAAAGAAAATAGAAACTGAAAATGGAAAGTACTACAGAGAAGGAAGAGCAAGATTACGGGTCACATTGACAAACTATGGGGAATAACAATGAACATATTTCTGACGGGATAATGAAGAGATGAAAAAGAGACACAACATCGAGACTCGTATTCACATGATGCTTTCAGTGCATGCTTTTAGTGTGCTAAAATATTTAAAAAGGAAGCCGTAGTGACTGCACGATGAGTGACGAAGTGGACTGCCTTAACAGTAAGTATTTAAAAAAACGAAAGGGAGAGGCGTGATCGTGCCGATAAGAAGTCGCAGCTGATATTCTAGTCGTGAGTAAGACAGGCAGATGTGTGGTGTCCATGTGAGGCGGGAGTTGCAAGCCTAAGATCTAAAGGAACGAGTAGGAAACGCAGATGTAAGGAGTAATACCAAGGCGGTGCTTCTACGTTATTTCTCCACTTGGGCCTTTTGAACATGTACGTAGTTAAAAGTATACACATGTACTTCACGACTTTTGTTAGAATGCGGTACTCTATCATTATGTTGTATCGTAATCGTTGGTTAACCTATTTTTGTTGTGGGTACTTTTTTTTAAGACAAAAGCATTCGATACCTCATCAAACAAGAATCGTGACCATTACACTTCGCGGCTTTGGTGGTGTTAACACGACTGAAGCAAAAATTTTCATCATGTGATAAAATATTCCCATGACGTCACAGTAATATCGCAGTACGCCGAACATTGTGACGTAATGGTGACGTCACTATAACGTCACATCTACCGGCGTCATGTCACGGCGTCATCACATGACACCGTCGCAAGGCCATGTTCTATTCATGAAACATGACCGTATCATGGCATACCGCATCATGGGAGCACTGCAAGACCACATGAGGTGCAGACAGCTATGGACTTCACTTACTACCGTTTAGCGATATCGAGATATACATGCCACGACAGTGTTTCATTGTAGCTCTCTGCGGTCTAACTTCAAATATGTTGCAGCCAACACAAAAACAGGCATTCCATCGGATAAACATTTGTAGAGTGCCAACGTGGTTTGTGCCTTCGAAGGTCATACCCTGCTTTCTTTTCGCTTAACTGCTTGTTTCAATGCTCAGCTTATTCGTTCAAAGCAAGAGAACCAACAGAATCGAATGTGTACTCACTCGATAACCCTGTGCTGGCCGACCACGAACTCAAGCTTTCGCGTCCAGGGATTGATGAAGCAGGACCAGTCTGTCTCGAGCTTAATAAAACAACCATTGAGCGCCCTGAAACGATACGGCTTGCTTCTGAAAGAGTGTCCTTGCTCTTTCATCACTGCGAGAGGGTAAAAAAAAACACGACAAAGAAGAAAGCAATTCAGAAAAATTCCATTTATTCCGGTTGTTGTTCGTTATATTAACGCATTCGACTATGTACACAACTAATGATGCGGGTGGTCCCTGTCTATTCTTAGTCTATTTCCAGTATTTATGCTGCAAACTGAATAACAGCTGTAACAAATGCCACCCACATCTTCCCACGGATCCCTGGGAACACGAGTAAGGCCGCCGCAGAGTGACGGGTGCATCGCGTGAATGTTGTGCAATCGGGTATGGTCTGGCAATGCTTAATTGTTATTTGGTATTTATTATTCTTACTTATTGAATGAAGCTTGAGAAGCGTTGCCTTTAACGTCAAGCGAAAACCAAGTAAAGGCGCCCTTAACTGAATTGCAAACGTGACGATCGAGTGCCTACATATACGGGGTGACCAGTGAACGGTTGAGCAGCGGGAGCAGTCGTTTTTTTTTTTACTAGCAGACGCTGCTTGCGTCAGCCTTGCGAGACGAGAGAGGGAGAGGGGAGCGACAGTACACTCACCCAAGTCGTAAATGTCCCTCAGCAACTCCATGTCCTCTGGACAGTAAAAATCGAACACTGAATGGCCCAGCATATCTTGAGGCAAGTATCCAAGGTACACTGCAGCGCTGCACATGGCATCAAATGTGACATGATTAGGAGATATTGTAAGAATTAGAATCGATGTTATTATCACTGCAAAGTTGGCATATAGCAATGTTGTCAGGTAAAACTACTCATTATGGGAAAGTCTGTACAAATCCACAGTTAGCACTAGAAGGTAAGTACACCTTTTACTTGCATCCGCACTGCAGAGCGTAGCTCCACGAAGATGTTAGTGTAAAGCCCCCTTTACCGTGAGATCACTGAGATCAGCACACGTGATCGGCTAAGGCACTTATACAAGTATCTGAAAGTTGGCCAACGATATCCATCACTCGTATTTTTAGGCTGGCATCAGGTGTGAGAATGTCAAACGCTTAGCTCTTCCCACTTTCGCTGGTGCTACAGCTATCATCAAGATCCATGGCATAACAACGAGTGATGAAGACAACATGCTTAATTTTTGGTGCCGGACCTGTTTGGACAGATCTCAGTGAGTATGTAAACGAGATGATTCTTCGCTAAATGGCAGGTGACATAACATTACAACAATGACGCTTACTTTAGGATATTTTACCAGTTGGGATGAAGGAAGTAGAGGTGAACGGTTTCATCGCATATGGCATCTGGCAATTCGATGTATCGTAACAGTTATTTCTTATTAGAATGTTTCAGTTTTTGCCTAAAATTCTCGATAGACTGCCAGTACATCCATACTTACATTTCTCCGAGTGTTTTTATATTTCTACGAGTTTCAGAAGATAACATTGTTATCGGTTCCTGTCTTTATTGATCCATATGGGTTCTTTGGTTGTTGAAATTTTCGAATAAAGAATGTCTTCATTTGCTCAGTATCGTCATTCTAAAGGCAATTAAAGTCTCACCTGAGATCAACGTGGCTGTAATGGCAGGATGCGGTATGACGTGTGGAAAAACACGTCATGGCGGGAGTTTCTGCTGGCACTGTAAAATAAAGAACGGCTTCTTAGTTTATTGTACCCACGTTTAATTGTTATAACTGAGGCTATTAGTTTACGGCTGGACAACGTAAAACAAAACATTCAAAAATCCCGCTTGCCAGTCGCAGCGAAAACAGTACTTTAGGAGCTACTAAACTGTAGTTAGATATTGATATCAATAGCTAGAGCTGAATGTCTCCCGTAAACACAGTTGAGCCTTACGTATTCGTATTCATTCCGATCAAGCACCGTTTGGTGTAGCGCACGGTTGGTGAAGAGGGTGCAAGAACGACCACGACACAACGCTTCCTGGCAGTGAAAGATGGTTGTTGCTTTCAAGATTGGAGTAACCCGTCCTTTCACCCTCCATATTTTGTCTTGGTTGCATCCAGGAAGCTTCGCGCAAGTTTACACTACCGATGACGCTTAAGCATTGCTTGTCGCAATGAGTGAACTTTTGCGAGAAACGTAATCACGGAGGGACTTATGACGCACTTGAGGCTTCATACAAGACTGCGACACTCAAAATTATATTCACGCGTACAATCACTAACAGCACAAGTATATATGTGAAGATGGTCATCAGCTGAGGGTGTTCCCCAGCAGGAACGAACTTATTCAATCATAATCTTGTATAGACAAATAATGATCTAGCCAGTTCAACACCATGAAAATCGCCAGACAGCGAAGCTGTCACCCATTGCGTAAGGCATTACTGCGCTTCACTCCTCTCGGCGAGGCACAGCTCTTTCTGGCAAGCCTCTCCTGCTCCTAAGGTCATGTGACCTACGCCTCGCCACCCTCGACGAAACGCACCCCCACTCCACCGAGCGTCTATCTCACCCCTAAAATCATGTGACCTACGCCTCGCCACTTTCGGTGGCCGGCAACCCATTCCCTTTTCCACGGAGCCTCACTCTCGCCCCTCAAGCCACGTGACATACGTGACGCCTAAGCTACTATAACTACTACGACGACGGCACAAGGCAGCAGGAGACGGCTTCGCTGCACAATAAACCAGTGTAAGGCTGCGACGTCAGACGTCCGCTACTCACCCCTGTAGGCCGTCTTGATGGCGACTGTGGTGACCACGAGGCACATGGCGGTGGAGGCGTTCTCGACGCTGACGTCATCTCCGTTGGCGGCATCCTTGATGTAAACGGACATCTGGAACGGCTTGTACTGCACCTTCTTGTCCGAGATGCCATAGCCGTATTTCAGGCTCTGGTATTGCCTGCTCGTTTGGACGTCGTCGTAGCCGAGCGAGAAGAGAGAAGCAGAGGAAGTAAACACCGTTCTGGCAACGATGTAGACATTAAGGGTCCTTGGCGGCACGACAGAGCACTCGTGGCTTCGAGTGACGGCGAGCACATTCAGCAAAAAATGGCGACCTGTCTGTTTGTGTGCTCAGCGTAAGTGTTATAGCAGAAACATTCTTTCTTTTTCTGAGCGTTTCTTACCACTGCGTGAATTTCTGTCCAATGAAGTGACCTCTGACAATTTATAGGTACCTTAGTTTGCCTTTTAGACTTGTCTGTCTGTAGAGAGCATACAGTCGCTCTTTAATCACTGTGTGAATTCTCGAACACAAGTTGCCGCTGGAGTAAGCGTTTCGGCAAGAAGTCTTGCCTTGTTTGAGGGTGGAACTTGATGTGATAAGGCTGCCGCTGAGTTCAAGCCTTGAAGACAAGACTTCTTGTCGAAACGTCGGCTACAGGCTACAGTGTTGAAATGCAACCGAACAATATATGTATATCTGATTACGACATAATCGCCTGTAAATGACTGGGCAAGCTCCGAGTAGTACTGCAGCGTTCAAGTGGTTAACAGTCATGTTGACCAACGAACAAAAATTGTGTGCTTTGCTTATCTTCTCTTACTGGTCTCGTGCGCCTACATAGAGGCGACATGATAACGTTTTGAAGTTAACGTGGAAGCATGTCGCTGAGGAGAAAACGTCAAACAGTCATGTGCTACGCGTATGATTACCTGAATCTGCATAGGAAGGTGCTCTGGCTTCGGCTGTGGCAAATACCTCGAGGAGAAAGGAGGAGGAAGAAAGAAGAAGCAAGAATAAGTGCATCTCTTGCAGATCGCCACCAGGTGGCTCTGAATCGGGAAACGGGGTGACTTGCCCCGTGGCGCTTGGCAAAGTGTGCTGCCACCAGCGGTGGCTCTGCGAATTGCCCATACCTTTCGCGTCCTCGTTGAACCAAGAGTTGAGGCCGTGGCTTAGGTGATTGGCGAAAGTGATGCGGTCACGGGGGTACAGGAAGTTCATTATGCATTGACCGAGCAGCATATCCTGTGAGAAGAATATATGGAAAAGACAAGAAGAAGAAAGCACGAACCGAAGGTCAGATTAAGGATTCCCAGCAGGAACAAAACGTCAAAAAAAAAGAAGTCCCACTCTAAAGCAGATAATACAACGGGAAAGGGCGCAAATCATACATTGCAGGAAGAGGGAGACAATCACAGCAAGTATAGTTTAAGAGTATAGTACATGGCTGTCGGCAGAATTTCGTTTTCGATACAGAAACCCGTGTTTGTAAACCATTGTTGGTGGCCTCCCAAACCATGGGTAAGGGTTTAGTTTGACTTGAAGGGGAGGCCAGCACTGCTGTGGTTTAGCGGGAAGTGCGACTAGCCTTTTTGCACCTACCCTCCTTCCACGCTAAAACACATGGTGTACCCTAACAAGGAAAGCCTCAGCTTAGAGCCAAAGTTTCGGCCAAGCACAACAGCAAGGACACTTAGTGAAACCTTTATTCGATACTAACGGTGTCGTTCTCCTCCCCTCTTTATGTCATTTCTATTCCCCTTTTTAATTAATTCAGCGTATGGTTGCCAACCGTACATGTTTCTGTTAACCTCCCTGCTTTCTACCCCCATTTTTTTTTCTTTCCTTCTTTCGGGCTTTGCTGACCCCATTCAGTTTTCATGTTTCCGTGGATCGTTTTTAGGCTGTTCCGTTTGTGCTACGTTTCTTCAAACACTATTGCAGCCTCATTGTCAGAGCTTGAAACTCAAAGTGTCTGTGACGTTTAACACTGGACGCTGCCAATGGACGAGAAGCAGGCGACCACAGACAGAACGCAAGATACCGGTCTTGTGATTTACCTTTGAATAGCCGAGGTGAGATGTGATGGAGCCAGATACGTAGATGATTGTTCCATCTTGAAGGGACACGGCAATAGCGAATCCTTCCTGCAAGCAGTGCACGCGTAATTACACCATTAGAAGGTAGATACAGCATACCGCGCTTCAATAAAAACACGGTGGAAAGTAACGGTGGCACTGCCAAAGCAGACTCCCACAGTCGGTTATGACCCAGGAGTAAGTGCAAGCTACGCCCAAAACGGTCGTTGTGTCCTTCTAAAAAATCACAGCGCATCCACGGACTGAATGATGATGAGTGGGGCGAAGCGTCCGACAGTCCATCCGCACTTCCATCCGTCCGTTCGTTCCTGCTTCCGTCGATCTGTGCGTCCGTCTGTGCATTTGTCCATGTGTCTGTTCATACATTCGTCCGTGCGTCCGTTCATTCGTCCAACCATCTGTCCGTGTGGGCGTCTGTCCATGCGTCCGTTCATTCGTTCATGCGCCCATCCGCGCGTTCGTCCATCCGTCCTTCTAATTGTCTGTTTGTCCACCCGTGGGTCTATCCGGGCGTCCGTCCATCTAGTGAACCCTCCAAGTACCACCATCTCGCATCTTTTCATCATATATTCATCATATACAAGTACCGCCATCCAATTGACATTCCAAGGACTAAACGAGAGGCGGCTACCTACTACTACTACTACAACTACTACTGCTACTACTACCACTACTACTACTAGTAGTAGTAATAGTAGTAGTAGTCATAGTAGTAGTAGTAGTAGTAGTAGTAGTAGTGGTAGTAGTGGTAGTAGTAGTAGCAGTAGTAGTAGTAGTAGTAGTCGTAGTAGTAGTAGTAGTAGTAGTAGTAGTAGTAGTAGTAGTTGTACATCGCGGACGCACGACCCATGGCATAAGGAGTTTCGCACCTAAAAAATCACAGCATATCCACGGAGTTAATGATGATGAATGGGACGAAGCGTCCATCAGTCCTTCCGTGCGACCGTCAGTTCGTGCGTCTGTCCGTGCATTCGTCCATCCATGCGCCCATTCGTCCATCCATGCGCCCATCCGTCCATCTAGGGAACCCTACAAGTACCGCCATCTCGCATATTTTCATCATATATTCATCATATACAAGTACCGCGCCATCCAATGGACACTCAAAGGACTAAACGAGAGGCGGCTACATACTACTACACCTATTAATACTACATATATCTGGGAAACATGACCCTCTGCATAAGGAGCTTCGCCCCTGAAAATGGGTAACGATATGGAGTTCTAAGTTGCTCTACAATGGGAGGGCAAAAAGCCATCCCGTGGGCCTCGCACTTGATGTGTGTTTAGAACAAGTGGTTAAAGATTCAGAGCACTAGGTACTCTACTATGGGAGAGCTTATAGCCGCATGATGCGTTTAGAAAAAACGTTTAACGATTTCGAGTACTTCGGGGGGGGGGGGGGGGGTCTTCGATGCGTATTGCAGCGCGTAAACGTTTATGCAAATGACCGACCCGATTCAATTTCAAGTAGCTTATCTTTACATAGAGACACTTGTTTATGTCACTGGTTCTTGATTAAACATTTTGAACTTTCTTACAAATTTCAACAAAGAGCATGACATTTTGCTCTAGGATATATATTCTATTGAGCAGAGGCGACGAGCTTTTAGTCGATGGTACGCGCAGTATTCAAATGAACAGCGAAAAGTACTCATGGTTACAAAAAAAAAAACACTTAGCACAACTCTCGTACAAGTGAGTGGCAGGTGGGTCGAAGTATTGGGGAGGAAGCTTCTTTTAGGAGCGAAGCTCCTCTTTGTTTAACCTTATCCTGCGTCAGGCGTAACCAGCAGTATCAGACAAACAAACAGACGGACAGACGCACGGACAAATAGCGGGAACCGCGGATGAACGAAAGCATGGACGCAAGTGCTAACAGGCAGACAGACAGACAAACAGACAGACAGACAGACAGACAGACAGACAGACAGACAGACAGACAGACAGACAGACAGACAGACAGATAGATAGATAGATAGATAGATAGATAGATAGATAGATAGATAGATAGATAGATAGATAGATAGATAGATAGATAGATAGATAGATAGATAGATAGATAGATAGATAGATAGATAGACAGACAGACAGACAGACAGACAGACAGACAGACAGACAGACAGACAGACAGACAGACAGACAGACAGACAGACAGACACGCTTCGCGCCACTCATCATTCACTCCGCGGATATGCTGCGATTTTTTTATCCTTAGGTCGTAACCATAGAGTTTCATGAAATGATAACTAGAGGGTAATCTGGCGCTAGTGTCTACGCGGGCTCCTTCAGCGGTGCTTGTACCCCCATGTGAATTATGGGAAGTACAGGCTTCGGATCCGCTTCGGATGTATTATGTTCTTGAGATTCGGGACGCTTCTTTTCTCAGTGTAGAACAAAGTGATATGGACTTGTATTTAATTGAAACTTGCTTTATTTGTTTGTATGTAAACTTTATTGCAAATTTTTTTGTGACGAGGTGGCAAAAATGAAACCAGGGCAAATTTACCCTCAGAGTATGTATTGCTCAGCCATTGCGTTTCAGATTTGGCATCAAGATATAATGAATAATTTTTCACGACGCTTGAAAACAAACATGCTTGTTTTTCTCTCGAAAGTATGAATAATCTATTTATTGAAATAACAGTATAACAGTAGAGTATTAAGTGAGAAACACTTAACGTTTAGTCTTCTGCGATACTAGGTGCGTCTGTCCAGGTGGTCTGCCCCGAACGCACCTCTGGTCCTGTTGTGAAGTCGAGTCAGCGGAGCGTGAAGGTGTGTCTGCTTAGCTTCGTCGAAATTTTGCAGTCGATTTAAAAAGTGTTTAGGCTTAATGCACTCTTGAAGAGTCATGAACTCAACGCAATACCCTGCACTGGCATGAGGTGCTACATCCATGCGCAGTGGTCGGTGGACGGCGCTTCGTTTAAACTGTAAAATACGACACGTAAAGCTCCAACGTCGCAGCGAACTTCAAACCTATAGGTTTGAACTTCTAAAAGGCTAAAGACCACTATAGTGGTCTTTAGCCTCTTTGAACAACAAAGGCGCTGCTTCAGTGCTTTTTACCGCACCCCACTACCCGCGCTGCGCGAATAATGAAACTGAAACTGTAGGAAAAAAAGTCTGTACACAGTTCGATAGCTGACCCTATCCAATCCGAAGCTTGTACTTCCCATAATTCCCAAGGAGGTACACAATTGCAGCGCCAGATTCCTCTCTAGGTATTATTGTATGAAACTCTATGTTCGTAACCATCAATAACACTGATCGAAGCAATGTTGTAAAGGGATGTGGACTTACCCCATTTTTGACACAACTCTCATTCTTGAGGTGTTTGAAAGCGCTGGATCGAATATGGGCCTTTTTGCTCGCATTGGAGGTGTCGTCAGCATGATCTAAACCGGAACGACATAAAGAGAAAGAAAAGTAAATATATTTAATACAGATTTTAGAATAATTTTCTTCAAGTATGACACAAAATGGCTGAGTAAATGGACATACACTGTAGTGCCACTCTCCTTCTCAACTTTAGCGAAAGACTGCAAAAAGCTACAGTTATCTTCTGAAACCTATAAAATTTAGCAATTTGTATCTCAATTAGGCACAACAGGCAAACGGTGGGCATTGGTGTTGCTGGAAATATAACAGACCTTGAAGTTTATACTCCGTGTACTGACACCTCGTTGGTAAAGTTCAAACATGTTTCGCTTAAGCGACGCAGAAACGACGCGAGAAGCGTGGAACGGTAAGGAAGCAGCTATACTAGAAGGCATGTTACGAATATTATTTATTCTGTTTTAGTCTAGAAAAATAACCCAATGGCCTGATTTACCCGGAATGAATCAACTCCTTTTTAAGCGGTCAGTTCATTTCCCACCGCAGTTGACATCTGTTTCTAACTTTGGGTTACTTAATATACCTGACGACAGCATCAATTTCGACAGTATAACTTAGTTTAAATGCATTTAGGGCTTATTTATGAAGACATAATACTGATAACATTACACTCCACTTAGGTTGTTTTTTACACGCATTTTACTGCGATACTAAAAGTAACACTTGATGTTTCGGAGTTGAATTAGTAAAGATTTGTTACCTTCGAGAGAAAATGCGTGTAGATTATGTGGCTGTGAGTTATTCAATCACCAAGTTTGCGCTTTCACTTCAAAAAACGTGACAACGCGGGCAATAACTAAATCAATGAAATTGTTTCGCTCACTCGTAAACGTACTTTTTTACCGTTGTTATCAAGTTATCTCGACCAATCGACATTGGACAGAACCTTCAGGCACTGCAAGAACCTAACGTGCATGTTAATCGCTACGTCCAACTCTTCAATAAAATTAGCTGATCGTTCTTCCAGTTCCTTTGCAGGTAAATTTCACCTGTATACTCACGCCGCTGCACAGATTGCATGAAATATAGATTTACGTTAGTCTAACGGGCGTTGTGGCCATAATACAACGTATGATTTATCTGTTCCGCATACTACAAAACTGATACTGACTCTCGAGAAACATGGCCTTGTCCTCTCGAAACGAGGAGTTTCTGACAAGCTCTACCCGGCAGCCGATCTATTACCGAGTAAGCGATAACCTTCGAGAATCTGTGTGAACGCCGCTAACCATCCGCCAAACACGTAGACATCTTTGAAGTGACGTCACGGGCGACTCTCCTTCGAATTACGCGCGCTTTTCATAACCCCGCTTCGCGGAGGCAACTTTCTCGGCGAGACGCGCAGACGCTAAAATTGACGTCGACGTTGCTTTGACGTGGCTACTTTCTTACATTACAAGCACCTTTCTTGCGATTGTTTTTTGTTTTCTTTTACCTTTCGTAACCCTATACTGACGACGCAACAGTCACATCGATCACGTGCCGAGCAATCCTCGTGACGTCAACCGAATCCACCGGGATAGACCAATCGTTTTTTTTTTTTTGTCTCCTCGGCCTGCGCAACTTCGATTCAGCTTTTTCGGGTGGTAGGCCGACGTCCGTGATAACAGTGACCGGGTGAAGTTTCCCAAAGTCCATGACGTCTGCTTCGAACGACACAGCGCAAGCGATTGCGAGAGTCAAGCGGCTTCGATTAGCCAAGCAACGCTGCTAAGGTTTCTTCTGAAGTTTCGTCATCACGAAACCGAGGCGCTGCACGTGAGAAGGCAGGTACATTTGGGCGTTTGATGATCCTGACATGATGCGTCACATGTTTACGGCGCCAATTTATGACCGAGCTGTACACAACTAGAACTGTGCGAGGTACCTGTCCACGGAGGTATCGCTTTGTAATTGTTTTTTTAAAGCTTCTGAAAAGTTTCAGTTATGCTGCTCATTGAAAAAACGCTTCTTTTTCCTTCGCCAGGCACAAACCGAGAACAAGAAGAGTTAATTTTCACTTGAAAACGACATTTTTACTTTTGTAGTGTAGGCTTTGTTCACATTCACATCATTATTACAGGCAAAACACGCTTTGCAGGCTCGCTTTGTGAAGTACGAAGTGGTGCCGTTTGGTCTGTACGCGTGAAATAGTGAAACATCTATCTATGGATTTAATTTTGCGTAAGGCTTTACATATGCCTAATTCAAAAGTAACATAGAAGCCGTACAAGAAACGTTTTTTTTTTCACAGCTGTTACTCATATGAGCAATTTTCTCTGTATTTCTTCATGGGGTCTTTTTTGAAGACAACCCTGAAGATGACAAAAGTTCTGCTACTTCCCGATCCAATAAACTTCATCGCCGTAGGTAGTGTGCGAAATATTTTACCATGAAATGCTTTTTGTGAACTTGAACTCTAAAAAGTGAAGGCTTAAAGCTTAGTAGCGTATTAGTTTGGAAAGTCGGGCAAGACGGTTTGGGGACAATAGTTGGTTTAGTAACGTTATTGCTTAACATGATGGTGCTAGTTTCACTGGGCAATGGCTGTATTCCCTACGCGCTCTTTTCTGTGCACATATAATCTTTACTGCATTTTCTTTAATTGAGGAAAAGGGCGATTTGCTGCGACTCAATAGTATCCACCCACTAGCCGCTATACTAACACAACCAGTGGTACGGCGGTTCCCGCCGAACGCTACTAACTTGATTTTCTTGAACCTTTGGAAAAATGCCAATTCTCGTGTAATTAAGTAAAGCGGAAAATAATTTCTCTTTCACTTAAAGGTGACTCTCACGGGGATCGCGTACTGCAAGCGATCAAGCGCGGAGTGTAGATTGGTCGACGATGATCGTGCCTGCTAAATATAGGCACGAAAGCCGTCGAAATTCATAGCTGTAAAACGTGCTTCCTCCCCCATCTCTCTCTTTCTCTCCCATAGAAGGAGCGCTTGGAGAGACAGTGTCTACGTAACAAACACGTGCTACGTAACAAGCACACCTTGAAACTTCGCAGATTGCAGCTTTTTCAAATTGGTTCTCCGTCTAATCTGGTGTCCGCAGTGCGTGCGCAGCGAAAAGAAAAAGATATACTACCTCCCCAATAGGGACCATGGGGTGATGCGGAGCATTGCGGGGAGATTCAACAGCGTTTTCAATGGAAGTGGTTACCAGTTAGCGGTGTTGCCTTTCCGGTGAACCTTGCGTGTTATTTCGTTGTGAACTTGGTTCGTTACCACGCATCGCATGAACGTTTTGTTGGAAACTCCCGCGATTCTCCGCATCACGTCATGGTCCGCTTCGAAATATGGTGTAATTGTTTAGTTAACACGGCCGCTGAAAATTTTCGTTCTTCAACAACGCACGGGAGAAATCTCCCACCGGCACTACCTTGAAGGTCAAGATCCAGTGCCTCTATATACAGCGTGGCCAGTGAACGGTGGTGCAACGCGAGCAGTCGCTTTTTTAAATCAAGAAACGTGTGTTGTCGCTGGCAGACGCTGCCTGCGTCGGCTTTGCGAGACGCCGCGGAGAAAAATGCCTAGAGGAGAGGGGGGAGCGAGCGTACGTTAGCAGACGCCCTTGCGTCAGTGTTGCGAGGCAAAAGAGCGGGTGCGTAGGAGAGGATAGAGAGAGAGGGGACGGGCATGCGCAATGGACGAGTTAGCGCAAGCAGGTGGTAGGAGAGAAGTGGAGAGAGTAACGTGCATCTTATGAAGAGAGGGAAGGAGGAGAGTCGCGCATGCGTAGTGTGAGTGCGGACAATTGACGCGTGACATGCCCGGGAGCAAGAGATGCTCCGCATCTAAAAAATAGAAAGAAGACACGCATTGGACGCGGGGGTCGGCACGTCTGCGTGAAGCTCAGTATGGTAACGCTTGGAGCATGTAGGTATGACATCATGAGCTTTTATGGCGCAATAAATGACAGTGACGAATTTACAAGTGACACACACAGTGACTCCACAGTCCATACACAGTAGTTTCCCAACGCGTGATGCACAATAACGGAATACCTTAATCTCTTTTCTATATTGTCCGATAACAGGCCGATATAAAAAAAAATCTAGTAAAGCTCTATATAAATGATGCCCTACCGCTTCCATTCGGTTAATGTTGCCACTCACTCAGTGATTCTATGCTCCCCTCACTCAGCAATTCAATGCCACCCCCAACTCCGTGATTCCATGCTGCCCCTCACTCACTGATTCTATGTTGCCTCTCAATCATCGATTCTATTTTGCCACCACTCACCGATTTTATGTTGCCACTCAATCACCGACTCTGTTGCCACTCAGTGACTTTGTGCTGCCACTCATTCGGTGATTATATGCTGTTCTCACTCAGTTATCCTATGCTGCCACTCATCCAGCGATTCTATGTTGCCACTCAATCATCGGTTCTATGTTGTCACCACTCACCAACTTTATGTTGTCACTCGCTCACCGATTCTATGATGCTATTAACTCGCCCATTCCATGTTGCTATTCACTCAGTGATTTTATGTTGCCAACCAATCAGTAACTTTATGTTGCCACTCACTGACTTAATGTTGCCACTCGCTAACTGGTTGATTAATTGATGAATCGATTGATTGACTGATTGATAGATAGATTGATTAATTGACTGATTGACTGATTGATTGATTGATCGATTGATATATCGATCGTGTGGCTTACCGCGCAGGCACTGCACGTAGCAGATGAGCGGGTTGAGCTCCCTTAGCTGGTCGGGGTACACGTCGGGCATCAGCGATTTCATGTTCCGCTTGCTGGGGGCGGCGGAGGGTGGGGTGGCCCCACCAAGGAGGACGGCTCCGCACGCTGTCGCCCGGTCCTCCCGGGCCGGCTCTTCCGTGGACGTCGCGATTATCACGCGGACCTCTTACTGCGACGGCTGCTCACGCCGGACGAAGGCTCAGCACTGCGAACCACCAAGATCGAGGTCACATGCCAACCTACGCATTGCTCTAGTACTGTGAAGTAAACCTCAATTCGCTGTTAATACGACATGTCAATCATCTTTACGAGTTAGAAAAATGCGCGAACTTGTATATCGGAGGTAGTGACAACGGGTCGAGTTAAGTTATACTGGACTCCTGGTTAACTGAGTGTTGGGCGAGTGGGTTAATGTTCATAGCGAAATTTAAGCGAGCACAAAAGGCCAGGAGACCATGTCCTTGTCTTTTGTGCGAGCTGAAATTCCGCAATTTAGTAGAATCGACCTCTAATCTTCAGTAGTCTTGTCGAGTAAATGAGCAATTAGAGTAGTAATACTTATAGTCGTTCAAACCGTCAGTACACTGGACTAGTCATGCATTATGAGAGAAAACGGTTTGTCTATTTTGCTCGGTGCATAACAAGCTTGCCGCAGTGCACCGGAATTTAGAGGCAACTTCATTTAGTCCTTGAATGAGCGGCATACCAGTTTAAAGAACCCCTCTGCGCAGAGACGTCCCTTGCACGACATACACTGGTCATAGTAACTCCGTGGAACTGCCGTGAACCTGACAACTGCGTCGGGGAGATTGAAAGCGGACCTAGTCTGCGTTAACTTAGTTGTATGAGTTAAGTGGCGGGTGAGTAGTAATGTCGTGGCTCTGGCGCGCTACCAGTGTGTCCTGGTTATAGTGCTGTTCCTATGTTGAGGATATGATATACCGAATAGCTTGTGCATCAAGTTTAGAACGGTGCCAATGATCATGGAAAATATAAGGCCAATCGAAGACAAAGACAACTGAGGAAACGTCTGATCCCCTTCTTAGGTTGCTCTCAAGTTTTCACTGATGCATACGCACCAATAAGTCCTCCTCCCGTATTTTTTTAAGACCTTTCACCCTTCCCTTGTCTACTGTGTTTACCCTACAGCCAATTTCCATCCACGGGAAGCAACTCATAACTAATACAAAAAGTTCGTTCAAACAGTCGTCAGTAGATCGATTTCAATGTGTAGCATTTTTGTGGCATGTTCTCATTAAATTATGAAGAGCAGGCTTCATGATTTCATGGGAACGTGTTACCGAAAGCTGTTATCCGCTTTCGAAACGCACTGTGGTTTCTCGATCCAACTTACCATTACTGCTTGGACGCATTGACCCCATTCATTGCAAGAGAGGCATACCACCCTATAAGATAGGATGGCTAAGATTTAGACATAGCCACCTTATCTACCGTGGCATCTAATAGAGATTGAAAAAGTGAGCATCACCGGAAGACATGTGAGAACTTTAGCATCATATTGACAAATCTCCATCACTCAACTGCCCACAAGGCAGTAACGTACTTTTGGTCTTTTTGAAAACTACGGGCCTGTGTGAACGGCTTTGGCTATTTTGCAATGCCCCGGATACGAGCATCTAGTGCTCATTCGCTTCTTTCATTCCTCTCTCTCTCTCTCCAATATTTTCCCCTTTTCATTCCCCCAGCGTAGGGTGAACAACCACACACGTTTCTTGTGAACTGCCCTGTTTTCTTTTTTATTCCTTCTTTCTTATCAAAGTCAGCTTTTTGAGCGGTAGCATGTTTTAAGCAGTATCGCTTCGATATACTTACCTGATCGTAATACACCATGAAAGTTATAATAGCACATACTAAGTTGGAGATAAGTTCGTTCAACTAAAAGATCTCGGCAAAAGTGATAACTGCTTCAAGCTACAGTTGTCTTTCGACGTTCCCGTCGCTACCGGTGAAGTGCATGCTTACGCCAGAAGCTTCCGTAAAGGTTTTCCTGTGCGCGACGCCATTGAAATACCGGAGTGGGTCAGTGCAGCAGAAGACTAATAAACCTGTCTAGTTTTTTATTCTTTTTTGTAGAGAACCATCTAATGCATTCCAGCATTTCAGTGCATCGCCTGGATGTAGACGCGGCTTACAGCATCGCTTGCTCTTTTAGGCACCCATTGTCGAGGTTCACGATACTTGTGTTTTTTATAGGGTACCTCGAGTCCTATTCGATTGATGAATCAAGGAATACCAAGGTGGCGTGCGCAGCGTGAATCGATTACATTTGAATAGAAATGAAGAGCAAAAAAATTGCACGTGCGGTCTTTGAGACAATGACATGGCAAATTCAGCGGGTTGTCTGAAATGTTTGAAAATTTTTAATAATAACTGCCTTTTGACTGGCATTCATGACGCCATCGAAACCACGCAGAAATCGTTAGCCGAACTCTGCCAATAGGGCCTCCACACGCACTTAAACAAAAGAAAATTGACCTTGTCACTGCACACGCACAAACACAAAGAAATATGTCGAACGACCACTTAAACCTGCCCAACCTTCTTAACTATAGTACGCCTCATTAGTACAATGATCGCGGTGCACCGTTGCTGACTCGAAGGTCCCAGGTTGATTCCCTGCCGCAACGGTCGCATTTCGACGGAGACATATTCCTTGAGGATTATAATCCTTGAGGACTGCGTGATGTCAGCGTATGTCAGAAAGCACCAGGTGGCCAACATTTTCGAAGCCTTCTGCTACGCCCTCTCTTAACATTACCGTGGTTCTGGCACGTAAGACCCCAGATATAAGTTTCTATAACTTTATCATCTGTATACAGCATCTATATGTATGCTACAACTACATGAGTTGACACGCTTTTTGTTTGTATGGTGAAAGCGACGACTATACCTAATAGAGAGAGCCGGGACCGCTTGTAAGCTGATCTCTGCAAAGCAACCCGTTTCTGACAGAAAACGTCACAGGTACAACGCCGCTCCCAATCTGTACATGACGACGACGCAGAGCGCCGCGTGACGTCAATTTGCCGAAGGTCCGCGCGTGCTCCAGATTAACGATGTCACGGCCAGAGGTGTGCAACCGCGAGCCCCGTGGCGTCGTACTTGCATGCGGGCTCCTGGGACACGAGGGTCTATTACGCAACCACCATTAGCCCGTCGAGGCGAGAGCCTCTCGATCAGTCGGACCTCGCTGACGTCCGTCGTGACGTCAAACGCGGAGCCCGCGCCTTTATGTTGGGCTCGTAGTCGCCTTACAAGAAATAAAGCGACGCCAAAGAAGCACCGCGCCGCCTGATTTGCGGTACTTGATCGGTATTTTTTTTTATGGTTGTGATGATGCTATAGGTTGCACTCTCGCGAAGCAACAATGTGCGTGTAATAAGATGACGTCAGCAGGAGTGCTAAAGCGCCGCATTTCAACTGTCATACTGGATTGCACAATCTTTGTTCATAGATGCATCAGGTCCGAGAGTGACTACTTCATCGCGTTAGATGCCGATAGAGGCTACAATGCATTGGTTGGTCGGTTGGTTATCATTGTATTGAATTATTCTGCAAATATTACGGTGACCCGGGCTCATGCCATCCTGACACTGAGATAAGTGAAAACATTACAACAATAGAGGCACTCGCGTCATGCCCAGAGCATGAACCTGTCATCGCGCCTGCGCGAACATGACAGTTGCTTGCAGCTGCGCATGCGTACGGGCACCGAGAATATGCACTTAATAAGGTTGTTCAGAGGTGTGACTTCGTGGTCTGCCAAGCATCACTTCAGTGGAATGGTAGACACGCTATGGAAATAAGTCGAATAAAGTTGACAGACTGCGTCAACATATGCCCCTCAGTAGGTGGCCTCTTTAGTCCGCCTCAGTGGTGCAACGGTTACGATACGCAATTGCTGACCAAAAGGTCGGGGGTACGTCACAGCCGTAGCAGTCGTGTTTCGATAAAGGCAAAACGTTAGGAAACCGTGTGGTGTGAGACTGCCGTGCACGTTAAAGAACGCCAGATGATCGAAAGTTCCGAAGCCCTCCCCTATGGCATACCTCATAATCATCACACCACGGTTGTAATAAGCAACACTGCGTGTATTATGATCATCGTTAAACGCGTGACTGCACAAACTGTCACGCTTTTTTTTTGAAGACAAATGCATCAATGCATAGAGAAAGAAACAAAGTTGATAGCGGACACTCCGCAAAATCTGGCCTCAAGAAGTATGTCACGCCTACGTAACAAACTACTGCTCTCACCAAACGCCAGAAGACGCAAGTGTGAAAAACAAAAATGTTTTTATTTATTCAACGAAACGTTTTTTTTGTTTTACCAAATAATAATCATACGCCTATATGTGGCATGTTTTGTACATAACAAAAGAATTTGTTCGACACACCTTACACGGTTTTTTTTTCTGTTAAGCCACACTGCCATAAACAGCATCTACGCGCCGACTAGCGCGGATGCGCGAACATCGGCTACCGATACTGTAAATGTTTTCGATCAGGAACTCGTCTCATCACTGAGAGAGATGGATAGCAAGGTAACAGTGAAGTATTGATCGAAAGATGTTCACCCTCACATGTAAGAAGGAATGAACAGTGATCACTTATACCCGTGACTGATGAATGGCGAAGATCGTCATTATCAAGATTGGCATCCCCTTCGCAACGGAGTGGCGATAGCCACCTCTTTCAGTTCATTATAACCCAGTTTCCAATCAACATTCCCTAACTAATAGCTAAGGAGCCTTCATGTGTGCGCCGACGCGTATGAAGGCTCCCTACAAATGGCTAACGTCAACCTGCCATCTGGCGGCTATCATCTCAAACCAGCCGGTCGATATCAAGGAGCTCTGAGATTCGAGCGGTGGTACAGCACCGAGAGTCGCGGTGACCGGCAATGCGCTTCTCTGAGAGGACTCAGATGGCGCTTCGATTCGTTTCGTGCGCTCTTACTGCTCTTATCTTTGTAACCTTTCGTACTTTGCATGTAATGATGCCGAACGGTAACGAATATTTTCGTGTTCCCGCCTGCACAGAATAATCGATCTAAGTTTGTCTTGCCGTTTTCATTTTCAAGAAAGCTAAAATCTCTGTTTAGTCGCGCTCTATTTCTGTTGTGTTTGCTTATTAATGTAACGAAGCCGTACTGAAACAAAAATCCGAGTTTGACGCGTCCAAACCGTCACGTGATTTTGAGGCGAACCGTAGCGGTGCGCTCGATAAATTTCAGTCCATTGGTGTGTTTTTTTAACGTACACTAGCATCGCACAGTACGTGAGCCTCGAACATGCAGCCTCCGTCGACACGTGGTCACCACGGCCGGTATGGAACCCACTACTATCGAATCAGCCGAACAGCGTAACCACTTTACCTCAGAGTCTGGTTCAAGAATGCTACGGAATTATAGTTCACCAAAACTGTGCTGACGCGCGTATTCACTTGCGAATGTCAAAATCGCCGTAGAGGCGGAAATCCAGGAACATGCCGTCTATTTCCTAAAGTGAGACAACCGCAATAGAAACAGAGTTTAGCTAACAGTATTTGTGATTGGGATAAATTCACTGCGTACGTCTTGCCAGGCTTGTTCATGCACGCTGATAAACTAAATGGTAAAAGTGTTATGTCCTATTGAAGTTTTAAAAAAAAAACGTCCATATCTACTATTGCTGGACGACAAACGTTCGGTCGGGTCCAGATATGTCAGGCAACCTGCACCACGTTTGCGTACTCGGCTGCTGACCCGCAGGTAGCGGGTTCAAATCCCCGCTGCGGCGGCTGCATTTCCGATGGAGGCGGAAACGTTGTAGGCCCGTGTGCTCAGATTTGGGTGCACGTTAAAAAACCCCGGGTGGCAGAAATTTTCAGAGCCCTCCACTACGACGTCTCTCATAATCATGTGGTGGTTTTGGGGCGTTAAACCCCACAAATAAATCAATCAATTGCACCACGTTTCCGGCAAATGTCCTGAGAGAATTCAACAGCTCTATATCGCGCTCAAGACAGACGTGACGATAACGACTGTTGAGCATCCCGCGGGAGCAATTTGTGACAATGTTTTATTAGGTTTAGCACAAAGAAACACTACGGCAGAAATACAAGGCTCCGAAACAAACTGTTTTTTTTTCTTGTTGCCCATGTGTTTTCTTGCACAAATCCTAAAGGTGTGCAGTGCCACTTATAGCCCTGCTTTACTATGTTTTGCAAGAACACCGTTCCCGAGAGGCCGGCATGCATGGAAACCTAACAAGTTGGAAGAAAGTTTACAACGCACACGAAGCATAACCGTATGCAATGCGTGAATCTATCGGGAGAACGCATGAAATGATCAAGTACGATGCGACACAGTGCGCTGTTATACAGCGCAAAACTACGAAATCCAAAGATTAAAACAAGATATCCACCTTCTGAATTTCGAGAATATTGACCTACTGAAACGTAAGAAATGTTTTGATAGTTCTCGAAGGAGGGCAAATTAAAGCCTCTTTGCATAGAATATAGAATTCACGGGACGTGCCTAATGCGTCCAGACCTTTTTTGCATGTCGTTTAGTCGTGAGCCAGCGTACAGTGCGAAATATATCGGCACGTGCCGCGCCGTGCCATCAGCGCCACATATCGCTAAATACCACCTGAATGCAAGCAGCTAGTGCGGGCTAGACACAGCTCTTGTCATGTGCAGGACACAGCGCAAGACATAGTGCTAGTCCAGTGTCTACTTGTCCACGTTTCTCGTGCGCTTTTAACAGCGAAGGTGTGTAAGCTAGGTGTAAGTTGTATCCCTATCGATAAACGAGCATGGGCTCGTCTGGGCTGTTCACTAAGCACACAGGTGGCTGAGGATCTCCGTGTCTCGGTCCCCTCGTGGGAGCGACCACAGAGATTTGCGTTTTGGAGGACGCAATAGAAGTTTATCCAATCCAGGGCTAAAAAAACTGGGTAAGCTTCATTACTCACCGGTAGCCACTAAAGATTAATAAGAAGGCACCAGCTAGCCTAACAAATGGCTGCAAAGTGACCGTGGGGAAATGAAGACCCGAGTACATACAACGAGACCACTAGGGAACGGAAGAAGCAACGTTGCCTCCGAGAATAACCCGAAGCGAGGGAAGGCCTACATGCCAGCGACTTGCCTGTGTCATGTCTGTGGCTGTCTGTGCTTTAACTCGAACATCTCTGCGCTGAGAGTCAACAGAAAACAGCTTACCGTCATGTAGCTGAAGCGTATACAGTATGACCTAGAAGCAACCTGCATCACTATAGTTAAGGCCTAGAAACTACCAGATTAGTTTCCAGAATCGTCCAGTTTAGCTGTTTCAAGCTTTGCGTGGCTTATAGTACAAGCTTCGTCAATTTCTTCTTAAAAAAAAAAAAACCTCACCTACCTATACCAATGCAAGGCTCGGCATTTGTGCGGTGCGCTAGTGGCGCGACTACTGCACCATCGCGCACGTCTTCGTCGAAGAAGTTCTTCGATGATGTGACGTACGCAACAGTAAGCTAGCGACACCGCAAACGACCAGCGCATGCGCGGAGCTTCGCATTCATCATGATACGGGCATCGTTTAAAACTCGGAGCTGCACGCGTTCCCATGTTCACGTTGGACATTTTCAGGGCCGTTCGCGCTGTTACGCATCAGGAAACATTTCCCTCGCACGTTGACCAGTTGGAACATGCAAGGCCCGTATATACTGCGGGCATTGGTGCGACGTGTCTCTGTTTTAATGCGGGGTGGTACCGTCACACCACTCGCTATGCACTTCGCGAATAACAGCTTTTGCATCGGAAGTCGTAAGTGCACGCTTGCGTATATTTGTGATCTCTTATGGTGTGCTCAGAGATAAGACGTTTGAGGCGCTTGACGAGGTTACACGAAGCATGGCGAAAAGCAAATGTAGATGATAGATCGTTTTCAGTGATTACACATCTTGGCGCCACACACGACATAGGCACGCAACGCTCAAGATTATTCACAAAACGCTTTGTCACCAATTAGAAAGACTTCATAAAAATTGCTTCCGCGAATGAAATATGAAGGTCTAAAGCAATGTGTACGTAATCGTAATCAGACGTATACTCACAGCCTGAGCGAAACACGTTATAACAGACAGACATATTAGAAGTTCAGATTATAGCTGCCACTGCTTCTCACTACTGCGCGCATGAATTGAGTCACACATGAGAATGGTGTAATAGCACTTATTTCTTATCCAATAGATTTTACTCAAAAAATTTAATAAGGGATCCTCTTGCTACGTTTATATATAGTTACAAGCAGGAGTGTGGTCGGGATTTTTGGGGGAGGGGGTGGAGAGGGGGGCACTTCCCTGATTTAGGCGAGGACACTCCCTTGAAATGGTCAATTTTCGCTCTCTATGCCATGGCGAAAAAAAAAACTTTGGGAAAAGTGGAGGGGGGGCACGCGCCCGACGTGCCACGCCCTGGCTACACCCCTGGTTACAAGTGCAGCTTCTCTGTACTAGAGCGCCCTCTGTATGCTTACGCATGAATCTACACAGACACCGTAGTGTCTCATTCAAAGTTCTCCAACAATATGCCAAGGTGCCTGACATTTCACTTGAAAGGTCGCAATCACAAACTTTTATTGCGATCTGCCAGACGGATGATCGCAGTCGTCTCTTCATACCAAAAGCGAAGGTCTGTCAACAACAAATGGTTTTCTAGCTTAAAAAAGGAACTTTATGTAACTCCCGGCTCGGCCCCCAAGGCGGGCTCATCAAACAGTAACGACGATTGGCCAACACTTGAAACGTCGTGGTCCACTGCGCCGGTAAAGTGGTTACGGTGTTTTGTAGCTGACATCAAGGCCATGACTTCGAACCCGGCCGTGGTGGTCGCGTTTCCACGGAGGTGAAATGACAGCGGCCCGAGTACTAATGTGCGTTGTCAGTGCACATTAAAGAAAATTAGATGGTACAAATTACGACAGTCATCCACGACAGCATAACTGAATCATATCGTGGTTTTACCACGCAAGGCCCCCGATATTGTTATGTTGAATCACGGTGTACTTCATGTTTCATTAATGTTGCCGTGAGTGGCAGCTGAAACTGCAGCATTATGCTACCACAAAATTACTTTTAAAAATGAGGCATCAAAAAACAGTGCTTCTTTTCTACGCCAGTGGCCCCACTTGTTCCACCTATCAAGTTCTTCGTCTGAGCCACTCCTGGAAGATCAAGGTGGATTGCGGCAGGCTGAGACACCGTAAGTGCACTGCACATAATGTTCACACTCAACTCCCAGCCCTGCTCAAATCGTTTGAATCTTTCTGCCTTTTTCAGGAACGGATAAATGGTTGATATCGTTAACCTCTGGGGGTAAGGCGTTTAGCAGGGTTATTATTATCATCACCGTAATTAGATCCACAGTGAAACGAAGGCCCTTTCCAGTGATCTTCGAGCGTCCGTGTCATGCGCCAGCCAAGATAGAAAAAGGAAGCGTACGCTTTACAGGGGTGTGTAAGTCACACAGGAAGCTCATATCAAGACAGTGACGTATGTAAGTAAACTGGAAGGTAGTCACGCCATGCGTGCGGAGGGAAAGTTGCCACGAAAAAAAAAAACGAGAATCTAGTCTTTGAAATGTCTACACATTGGAGTAAGTGTGAAAAAAAGACCTGCGTATACAGGAGGCAAATATGAACGATATGGATTATGTGACAATACTAAGAATATATGGCATATATGGCTATGCTGCGTTCGGACGCACGCGAAAACCGAGTGAAACAAAGTTTTTTTGTTGTTGTTCTTGTTCCTGTCAGCAAATGTAGTGCAATTTGCAGAGTTTTTCCTGGCTGGTGCTATAGATAAGTTAGTTTCGAGCCCATCGTCAACCATGCTTTGCTCTCAAGCTCTGCGCAACTGAAAGACTTGACGCACCCTCAGGGTGCCATATAACGTGGTGCCTAAACGTGCGTTCACGAGCCGATGCATGTGCTTCAAAAACAGCGTAGTCCACGCGATCCGGTACATTAGCCCGTTTGCAAGCCACGCTGCACTTCAACAGGGAAACAGCGAAAAGCAAAGCTATGGATGCATTTGCTAACTGCCGAGTTCACATTTTGGCTTGGTACTAAAAGTGGATGAGTGACAATCTTTCCATTAATGTATTCGCTTGGTGCAAAATAGTTTGAAGTTTGGTGGGAAGAAAGAAGGTCAATCGTCCCCATCTGTGAAGTTCACGATGAAAGCTCAAGCGGTTCGTTAATGTAACGTCACAGCATACTTCATCTCAGTTCTCTCATCAGGCAGACGGAAGTTCTGGAAACTTGCTAGGTCCACTGCTTGGTTCTATTATTAAAGTGGTGTAGTGCAGATCTGTGCTACGAGACTATCCACTATACCGGTGTAAAATCTGTTTAAATTCGTGATGTCATATGAGAGTGTCATGGCAACGTTAAAGTGGCGTCGCTACCTGTCTTTTATGCACGTTTCTTCTCCAGCTTGACAGGCCTTGTTTCACAGTATACGTGGCCGTTACTTTACGCAGTTAACAAGTGTCACTTTAACACGTAGTTAACAAGTGTCAAAAAAGCGTTCCACTGAAGTCATGTAGTCAGCCTGCATTGAGACCAATGTTGATGTTTGGTTCAACTACGAAGGAAGCGATGTTGATATTGCCTCTCAATTGCCCGCTTTAACAATCATGTTTCACCAAGTTGTCTACCGATATACAGCAAATCATTGTCATCCTGGTGTACGCGCACGAAAGCGATATGAAGGGTCGACGGGTCTTACTGAGATAATGACATTAAACTTACTGGCTGGTATGTTGCAATGATTACACTCGTAGTTGTCATTGCATTAATGACAAGCTTATATTGTAGTTGTTACAAATAATGCCTCCTGTACTTTACTTGGCTTGATTGTCCGTTGTTTGTCAATAGTGTAGTGCGTTACAAAGAAAGTAAGCCCATGTATTCTCCTACTTTCGTTGTCATCGACTAACTGGCAAGATGAAGGTCAGATGTAGATTGCCGATGACATAGTTTTAAGACGTGTATGTCCTGTAGTGGAGTTCTTGCAAGGCTTCGGGCTTCGTTATCTACACGTTGTTGCTCAGTACACTCATGCCTACATCAAAGCTGTTCACTCTTGCCAACACCAGTGTTTCGAGCTGATATCGTATGCCGGCAAGTATTGTTCAGATCATTGAACTCAACCTAAAGACTTCTGTCGGTGTAATGCACTAATCTGCCGGAAACGCCTGTAGGGTAGGGTATCATTGAGCTTAACTTCAGAAGACGGCAGTTTGAAAAAAAAAACACGAAGTTTTTTAAAAGAATTGGTGAAGTCCTTACCTAGGGCTGGACGCAGACGGGAAGACACAGGCTCTCGCGCCGGATTGGACACACAAAAATCCAAGAAACTGCCCAAGCTCATCCCTGCTGCGGCGTCGTCGGGGTACATCCCGTGGTGGGGGCCCGTGTCGGCCAAACTTTGTTCCACGCGCGCACACCGGCCAAGCTCCCGCTCCTCTCTGAGCGCTGGTCCGTTTCGCGCGCAGCCCAGTATCCGGGCCCTTACCTGCCGCCCGCAGCGTCACACCGCCATCGCAGGTCCCGATCGATACCTGGTCACGTTCCGGACGTTTTACCTCCCCCTCCTCCAAACCTCCTCGCCCCTCGTGAGGAGAGGAGTGTGCACTCTCTCAACACGCGCGTAGAGTGCGCACGCTGCTCCTCACATGCTCCCTGCACTGCGGAGAAAGTTGCGTGCAGTATGACAATTCAGTGCGGAGGTTGTGTCAGTCGGTCACGAAATGACTGAGGCCTGTAGATACACATTTCAGGCAGACAACGTGAGAGGACTGTGATTATCCAGCCCCCGACGTGGAAGCGAACTCTATCTTCAAGGGAAGAGAAAGACTTCGAGACAGCACTGTTGCAGTAAGTCAGTAAATCAGATGACGAGATTCGAAACGTCAACAGCGCGAAACAACCGAAACAGCGATGAAAATCAACGAGAAGTAGTAGCTGAACGCGCCGCATACTAGATGCCATTGCATTTAGCCTCCGTCTTGGTGTGGCGCCACTTAAGTTCGGTACAGATTAGCGAACGGCCCAGTCAAATCCACTCGCCAAGCTGGCCAGAGTTCCAAGAAGGTTAAATTGAGCTAGCTGGTAAGTATTCGTGCTGAAAAGTAATAAAATAATAAATGATAAGTCTGAATGTAAGACTCGGGTCAGTGCTCATTTAAGGTGTTCTCTCTTTCGCTCTTGCTTGTTCTCGGATGTTTCAAATTCAACGACCACCAGCTACAATTGTTTTTCTTTTTCCCGAGAGCGTGGCTACAGTATGCGTTCACCCATCGCACCCTTCCAGTGCTTCAAATAAACAGCCATTGCTGTGAAATCGCCAAACGAAAAGGCTCTTGGCACTGACCTTCTCGCCGATTTGACTGGGAACGAGAAAGAATTGACTCGTGAAGCACGCATCTTTCTCAGCAGTGCACGTAAATAATGCGGCGCAGCATCCGAGTTTCGAAAGAGCTGCATGACGGGGATGACGAGAGTGAGGGGTGAGGCGGAGGGAAGGGAGCACGCGGACGAACGGTTTCACATTTGGAACCGACCGTCCGTGTCACGAGTCCGCCGCGGCTTTCTCCCGACGGGGTTTATTTCTTTCTCTCTTAACGTGTTCGTTTTTCTTTCACTGTCCTTTTTTTCTCTCTCCTCAACTTTCCTTCCTTCTATTGAGGATGAGACGACCCACACACACAACGCTTGTCGACATGACCGTCGTGTCAAGCTGAGCGAATCAACAGGTGCTGCTGTTTTTGTTTTCTCTTTTTCTTCTTGTCCCTTCTGCGCATATTGACTGTTGTCGGGTGGACGAAAATAAATGACGTAGTGGCGCGCTGTCATTGGGTTTACTATAATTACGATGAAAGGTCGTTATGCGGATGAAGAAAGAGACCAGGAAGGAAAAAAAAGGAAACAGTAAAGTTAAGGACCAGAATATTTTTTTCATTCCCCGAGTTTCCGCAGGCTATAGATGCGTCAACTTAACGATGACGCAGCCGATAAGCTTCACTTCCTGACGCTACACCCGTCGTGGGATTCATCAGTGAGTGCACACCTCAACAGATGAAAGTCCGATAACGCTATGCTCGTTCTCCTCAAATGTAGTGACCGTCCCTTAATTGATTGATATGTGGGGTTTAACGTCCCAAGACCACCATATGATTATGAGAGACGCCGAAGTGGAGGGCTCCGGAAATTTCGACCACCTGGGGTTCTTTACCGTGCCCCCAAATCTGAGCACACGGGCCTACAACATTTCCGCTTCCATCGGAAATGCGGCCGCCGCAGCCGGGATTCGAACCTGCGACATGCGGGTCAGCAGCCGAGTACCTTAGCCACTAGACCACCGCGGCGGGGCAGTGACCGTTCCTTTACAAGTGGCGAGCGCTAACGGGTTTTTGGTGGTTCATTGCAAGGTTCAAAGAAAAGACTGTCACGATGATGTTAATTGTCCTAGTTCAGGTAATAGGTCTCTAGCTCAGGCACAGATAACGTCAAGTTGGTCATATCAATCATTTACACTCCGCTGTCACCATTTCCTGAAGTCGTGAAGGTGTCTCTTATTCTGGGCATGAGCCGTGGCAAAAGCGACACCTGTGTGACCGGAAGTGCGTCTTCCAGACTCTTCTGGTCAAGCGCTTCCTTTTTTTTTGTTTTTTGAAATATTAAGAAAAAAAACGTCTGCTGAAAAAGAAAAATCTAGCTTTGGCTTAGCACAGCTATGCCAGGATATACGTAGTGCGAGCTAAGGCGGCGCCGATAAACACGACGTTTCACGCATGGCACTAATTACCGGCGTCAAATCTTTCATGTGCCACGGTCTTTCACGCACGCCGCACACACATCCAAACGGATTGTTTACGAAGTCCGTCTCGGAGGTCAGAGTCGCACTGGCGCTTTCGCCGAATTTCATCGCGTAGTCAGTCAATCAGTCTCCCGGTGACGCCGCCTTGGTTTGGTGGGTGTTCCTCCCTTTGCTCCAGTGTCTCCGCATCACGTGTAGCCTCTATTTGTTCTTCCTACGTTCAACCGCTGATGGCCAGGCAACTACATCATGATCCAATCAGTCAAGCTTCTCTGCCCTTCTACGCCGCTTAGCAGAAATTTCGCTCGCCTTCTTCATTGCTATATCATACTGGCAAATGCCCCGCTATATGCACGTAGCGGAAGAGACGTTGCGGAAGAGAGACGTTTCGGAAGAGAGACGTTGCGGAAGAGAGACGTTGCGGAAGAAGACGTTGCGGAAGAGAGCAGCGTGGCTCGAGGTGTATGAGTCGCGGGGTACGATCAGAATGCTTCTGCCGCGGCTATGACATCACTCCTCTGGAATGAGCTCACGCACGTAATCACTGCTTCTCGCGCATGCGCAGCACAGCTTTTGGACGTGCACGCGAAATGACTTTGGTTCAAAATAGCTTTGGTACCTGGTACGAAACTCACGGTTCTGGTTCAAAATAACAGTTATGTTGACTACATATGGCGTTGTAAATAATTTCACACAAAATGAGGGCAATTAATTAAGGTGGTCAAGATCCTTGAGCACATTGGGACGGCACACAGCTCTCTCATTGTAGAGCACCTAGGACTGTATATTGTTAACTACTTTTTCTAAACACACAATGGGAATATTTATTAATTAGTAATTTAATGAGCTCCACGAAAGAGCAGACAGTTCCCTTGCGAGCATCTGAGATCGTTGTTGCACATGGCGGAGCGGACCTGAACCACTCGCTTCTTTCTACGTGGCCTCCAAGATTACCAACAGCAGTGTACGAAACGATGATACCCTGATATGTAGTGCTTTACGTCCCGAAACCACGACACCATTATGAAGCGAGCCGTAGTAGAGAGAGAGAGAGATAAAGATGCAAGGAAAGGCAGGAAGGTTAACCAGACGCACATCTGGTTTGCTACCCTGCACTGGTGAAGGAATGGAGGGGAGCAAAGAGGTTGCAGAGAGATGAGAAGCGCCGTAGTAGAGGGCTCTAGAAATTTCGACCATCTGGCGTTCTTTCTAACGCGGCACTATAATGCCGCTCAGTACTACACGGACTTCCTGCATTTCGCCTCCTCCAAAATGTGATCACCGCGGCCGCACTCGTGACCTTCGGATCAGCAGCCGCGCACCGTAGTCGCTACCCCACCCCCTCGGACCACGAAACGCAAAGCTAACCGAAGAAATACAACGGGCCCACGAACGCAGACGTGAGTGGGCCCCCAACAAACACCCAGGTGAAGAATTGGGGTCGCCTTCGAGTGAAACTGAAATAAAACTGCGCGGATGATGGAGCACCAGTTGACAGGACGGACCCAATGAGCCCGCCAACGCACATGAATTGGGTCGGCTTCAAATCGCTGCAGGAGAGTAGATTCATATAAGCGAAGCCTCACAGGCTGCATTCATCTGGTCGCTGCGTGAACACATGCTCTGCTTGTGGGCCTTTAACTCGATATCATAACTACCAGACCAAACATTTTAAGAGGCTGCCACGCAGAGCACGGAACTCGACAACCAACTCCTGTCCGTCCGCAGGGCCCGGAACATCGCCGAGAGACACCACCTCCCGGCACCATCCTGGGCGGAGCCACCTGGCTGAGCTAGCGTGGCCTCCAGTCCCGTCCAGCCTCTGCCGCCTTTGGACCAAAATAAAGTTCTCACTCATTCACTATAACCATGGTCCTTCAATGGAAGTATTGAAGGACCCACCAACACACGCTCTATGAGTTCGTCACTGAAGGAAAAATGAATCGCTGGAGGAAAAGTGAAGCACTTTCTATACAGCTGTCACGTTGTGTGTAACTAACATCTTTTATTTGCTTTCGATGGTCTTAGGTTAAAAGACACAAAATAGTATTGAAAATATTGGTAAAAAATGTAATGGGTCGTGTCACCCCTTCACCTCAGCTCGATAGATATGCAAATCCTGCAATCAACACAGAGAATGCAAGATGGCTTTTCAGTATATCATATATCTCGAGTGCCCTTAACAATTTCGCTCTATGCACAAAAAATGCATAGAGCGAAATTGTTAAGGGCACTCATATCTACAAAAAGTAGATATGAGTGAAATATAGATGTGGCGAGGTGTATATGCCCTGTTACAGGAAGGTACGAAGCCTTTGTGTTCTGTACATGCTGTAAATAATTTTTTTCTAAACCAGGAAGTCTTCGTTCTTCCAAAGTGCACGGGACAGCTTTAAGCTCTCCCATAGTAGAGTACCAAGTACTCTAAATGGTTAACCACTTTTAGGGGCGAAGCTCCTTATGGCGTGGCTTGTGCGTTCCTCGTAGTACGTAACCACAAGTGGCACATACCCGAAATAGGTATAACGTTTGACCTCCAAGGTGGTACCGGTGAGAGATTTCTTCTGTGCGTTGTTTAACAATAAAAACTAGCGTTCAATGTACATGCCAATGGCTGCTAATGGGGAATGAGAGACAGGAGCATTCGGCTTTTAGTCAACGCGCACGCTGCAATCCTCATTAGCAGCCATGGGCATGTACATTGAGCACTATCGGACAAGAAAGGGTTGCTATATTATACTCGCTGGGCGTAACCTCCTTGGTTTTAAAAAGGTTTAGCGAGCATTGGGCCGCAGTGCCATGAATACAGTGAACTAGTATATACCATGAACTCAAGGTGGTTAAAGGTGGGAAGTAGACCCGAAGCGCAAGCCGTAAGAAAGTGTGCGTGTGCCACCTCTCGTTTAGTCCTTGGAATGTCCACTGAATGGCGGTGCTTCTATATGGGGAATATATGATGAAAAGATGGGAGATGGTGGTACTTGGAGTGTTGAATAGGTGGACGAACGGA
Organism: Rhipicephalus annulatus; assembly: GCA_013436015.1. Taxonomy (NCBI): domain Eukaryota; kingdom Metazoa; phylum Arthropoda; class Arachnida; order Ixodida; family Ixodidae; genus Rhipicephalus; species Rhipicephalus annulatus. The sequence continues at coordinate 215,490 of WOVY01002215.1, read as the reverse complement.
CACACAGACAGACGCATGGATGGACGCACGGTTGGCTGCACGGACGTACGGACGCATGGACGGACGCAGGAGCGGATGCATGGACGAAAGCAGGGACGGACGCACAGATGGACGTACGCACGAACAGACGCACGCACGGACGGGCAGATGGACGCACGGGCGGCCACACAGACGCACGCATGGATAGACGGAAGCAAGAACGAATGGACGGACGGATGCTTCACCCCACTATCCATCATTCACACCGTGGATATGCTGCCATTTTTTTTTCAAAACGCTGTCAGTTAAATTCTACAGAGCTGCCAGCGGCTTAAAACGAGCAATGTAATCAACAGGTCATGCAGTCTGGAAGATGTTTCACCACAGGAAATAAGCGAAATGGTGACAAGTAGCACACTGGGCAAAGAGGAAGAAAAGGCATCCTGCCCAGAAAAAAAAATGAAACGATGGCGTTGCAATCACGTACATAAACAGGTGCGCGAGTTTGACTGGTTGAGAAGGTAGAAGGCATTGCCTACGCGTGACCGGTTAGTACATTGGGCAGTCGTTAAAAATGACCGCTGTCCAAACTGCGGCAAAAGAGAGACGGCCCAACTTGCTCTCTTTCAATGCTTGGTGGCGAAAGGCGTCTGGCACGTGGTACAACGCCTCTTAGGCTTTCGCACAGTGCACATGGAAGCAGAACGTAGGCTGTTTGAAAGACTGGTCTTTACAGTGTATACGTACGGTGGCGGCGACGTTGTTTAGCGGAAGTACAGCGCAAGCCTCATAGAGGCGCCTACCCCGAACTCCAGAAAATGCAGCTCATTGTGTGAAAATACCTCGATCAGCATCTGGAAACGCACGGTGAAGAGGCTCTCCTTCGACGATGGCACACACGTTTCTTCAGAGTAAAGGAGGGACGGCTGAACTTTCCAGCTGTTCTGTACTAGCCATGCGCCCCCTCTAGTACGCATGCATATGTGGTATTCTGTAAAATGCGACTAACTAGATTCATTTTATTTTCCTTCAACTTGGAACATTTGGATACCCAGTAATCAATTAAAATTTGGCACTCATTTTAAGATGTATACACTGTCGTCGCTTGTTTTCGATGTTTCGTTTGTGTATGTACAAGTTAAGTGTACAATGAACTTCCCTTTCTCAGTTTGCCTACAGGAGCATCATTTGGGTGCGAGGCCCATGGGACGGGTTTACGCTCTCCCGTAGTAGAGTACGAAGTACTCAAAATTGTTAACCAAATTTACTAAACCCCACAGTCACCTTATTATGAACTCGAGTGATATGAAGCACCCATTCTTTTTAGTGGTATAGGTGACTCGCAGCTCAAGCTCTTCCTTCTGGTTTTACAAATATTCAGAAAACAAAAATCACAGCATATCCACGGAGTGAATTATGAATGTGGCGAAACGTATCCTGCAGTCCGTCCGTCTGTCTGTCGGTGCGTCTGTTCATCAATCCATCCATCGATCTAGTGAACACTCCAAGTACCACCAACTCGCATCTTTTCATCGTATATTCATAATACACAAGTACCGCCATCCAGTGGACATTCCAGGGACTAAACTAGAGGTGGCTACCTCCTCCTCCTCCTCCTCCTCCTCCTCCTCCTACTACTACTACTACTACTACTACTACTACTACTACTACTACTACTACTACTACATCGGGGACGCAAGACCCACGGCTTGAAGAGCTCAAGCCCTAAAAACTGGTATGAAATCAAAGGTTCTGGTTTAAATTAGGAGTTATGCTAGATAGACATAATAACGGAGCATAAGTTGACTTAAAAAGTGAGCCAATAGACTGCCACAATCATTTATGAAGATTAATTGACTGAGTTCATAGAAAAAGTCTGAGCAGCTGGAATTATTGCACCACCAGGCGAAACAAATCTCAACCACACGATTCTTTCTAGGTGGCCTCTGAGATACGGTTCGGCAAACTGGTACGAAACTGACAGTTTTGGTTCAAGAGTTATCTTTCAAGGCGTGAATGCCTCATAAAACGAGCAAAGTGATCGTCGGCATCAGTGGGCACACGAGTGATTAAAAAAAGTTACGCTTTCAGAGATTACTGCCTCACGACGTCATCATGTGACGTCGTTATGACGTCCCAGGTCTTCAAAACTTGTGGCGCCTTTATGACGTCATCATGGTGTCACTACGACGTCGCAAAAGATGGCATAGCGTGGTGACGTTATACACTAGATCATCACATGATCAAAAATGTGGCAATCTCGGAGGTAGTGCAACACCTAATGAAATGCAGAATGCTAGTACTGCTTCCAATCCTGAAGCCAGTGCAAAAGCACGTTAGGTGAGGGAAGCCTTCAAGGAGTGGGGAGAAAACATCAACACACAGAGTGAAAAGACCCCAATATTTTGTTTTACGGTTGCCAACGGCAAGCACTGGCTCCACATTGAGGCCCCGCAAACACTGCCTCATCAAACGTGAAAACTGACGTCGAAGTTAGCGCGAGTGACTTTGACGTGTTTCGTTTGGAGGTGCCGTTCTCGACATGTGAGTCCCAAAGCGGGACCTTGCACTGTGTTTGCCAACACAGTGCAAGGTACCGTTCTCGGGACGACACGATGAAAAAAAAATCATCGCCACGTGACGACATCTCGATATTACGCCATCGTGACATCACCCACCACCAAAATTTCTACAGTCGTCGTGGCTTCTTATTATGTCCCTGTGACGTCCCGTAACGTCCGTTCTCATGGTGGCGTCACCCCAAGGCATCTTCGCTTGGTCAAAGGTGGACGATCCCGAAGCAAGAGCAAAACCACGTGAGGTGCGAAACGCTTTCGGGGGTGGCGGCGGGGATAGGAGGTTTAATACATCGGCTGAGAAGAAAACGGAGATGGTTTTTGCCGTGGGGTAGTCTCAGGCGAGTGCTTAAGAGCCCCCCTTTTTTTTGCATTGTAGCTGCATGTTCATAATTCCAGTAGGTGTATAAGTAGCAGGAGGTACGTAGTACGGTAGCAGTAACTGCTGTAAAACTAGTTTTGTTGCTGCTTTGATTATTACAGTAAAATTTCGGTCACTTGAACTCGAGGAGGACTATTATATTGTTGCGTGATTGTTCGAATTATTGTTATTATTGCAAGGGGGTTTATCAGGACGCCAGGTAATAGGCAGACAGCCGGTACGGAAACAAATGCTCGGGCAGTCCAGCGTCTACAGCTCGTGCTCCCGCTCGCGCTTCGCACTCAGCGATGGTCCCACTAGTCATTGTCTTGCGAATTCCCCACTACAATGCCCCGGCGACGAAGACGAGCCATCCCGGCGACTCAAGGTGACGAGAGAACAGGAGGGTCGTAACAGGGCTTGAGGCGACTGACGTGGACTGTCTCACGACCAAGGCGGCGCTTGTCCGTGGACGGCTTGAGTGGTTCAATCACATAGGTGACAGAAGGAGGGTGCTGTATGACGCGGTAAGGGCCCGTATACTTCGGTGCAAATTTGGGAGTCAGTCCAGGAGAGTGGAAAGGCAGTCGGAGCCACACGAGAGAACCGACGGGGAAGGTATTCTGAACAAGATCTTGGTCATGGCGATCTTTTTGGAGGCTTGGTTATCGGCTGTGAAGGACCGTGCAAGTTGACGACACTCTTCGGCATGTTCGGCCATTTCAGAAACTGGGCTTAACTCGGAGGCATCAGGATTGTATGGCAGAATTGTGTCGAGTGTGTTGCACGGGTCACGACCATATAAAAGAAAAAATGGAGAAAAGCCTGTTGTTGATTCAATCGCCGTATTGTAGGCGTACGTCACGAAAGGAAGAACAACGTCCCAGTTGGAGTGGTCGGAATCAATATACATAGCGAGCATGTCTCCGAGGGTTCTGTTGAAATGTTCCGTTAGGCCGTTGGTTTGAGGGTGGTAGGCTGTTGATGTGCGGTGTACCGTACGGCATGAATATAAGAGCTGCTGAAAAACTTCGGACAAAAATACGCGTCCTCTGTCACTCAGGAGCTCCCGTGGTGCACCATGACGAAGAACAAACCGGTGCAAGATGAAGGTTGCAACGTCACGAGAATAAGCCGAAGGTAGCGCTGCCGTTTCGGCGTACCTTGTCAGATGGTCGGCAGCCACAATCACCCATCGATTGCCACCAACAGAGCACGGTAGCGGGCCGTATAGGTCAATCCCAACACGGTCAAATGGGCGTGCAGGACATGGCAAAGGCTGCAGTTGACCGGGCGAATGAGGGAATGTCTTGCGCTGCTGACACTGGGAACATGAGCGAATGTGTTGTACATACCCTGCCAGTAGTAACGTTGGCGGATCCGCTCATACGTCTTTAGCGCTCCGGCGTGTGCGTGTTGCGGTCCAGCATAAAAATATTTGCAGATATCAGACCGCATATGGCTGGGTATGACTAGCAGCCATTTACGACCCGCCACTTCGTAGTTGCGACGGTATAACAGGCCATCCTGTATGGCGAAATGCATTGCTTGGCGGCGAAGAGCACGCGGGTAACCGGAAGTTGATGCGTCAGAAAGCATACTCAATAGCAAGGCGATCCAAGGGTCCTTCCGCTGTTCGGATGGCATGTCTGTGACGCTGACGGCAGAGAGGGGAAGGTCCAGGGCTGATATATCCGTATCATCAGATTTCACGGGTGATCGTGAAAGCGCATCTGCGTCAGATTGCTTTCGCCCCGATCGGTAGACGACGCGTATGTCGAATTCCTGGAGGCGTAGTGCCCAACGTCCGAGGCGGCCGGAAGGATCTTTCAGCGAAGCCAACCAACAGAGTGCGTGATGGTCAGTTACCACATCAAAAGTTTGGCCGTACAAATAGGGGCGAAACTTGTTTAACGCCCACACAATCGCGAGGCACTCTTTTTCCGTAACAGAATAGTTGGCTTCTGCCTTAGTGAGGGCGCGGCTGGCATAGGCGACCACATACTCCGTAAAACCTGGCTTGCGTTGCGCGAGTACTGCACCAAGGCCGACGCCACTTGCATCCGTGTGTACTTCGGTTGGCGCAGTAGGGTCGTAATGGCGCAGTACGGGTGGTGAGGTAAGGAGTTGGCGCAGTGTTGCGAAGGATTCGTCACAGGCTGCTGTCCAATTCGAAAGATCTGCAGGGCCAGCAAGGAGTTTGGTGAGTGGAGCGATGATGGAGGCAAAGTTCCGGACAAAGCGACGAAAATAGGAGCACAGGCCCACAAAGCTCCGTAGTTCTTCAACAGTTGTCGGCTTAGGAAATTCGGCAACAGCACGAAGCTTGTCAGGGTCGGGAAGAATGCCGGCTTTCGAGACGACATGACCAAGTATGGTGAGTTGTTTAGCCCCGAAGTGACACTTCTTCAGGTTAAGCTGAAGCCTGGCGTTTGTAAGGCACTGTAGAATCTTACGCAGACGAGTGAGATGCGAAGTGAAATCGGGTGAAAACACCACAACGTCATCAAGATAGCACAAGCAAATGTTCCATTTGAGACCACCTAAAATGCTGTCCATCATTCGCTCGAATGTGGCAGGCGCATTGCAGAGTCCGAATGGCATCACGGTAAATTCATAGAGGCCATCCGGTGTGACAAACGCCGTTTTTGGACGATCAGACTCAACCATTGGGACCTGCCAATAACCCGAGCGAAGGTCAAGCGAGGAAAAGAATACTGCACCTTGGAGACAATCGAGAGCGTCGTCTATGCGGGGAAGAGGGTAAACATCTTTCCTCGTAATGTTGTTTAGGCGCCTGTAGTCTACGCAGAACCGGATTGAACCATCCTTTTTTTTGACGAGTACAACTGGGGAAGACCAAGGACTACAAGAAGGCTTGATGACTCCACGCTGTAGCATGTCGTCTACTTGTTCTGCAATTACCCGATGCTCCGCTGGTGACACACGATAAGGGCGCTGGCGCAAAGGAGTACTCTTTCCTGTGTCAATTGTGTGCACAACGGTGTTCGTTCTTCCTAGCACCGCTTGGGGAAAGTCAAACAAACGCTTGAATTCATGCAACAGGGTAACAAGCTGCTCTCGTTGAGCCGGGGCGAGATGGCTGTCAATAGAACGGTGAATTGCATCGGTAGACACGCTGTTCGAGGCAAAGTGAGGAACCAACGCGTTCAGCTCCATATTCGGCTTGGTGTCGAAGAAATCGGCAGGCACGATAGTACCTTCATCGATAAGCTGAATGTGGCCGAGCGTCTCGTTGCGGCGCAAACTGAGGGGGCACGAGTTGGGATTGGAAATAAATATCCCGGTAGTGTCTTGTCAAAGCTCAAGAACGGCGAATGGCAGCGATGTGTGGTGGCGGCTACCGAAGATGTCAGATGGCGTGAATAGGACGGTAGCGCCAGAAAGTGAAGCACAGCAGGCAGGGACAAACTGGGCGCTGAAAGGCGGAAGGTCTATGTCCGTCGCGATGACAAGGTTAGCCACACTAGATACGGCCGCATCAACAGAAGGCGCATCACGAAACGGTAACAGCTCCACTTCGGCCCGAGCGCAGTCCACGACGGCGTGATGACGTGATAAGAAATCCCATCCTAGGATGACATCGTGGGAACATGAAGCCAACACGTGAAATTCAATGGTGTACAGCACGTCTCGAATCACCACTTTTGCTGTACATGACGCGACGGGCTCAATTTGTTGGGCGCTTGCAGTACTAAGAGAAACCACGGGAGAAAGCATCGTCACTTTACGAAGAGAGCGGCAGAGTCTCTGACTAATCACAGATATTGCGGCACCGGTATCGATGAGTGCGAGTGTTCGTACACCTTCGACGATTACATCGATACGATTGGCGGGAGACAGGCGAGGACTTAAACGATTAGACGATGACGCAGCTCGTGCCTCCGGAGCTGCGGCAGTTAGTTTTCCGTCTCAATGGGGGTGGGTCGTCGACGCACAGGCGATACAGAACGACGACTTGTTGAATGTGAAGGCGAGCGGGAAGTAGAACGTCTAGAAGTGAATGTTCGGGCGCCGGAATCAGTTTGCGCATCGCGTTCGTGAACTTCAGGTGGTACGTGAGGCGCGTGGTATGGAGGTCGAAACGAATAGTCAGGATATCTTGGTGCGTTAACTGTGAAGCGCCGACGACATAGACGTGCAACGTGACCGGGAATTTCGCAAAAGTAACATATAGGCCGGTTGTCAGCAGTGCGCCAAGGATTTCCGGCGTGTTGCTGTGTAACTGGAAACAGTGCGGTGGACGGTCGTACAGGTTATGGCGTATACATTGGCAGACGAGATGGAGGAGGCATTGCCGCGACGGCCGCATAAGTCAGTGGCGCGGCAACAGGCGTTGGTGGAGAGGCAGGCGTAGGTAATGGCAACGCCTCGGAAACCTGCTCCTGAATAGCCTGTCTGATTGTGGGCGTTAGGCGGTTCGTTGGTGCTTCGGTGGCCGGCAGATACGAGAGACACGAAAGCTGTCGTGCGACCTCTTCGCGTACATATTCTTTTATCTGCTCCAGCAGGGAGCTGTCACCACCGACGGCCAGGGCAGCGAGAGATTCGTCTGCAGTCATCGACCTCCGAACTGCTGCACGTTGTTTCCGAATCTCTTCCATGCTCTGGCACAAGGTTACAAGTTCGGATACGGTACTTGGGCCCTTTGCCAGCAACATTTGATAGGCATCATCGTCTATGCCTTTCAAGATATGCCTGATCTTGTCATGTTCGGTCATCTCAGGGTTGAAGCGCCGGCATAAATCGATTACATCTTCAATATAGCTAGTGAAGTTTTCGCCCTGCCTTTGTGCACGTCCGCGTAGGCGCTGCTCAGCACGCAGCTTGCGCACTGCGGGGCGATCGAACACAGCTGCGAGGGTAGTCTTGAAACCGGCCCAAGTGATAAATTCAGTGCGGTGGTTTGTGAACCACAGGCTGGCGACGTCTTTGAGATAAAATGGGGCATACTCCAATTTCGAGGGGTCGTCCCACTTGTTGGCGGCGCTCACCTTCTCAAACAGCTGCAACCAGTCCTCCACATCTTGGTCCTCGGTGCCACTGAAGAAGGGCGGATCTCGTTGGCGCAGGGTGGTAGGCACGATGACCAGTTGAGATTGGGCCGTGCTTTGCTGGGTGGTGCCTTGCTCGGTCGTCTGATCAGGCATTGCTGATGTAGTGGGCAGCTTTCGGCTTCGAAGTTCCAGGTTTGCGTACCCAGCACACTTCCACCACTTTGCAAGGGGGTTTATTAGCGACGCCAGGTAATAGGCAGACAGCCGGTACGGAAACAAATGCTCGGGCAGTCCAGCGTCTACAGCTCATGCTCCCGCTCGCGCTTCGCACTCAGCGATGGTCCCACTAGTCATTGCCTTGCAAATTCCCCACTACATTATTATTGTTATCGTTATTGAATTATTATTTTTATTGTTATAGAATTGTTATTGAATTGAATTATTGTTACTGTTGTTGCGAAATTGTTCATATTAAGCGGAGTTTGAATGAGCGGATAGCATAGGTCGGTAAACTATCGACTCACTCGGACTCAGATCAAGCCGTGAGTCTGATCCCGAATGAGTCCGAGTGGGTAATATTTTGCTGAGCTTGAGTACGGGTGAGTCCTGTAGAAGAAAACTTTTTTTGTGAGTGTGAGTTTGAGTGAGTTGGGCCCAGGAAAAATTTTGTGAGTCCAACGCCCATGATATATTTCTTGAGTGAGACCGAGTGAGTTCAACTTTTCTTGCCGCCCTACGGTCCTACCTACTCATCTTCAGCATTACCTTCAGCATTACCACCAGGTGATTTGGTAAATTAAGTTCGTGAAGCTCTAACAGCGAACAGAAATTGACAGCAGCGATACGCCACAAAGAAGCACCAGAATGCACTCATGTGAGGAGTGAGCCTTAACTTCGAAATATATGACCCAATTCATTATCTCTAAAACACGTTTATTTACATGGCAGAGCAACCAAAATAAAATTAATCAATAATTTGCATTTTCTTACGTAAATTCACGAGCAATGTTTGCAGCTTTCCCAAGAGCTCCAGCGCAGCGTCCGAATTCTCATCTGTTGCTGTTTCGTTGTTCTGAGTCTCTACCAAGTTTGGTTTGAATTGGTTCCCCAACACATTGTGATCACTCGGGGTCGACCTCTGCAAGCGCGTGCAATGCAAACCAGACGCTTCCCATTCGAAGCAACCGTCGTGGATACTGGTGCGTTCTCATTATCCCCAGTTTTCCCCCATACAAATACACTAGACTCTGCCGCAGCCATGGCGTAATTAACTGTAAGTTTGAATTAACTGAGCTCAAATTGGCGAATCATTACAGTAATAACAGCAGAGCCAAGCTGAACCGGCACCATCTGCATGTACTCGTCTGCCACGCAGGGCCAGATTCTCCTCCTCACCACTAGAGGCACTTATAATAATGGTGATAATGTTAGAAACGATTATTATAAATGATCATTATAGTAACAGTGACTACGGTGCTCAAAATGACAATGTCTATGATCTCTCTAGCCAATCACATACACTGGTGCGCTTGCAGCTTCGCTGAAAGAAGATTTTCATGACGTGGAAGTTTTATTACTAATGTTACATTACATCATTATTATTATCATTATAATTTATCATCGTCATTATTGTTGTTTTTGTGGTGGTGGTCGTCGTCGTCACCGTCCTTTTATTTTACAATGTTGTTTTTCATCTTCCTTTGCGTGGGTTCCCCTGAACCATCTCCTATACAAAAAAAACCAAAAAAAACAAGCCCCACTGCCAGTACATAATTCTGACTTGCAACAATCCGAAAGTCAACGCTTGGTTTTCGAGGAGGCTTTCGCGATTCGCCAACTGCAGACCCGAACTTTCCCGAACCTCCACTTCATGAATAAGATACACCCGACTCGTTATACTGATGCCTGTCCAGGCTGTCACGCTATCTCCACAACTTTTCACGTTACCGTATCTGCCGCTTATTTCCCCCAGCTCCCTCCAATCCTGCGGTCCACCCTTACCCCAGTGCAGTGGAAAGGCACCCTCCGCGACGGCGCCTCCGAGGTCTGCCGGGCCCTCATTCTCAGGGCCTGGGCTGTCGCAGAGGTTACCATATGAGTCCTGGACTGGGGACCCTCCCCGTGTTCTTTGAATTTTCGTAATAAAATGTTTTTATCATCATCGAGTCGTAACTGTTTTGACTCTAACAACATAACTCTGTTTCACAAGAGCATTGTTTCACAACGTATCTCATTTTCACGGCAAGAATCGCCACCGCAACCAATCTACCGATTTGCACGCAAATGCGTATTCGACACTGCTGTCGGAGAGACGAGGAAGATCATACAGCCAGATTTTGTAACGGTGCCCCTGGTACCATCTAATATCCTCGTTGCCCAGCTTCACGTTGGAAAGCAATATCATGCTCTGCCGCTTTTGTAACCGCAGAAAGAGCAGAGCGGGCTCACTCAGGCTATGGAATCGCGCCCGCATTGTGCCCTCGTTTATAAAACACCTTTGGCTGACACGTGCTGCAAGATCAACGTGGTTCTTTCACGGCTTGTTCGCTATGACTTCTAGCTACGGGCGTTCGTTGATGACGGTTGCGTTCAGCTTTTCTTCTCAAATGGCAGACGGTTCAATCGTGGGGCAAACTGGATGTCAATAATGTAGATACTTAAAAGCAGTCAGCAATGACCAACATTAGCCAACACTGTCCCATAATAATTATTGTTGGAGTTTTATGTCGCAAAACCGTGATATGATCATGAGATACGCCGTAAGGAAGGGCTACGGAAATTTTGACTCCCTAAATCTAACTACACGGGTTTCAAGAACTTCAACCCTCCATCAAATATGCGGCCACCACGGCCGGTATTCGATCCTGTGACTTTCGGGTCAGATCCTGAGCAACACAACTATTAGACGACCACCGTGGCTGGTACCGAACACGGTCCCATATAGACCTCACCTTCTAGCCTGCATTAGCCAGGCGTTGGCAAGCAGTATAGCCCATATTTATTCAACACTGGTTATGATTAGCAGTCACTTAGTCAAAATTAAAAAGCGCCAAACTAGGCTGTCTTCTTCTCCCCTCCACTTCCCAAGGGGAGAAATTCGTCATTCTTCTTAAGACATTGGGCAATATTTAGCGCAATATTGAGCGCTAAATATGGGAAGCGGTGAACAGATGGGAGCAGGGAAGTTAGCGCACGTGTCGTGTCCTCCATTGTCGTCTTTGTGCCAATTTGCGGTAAATATTGCCTAATTCATTTCCCAAGTCGGCCGTATCTGAAAGAAAGCAAACTTGGAAGCAAACGATGGAAGCCAACTTTAAAACGAAGCGGTGACGTGGTGCTCAGAACATCCCAACTTTGGTACCCGTCTACCCGAGACAACGTAGGAAAGGAAACAGTCTTTGGAATGCATACAGCATCAGCACGCAGCATCAGCATGCAGTCATTGGCCGCCATTATCTTTTAAACTTTGATCACCGTAACAACGTAAATTGAACAACGTAGGCACAGGACTGACCGAAAAGAGGTACGGGGCAGACTCGGCGCCTTCCATCGATGAATAGGGGTGGGGTGGCCAGACCACCTGGCTTCTCCGCCCCCCCCCCTCCCCTTGTGCGGATGCCAATGGGCCAGTATATAAATCGAATGGGAGTTGTGGGCGTAAACCACAGCCACCGGCCGAGTTTCGCAAAAGCGCTGCGACACGACACACACAGCGCTCTCCCGCGTCACTGGCACACGTTACCAATAGTCGCGTGAGCGAGTGGGTGAACGTACTCGAAATTCACGCGGCACACGTGCGAGTAACCGATTTGACCGGATGTCGTAACCACCCGTCCACCCGAAAAAATGCAAAAAAATACAAATGGCATACGAGACAGATTTGACCGTAGGTGTGCCGGGTACTCGCTTCGCCCGCGAGTGTGATCGCACGTGGTGTGCATGAGCCGTGCGTTAGTATAGAACCGTGAGAGAAGGTCAGACGTCGCTCATCGAAAGCGTGCTCGCCTGGAGGCATGCGCATCGCACGACGAGTCAGTGTTCTAAAGGCTCACCCATTACAGGGAACTCAGACTTATTTAAGCATAATCGTGGACAACCAAAGCATAAACGGAATGAGCAACTGCGTATAGGTCAACCCGTTCAGGGACGCGTTGTGGGCCCTTGACTGATTCGAAAAAAGGGAGAGAAATGGCGAGAAGTGCCACAACGGTTCTTGCGGTACGCGCTCTAGGATAGATACGAATGGCCAATGTTACGTGCGCGGACGTTCGCTTCCTCGCGACACGGTTGTGGCATGCATCGAGAACCGAAGTTAGCCCAGCGACTTTGAAGGCCCTTCTCGGCCCGGCTACGTGTTCCGTCGCGTTGTACTCTTGAAAACGAAGCTCAAGCGTCCACCCAATACTTTATTACTTTTTAGGGCGAAGCGGCACCCGTTCGTCCCTCGTAGTAGTGCGTAACATGTCTTGCGCTTTGACCTGCAAGGTGGTGCCGGTGGGAGATTTCTCCTGTGCGTTGTTGAACAATAAAAAACTCGCAGCATGCGCGTTAGCTAAAAGCCGAATTTTCCTGTCTCTCATTCCCCATTAGCAGCCATTGGCATGTACATTGAGCACTATCTGACAAGAAAGGGTTGCTACGTTATACTTGCTGGGCGCAACCTCCTTGGTTTTAGAAAGGTATAGCAAGCGTTGGGTAGCAGTGCCATGAATACAGTGAACTAGTATATACCATGAACTCGATGTGGTTAAAGGTGGGAAGTAGACACGAAGCGCAAGCCGTAAGAAAGTGTGCGTGTGCCACCTCTTGTTTAGTCCTTGGAATGCCCGCTGGATGGCGGTGCTTCTATAGGCGGAATGTATGATGAAAAGATGCGAGATGGTAGTACTTGGAGTGTTGACTAGATGGACGAACGGACACACAGACAGATGCATGGACGGACGCACAGATGGCTGCATGGATAGATGGACGCATGGACGGACGCAGGGGCGGATGCATGGACGAACGCAGGGACGGACGCACAGATGGACGTGTGGACGCACGAACAGACGCACGCACGGCCGGGCGGATGGACGCACGGATGGTCACACAGACGGACGCATGGACGGACGGAAGCAAGAACGAATGGACGGACAGATGCTTCGCCCCACTCTCCATCATTCACCCCGTGGATATGCTGCCTTTTTTTGTGAAATAACGGAAGTCAATCAGTACTCTGTGTATTCTCTAGCGGCCTTGCTCAAAGCATTGTAAATCTACCGGCTTTAACACAGACTCCAACTGTTCCTTCACTTCGTCCTCATGTACCTGTTCATCACGCCCCGTATTCACAAGAACGAGTTACGCTGCAAAGTTTCATAAGATAATGTTTTAACCGATCAGCCAGATGCGGGACATATCATTAGCGAAGCCAGCTGACCAATGGTAAAACGCGTTTACGAAAGAGAATCTTTGTGAATTGAGCCTCAAGCCTTGCGAAGCACCGGACTAACATGTAAGAGTGGTCCCGACTGCATTACAAGAACACACACGAAGCAGGCGTTTTGCACTGTATCTCGAGTATAGTCCTCCTTAGAGTTGTCAGCATGTTTCCCAACCTCCAGCTGTTAGTGATAAAAAAAGGGGGGGGGGGGAAGTAAACCGTTCGACTCCAATAAATGACCTGGCTCAGCTCTGCTGCAAGCTTGATTGGCCCCTCACCAGGAAACTACATTCAGAATGGCACTGATCACTAAGCCAAGAAGTGCTTCCTATATACTGCTCGAATTACTGTTTGCGTCAGTCACTCGCCACTTGACCAAAAGTGGACGGCGCTCCGTGAATGGACGAACACGTGCTTCGGAAGTTTCCCTAAGCTAGACTCTTAATAGCTTCCCTCCAAGACACGTGACTTCGAGGGCTTCCCGGTTCCGCGTTGTCGGTGACTGGCACTTGGCAGCTGAGCCTCAGGTGTAAACAAGCACCAGCGCTTTCAAGATTGATGCTGGCAAACGATGTGGCCAACGCGTAACCTGTCCCCCTTAAGAACCTCCAATGAGTGTGCTCGCTTCTACAATAATGCTGCTATCGGTGGCCTGCTCCACCAGAGATGTAAAAACCCGATTTTCCAGGAGACTCCTGTTGCATGTAACTGCAAAGAAAACGCGAAGGAAGCACCACGAATGACAGACAGTTGATGATGTTTAGTGACCCCATGTCAGAAACTACTCGGAGTGAATTTAGGGCGTTCTTGTGTGTCTTGGTGTTAAGGCCATGCCATGCTAGTGTGCTCCGATGCATCGATCATACCTCGGACGTCATTAAAGCTGAATCGCTTGTTCGAAAACTTCAAGGTACCGTAAACAACAACGCTAACTAGAATGCTACTATATATATATATATATATATATATATATATATATATATATATATATGTGTGTGTGTGTTAATGAGTTATGCTTTACTTTATTGACCCTGAGAGTGCAATTAATTAAACAAAAAATGAATTAAATATACACCAGTCTGGCATTGTGTATTCTGTGCGGTGAGTTCAGGTGTATTCTCGTCGCTTAATTCTGAAACCTCCTCTCTAAAACGTGTGAATGCACTTTATTCAAGCCCTGACCTACAACTAGCTCATCCGAACACGTGCAGTAACATATAGAAAGAACCAGCTTAAGTTACTCTACATTAGTTTGCGAGTAAATCGGATGATTGATTGATATGTGGGGTTTAACGTCCCAAAACCACTATATGATTATGAGAGACGCCGTAGTGGAGGGCTCCGGAAATTTCGACCACCTGGGGTTCTTTAACGTGCGCCCAAATCTGAGCACACGGGCCTACAACATTTCCGCCTCTATCGGAAATGCAGCCGCCGCAGCCGGGATTCGAACCCGCGACCTGCGGGTCAGCAGCCGAGTGCCTTAGCCACTAGACCACCGCGGCGGGGCGCGAGTAAATCGGAGCTAACACGTTCGGGCGGACTCGTGTCAAAGTCACGTAGCGCAAGCAATATCAAAATTTAGTCCTTCGTTTAGCATGTTTGACACGTATGACTAAATAACTCCAATGTTCTCGGTGAAGGAGGAGCTCATGAAGCTCATAAGAGCGCTCGCATAAGAGCTCCTGTAAACACTGGTCATGACTGTGAGTTAAAATTAACAGCGCAAACGTAGAGCGCGCCTCACGGAGAAAAGAAAAAAAAAGCAACTACACGGCGTGTTCCGTGTTTGCCTTGTTAATTTTAATTATAAATACGTACCAACTAAGCCCAAGTGAGAGAGGGAGAGAGGGGAGGGGGGCTTTTCACACGCTCAGCGGCCTGGCCTCTCCTCTCGTGAACAGGGCTCGAAGCTTTTTATCTTTCTTTATCTCCTCCGAAGCGTAATTGACACACCGCAAGCCTTTTTTCCTCAGCTTACGTATGCGCCTTTGTTCGCTAATCTCTGGATTCCCTGTAACAGGCGCGAGACGATTAGTTGCCACGTTAACAGTGGCGGCCCCGCCCCCCCCCCCCCCAATCCTATCATTCCGCTCGTTTCAATAGCCCCTCGGCTTCTATTTACGTAAGAATATTGCGCAGAACGTGCACTGAAGAAACGTGTTCGTAGAACCACATCAACAGCCTCCGCCGCCGTTTATTGTTCGCAGAGAGCTCCATACAACGCGGACGATGGTTCACCAAGACTCAGCGGGGGACAAAACAAGTAGATGTGTGCTGAAGACAGTGAGAGCGAATGGAGAAATGGGGGATGAGCTGAACGCTGGTGGGGATCTGGGGTTGTTCCATAACGGCAACTGTACGGAAGGCGAGAGAGAAAGAGAAAGCGAAAAGCCGCGCACTGGCTGGACTAGGAAGTACGAGAGAAGAATCGTGCTTCGGGGAAAGTAGGCAATAGGTCTGCGCAGCTGCTCTGCCATTCTGTGAACATGATCGTCATTTTCGCTGTCACGATCTCGGCAGGGTTCGATGGTTTCGGGGCTGCATCTCAATAAATGTGGGCTGCATCTCGGGGCGAAATAGGGAGCACTCGATCGCGCCATTGACACCAGTATGCGCTTACCTATTTCGTCTGCTGTCCAGGAAGTACGAAGCCAGGGACAATGCCAAGGCTACGGAGCCAAACGAATGGTTCTTTTATATGTCCGACAAGAAGGGATCGCTCGAATATCGCAACGGCAGCTGAATTAATTGTGTGGCTACGGCAATACGCCTATGATGCCCAATGGTCAGCTCAGCAAGCCGCCCAGTAGCAGCAGCCAAAAGGTGGTTAAGATGAGGAAATTCGTTGCGCCGCGCACTTTTCGAAGGCTCAAAGCGTAATATGGGACAAACAGTGTAGGCTGAAGATATTAAGAGTAACATATGTGCACTGACCATGAAAAGAAAGGATGCAGGTATCTATTGTCCACCTATTGGACGGAAAATCAATATTTGAAATATTGGGCGATAACCACACTGAAAGAGAGAAAGAAGTCTTTGGGCCCTGAGAGTGCGTGTGCGGGTATGTCGGGGGGGGGGGGGGGTGCTCGCTCTGACTTGCCACCTACATGATTCTCCTTAAAAAGAAGCGTGAACATCTTCTTGGAGATATTACTCCCTTTGGAGAGTCGTGGCAACAAAAATATATGTAACCTGTCTCCAGGAACAGAGTCATAAACGTAGCAAGTAAGCCCTCACGAAAAAGAGTAGCAGGTGCATTTTTTTTGCACTGTGCATTGAAAAAGCAAAAAAAAAAGACGAATGTTGCGAGGACAGTGGATGCAAACAGGGACGCAAGATAAACGTCAACATACCACAAATACCACCTAACAACAGCAAAGGCGCACAACGGTGGAATAGAAAGGAGGCACGAAAGCTTACCTGCATGTATGCCCGTGCCATAGTCGAACCTGTCCATTCGGCGCGTCTGTTGGCTTGTGTGAGAGATGACTATTTAGACACTTGATCCCTTCTTTATGCAGATTAACCGACGTTTGGCTCAGGCATGCGCAACCACTATTTTTTATGTTCCAGGCCTAAACCATTAAATATGCTTTTTTTTAATTCCCGAACTGGCACGAAATCACACATTTATCGAATCTCCGCGTGTACAATCTTGACAATGAAAAGATAGATGAGATGGCGAGCCTCCGGTTAGCAATCTTTCATGTTCCATCGGGAAAGCGGGGGGCGGGGGGGAGTCTCTGCAGTGGTGTGACACTTTGTGCTGGCAAATTTGCCCTTATAAACTACTGGCCCCGAAAAACAAAACGGTTCGATATTGTTAGAATTAAGCCTGAATTACCCGTACCCTTTACGAGAAACACCGTGTGGTCATCGTCGTCTTAGTAACTGGCCCATACTTATCTGGGAATTGGTCGGCAATGCAGTGTGGCTATTTCGCGGAGATGTATTTCGCTTGATTGCACGTCACCATCATTATCCACATCTCACAGCCAACTGTTCTTACGGATATCGTGACTGGAGCACTGTTCTGATAAACTTCGAAGCAGTGTGTTTCTTCGGGCGTAAAGTGGCAGATAGCGCCATCTGTATTTTTTTAGTTATACGTTTCTTTCATTGATACTGAGTTACATCAAAGGAAGCCTGTTTGATTAATTGATATGTGGGGTTTAACGTCCCAAAACCACCATATGATTGTGAGAGACGCCGTAGTGGAGGGCTCCGGAGATTTCGACAACCTGGGGTTCTTTAACGTGCACCCAAATCTGAGCTCATGGGCCTACAACATTTCCGCCTTCATCGGAAATGCAGCCGCTACAGCCGGCATTCGAACCCACGACCTGCTGGTCAGCAGCCGAGTACCTTAGCCACTAGACCACCGTAGTGGGGCGTGAGCCTGTTTCACTGGCTTTTTTTATGAACAGGAAAAAATGAGCACCCGGACTACATTGTTGAAACTATCGCACTTGGATGTCATCTGAACAAGCACACGCCTGCCTCATTGATACTATGATGATTAGGAGAGTGTTTCTGAATACCATATCTCATTATGGCCCATTATCTATACAACATCATTATAAAATTAGTATTGACCACTACATTACAGTCTGAACAATATGCACTAGATTTCCTTCACAAAACTCGAACGTCACTTTTTTTTTAAATCGCGCTGCGTGATAACTGCAACACCTTGTATGCGCCGTAATGTGGACGACGGCATAAGCACCGCTGTAGCTCAACTAGTAAAGGCAACGCACACGTGGTTCTAAGGCCGCTGGTTTGTTCCCTGCCCAGGGCAATTTATTTTTTCGTCCACGTCTCTTTATACGCGTTTACAGCACAATTACTACTATAATAACATCCCCTGTACTGCTCCTGGCATCATTTTGCGTTAGTTCTCATCGAGAATGAGTCTAACAAAGAACAACGAGCATTCAAGTACCCACTTCTTTCCTGCGTGAAGTCTCGGAGCACTTCAATCTGTATGCCCGTGTGCTCGAGGATATGCTCAACATCAACTCGACGACCAACTAGCATTACCTCTAACCTTGTCGCATCATTATTGTTACTTCGAGTGATTCATTTCGCAAGTGCAAAGAGGAGATCGTTTCCTGCGTCATCGCATGCCGATAGCCTGCTTGTGTTATTGAAAAAAAAAAAACAGTGATTGCTTCGAGGCTTCCCAAAATGACATCAACTTGTTTCTAACTTGCCCACAGTTGCTAACGAAACAAACCTCCTAGTTCGTGCGTCATCCATGTGGAACGTGGTCACATGTTTTCTAACCTCTCGTTGTGTAAGGGGTCGATGTAATTCCAAACCATACCCGGTGAAATTCTTTTCTAACGTCGTTTCCTGCTTCACTGTTACCCCGAGTGGCTTGCCGTCGTATGCCGAATTGCCTGTTATTCGCTTGTCTTGTTCAGTTAGAAAATTCGCAGTGGGATCCCGCATTGCAGCAATCTTATCTCGCCATTCTGGCTTTTAATCGCAGCGAACCGAACATTGAAAATCCCATTATCTGCGGCAGTTCATACAGAAGTTGTATAAGAGTGTGTGTCGAAATGAATAAAAATCTGGTTTTGAAGTAGGTCTGCGAGTTTCGACTTATACAACAACACGAACACACGGTGAAGCCTGCACAATGTAATCTTTATTGTGAAAGTTAATAATGAAATATTTACACACCCTAATTTTCTTTGCTGTTTTATGTTTTTATTTTTGCCCAATCTTATTATTTCAGGATGTAAGAACTAATTTTTTATGTAACCTATTCCAAAGCTACTTGTTTAGTTTTTTGCATGACGCATTTTATGGCTTCGCCTCACAAACACTCGTGTTCTGGCAAAGCCACCACTGAAAACAAGTTACATTATGTTGTTTGTTTAATTACAGAAAACATACCAATTTCCGTCTTCGATTCATGCCTGATTGTAATTATGGTGCCTGCAGTAACATTCATCGTTGGCAACTTTTAATCGGTGTTAAACTCGACATATCAATCAATCATCATTATATTTTAGTCATTATTATTTTAGATGCGAAGCATTGCTTTTTGCACTGCAAGCACTTTTGGCATCATCTATCTATCTATCTATCTATCTATCTATCTATCTATCTATCTATCTATCTATCTATCTATCTATCTATCTATCTATCTATCTATCTATCTATCTATCTATCTTATCTATCTATCTATCTATCTATCTGTCTATCTATCTATCTATCTGTCTATCTATCTGTCTATCTATCTATCTATCTATCTATCTATCTATCTATCTATCTATCTATCTATCTATCTATCTATCTATCTATCTATCCATCTATCTGTCTGTCTATCTATCTATCTATCTATCTATCTATCTATCTATCTATCTATCTATCTATCTATCTATCTATCTATCTATCTATCTATCTATCTATCTATCTATCTGTATGTCTATCTATCTATCTATCTATCTATCTATCTATTTATCTGTCTGTCTGTCCGTCTGTATGTCTATCTATCTGTCTGTCCGTCTGTCCGTCTGTATGCCTGTCTGTCTGTCTGTCTGTCTGTCTGTCTGTCTGTCTGTCTGTCTGTCTGTCTGTCTGTCTGTCTGTCTGTCTGTCTGTCTGTCTGTCTGTCTATCCAACTAGCCACCTACGTCTCGGTGCTCTCGTCATCACCCTCTTAACTTGGGGTAAAACAAAATTAGTATGGGATGGTAAGATGGCTCAACGAATACGACTCGCTGGTCGTGACATGGACAATGTAACAATTACGTCGCGTACGTCATCAAACACTTTCTGCCAGACAGTAGCTGATACCCTCGGGCGGGCAAGTTTCATCAGTGTGCGCGTATATGCCACAGTTGACTTACACTTCAAATCTACCCTGGAATGGTGAGAACACATCTGGGCAATTTGAACGCGTGAGTGTTAAAAAAAGAAAACTGAGACCAGCTGCGTCGACCCACCAAATGTAAAGAAAAAATGTCAGGGTCACCCTGCGTGGCAATCAAGTATTTTTCCACAGAGCCACGCCAGATTTCAAGCGTCAATTGGAGATGCAATTTCGTAAAGCGTCAGTTGTGCATGCAGTGATGGCCATTCAATATTTTAAGCATTACACACTCCTGCGATACAACCGTCACGTTGGGTTGAGATCAAGTAGTTAAGCGCAATACACTGAAGATGATTGACAGTTTATATCAACCAAAGAACGGCGCGAACAGGCATTGGTAATTTTAATTCGAGAGCGTTAAGAAAAGTCAGTGCATATCCACGAAGGCAATGACGATAAGGGGGCGAAGCTGTAGCTCCTAAGGTTCTTAATGTCTACTTGAAGTCGCCGAATAGTATAAAGGACGGGCAGATGGACGGACAGGCGGACGTATGCAAGTATACGCAAACGAATGCACGCACGTACGGATGGATGGATGAACAGATGGGTGGATGGACAGATGGATAGACGTATGAACATGCGGATGTATAGATGGACGGACAGACGCATGGCGCGGGTTATCACGCATTGTGCTGTCGTATAGCTGATTACACACAAAATCGGTTGTTTACGCATATGTTTTTTTTTGTTGTTGTTGTGGTGGTGCAAGTGTGATGTTGCGGTTTTCGTCTTGTGGGGCATGATGGACGCCAACTATATAGGTCGGCCCTAAGGGTCCTCGCTCCTAAAAGCTGGCATTGGAAAGCTGGGATCGACAGCGTTCACCCAATGAACGCATACAATAAATATTGTCGCGAGAGAAAACGATAGGCAGGAACTCGAAGTGGAGGACTGTTTACTCAGCCACAGCTGCCATTCACTTCTTGCTCTCGTCTTCTGCCACCAACACAGCGTGGCATTATCCTCTCCCCAAAGAAAAAAAAGAAGAAGCATCGCATGAATACCACGGCTCTGAAAAACTACGAAAGGTAGTCAGAAATGTCTGTGTCCTTTGAAAAGAAAAGGACGAGATGAAAAATAAAGAAGCAAGAAAGTAATGCACAATTGTCTTGAAGGCTATTGCCACATCACAAAGTTCTTGACTTGTAGTCAACGCGAATAATACGGCTTCATCCTAGATACGTGAACCCCATCCGAGGAGCGTGGTCTGCGAGAACGGTGTGGCGTGTCTGCTGGGACAACTTCGTAGTTCACTTCGCCGAGGCGATGAAGAACTCGGTAGGGTCCGAAGTACCGACATAAAAATTTTTCTGAGCGTCCCCGTTGACGTATAGGAGTCCGAACCCAGACTAGGTCACCGGGTTCGTATATTACTGCTCTGTGGTGGGTGTTGTATCGGCGAGCATCTTGATTTTGCCGCGATAAAATGCGAAAGCGCGCCAGCTGCCGGGCGTCTCCGGCACGCTGAACACATACATCTGCGTCTGGGGTAATCGCGTCCGGCAGAGTTGGTTGCAGCATGGTGTCAAGCATTGTGGTGACGTCGCGGCCGTAAACCAGACGAAAAGGAGCAAAGCCGGTGGTTTCCTGCAAAGCCGTATTGTAGGCAAATGTTATATACGGGAGGATTTCATCCCAATTCTTCTGATCCTTGGCGACATACATCGAAAGCATACCTGCAATCGTTTTGTTAAGGCGTTCGGTTAACCCGTTAGTATGCGGGTGGTACGCAGTTGCTGTTCGGTGCGTCGTGCCGCTCAGCAACAGGATCTGTCGGAGTAACTGTGCCATAAAAGCAGTACCACGATCTGTGATGACGACAGCGGGAGCACCGTGGCGGAGAACGATGTTCTTGATGAAAAATTGAGCCACCTCGGAAGCAGTTGCTCGCTGGGCGGCTTGTGTTTCGCAGTATCTGGTCAAGTAGTCGGTGGCAACCACAATCCAGCGGTTACCAGCCGTAGACTTCGAAAATGGGCCGAGTAAATCCATCCCGACCTTTTCAAAAGGTGCGTGAAGGGGTCGCAAAGACCGAAGCAGACCGGCTGGTTTCGTCGTTGGAGTTTTGCGGTGCTGACAGGCTGTGCATGTCTTGACGTACTGCCGGACAGTTTTCGCAAGTTTCCGCCAGTAGTATTTGTCTTTGATCCGCACCAGAGTACGTGCGAAGCCAAGATGCCCTGACGATGGCTCGTCGTGACAAGCACGCAAAATATCATCGTGGAGAGCAGCAGGAACGACGAGGAGGTAAACAGTTTTTGTTGAATGAAAGTTGCGCTTGTAGAGGATGCCTTGGCGTAGACAGAAAGATGACAAATCACGCACGAACTGACGGGGGGGTTGCGGGCGACGTCCCTCAAGGTATTCGATCATTGGTTGTAATTCTAAGTCTTCGCGTTGCTGCTCAGCCACGTTTAATGATGCGAGAAAAAGCAAGGCAACAGAAGTCTTCATCATTGTCTTCTTCAGTGACCTCGATGGGTGCGCGTGAAAGACAGTCAGCGTCGGTGTGTTTCTGACCAGACTTGTAAACCATCGTTATATCGAATTCTTGTAACCGAATGCTCCATCTTGCAAGACGGCCCGAAGGATCTTTCAGATTCGCTAGCCAGCAGAGAGAGAGAGAGAATAAACTTTATTGGGTTCCAGCATGCGGGATTCCCTCCGGCCGCGCAGGGCGTGGGGTTCACCCTATCTCACGTTACACTAGAAGTCCTAATGTCACGCGGGCCTAGACCTCAAGGCCTTCGTGCCCCGGCGCCGCTCGGGTTACTGAGGGTGTCCCCCTTTCGCCTTTGCAGCGCCAGTGCGACCTCGAGCTGCCGGACGGCCCTTCGCTGGTCTTCTGGGTCCGTAGACCCCACACGCTGTTCTACTTGCGGCGGTAACACCGGACCGTCCGCGCTGTCTGCGTCACATCCCCAGAGTATGTGAGCCAGGGTGGCTCTCGCGCTCGCGCACACACTGCACATTTCACTCACGTAGAGTTCGGGGCACACGTGTCGCGCTAGCGATGGGGTCAGCACAGTCTCGGTTTGGAGCTGGCGCAACCTCACCGCCTCCCACCGGGTAAGATCCCTGTGCGGAGGCGGGAAGCCACGCCGTTGCTCCCTGTACCACGCGAGGATGTCGCCGTAATCGAGCAGCTGCTCCTCGCCTTCTTCTTCGGTCGCCGTCGCGTCTTCGGAGGCGGGCGCGGCCGCGGTCCGGCACGTGGCGAGACCACGGGCCGCGGCATCCGCCTCCTCGTTGCGGTTCGGAGATCCTGGTATCAGGTCCCTACCCATGTGAGCCGGGAACCATTTTAGCGTCAGCCTCGACTTGGACTCGTCGCTTGCCAACGCCCTAGCAGCCGCCCCGCACACGGCTCCGCGCGAGAAGCTACGGATGGCCGTCTTGCTGTCACTGAGTATTGTCCGCTCTCGGAGATCGGCGAGGCCCAACGTACTGCTCAATTGACGCGCCTGGGCCGCACCGCGGTCGGCAGGCGGCTGCTGGAACGAGTGGGCCTGTCCTCCCCCGAGGAACAGGACCACGAAACGTCTCCACTCACGGAGTCAACCATGCGAAGACTGGTGGTGTATCCGCTGCCAAAGAACATGGGCCCCGGCGAAAGCGAGGGACGACGAGCGGCGCGAGCCAGGGCGCTGCTGCTGCAACATCAGAACGACGAGGGCGCCGTCTACGTGGACGTGGCCAAAGTCAAGAACAAGGACGCCTACGTGGCGGCGGCGGTCGCCGCAACGACGGGCAAGATCGTCACGTCATGCAGCGTGCGTACGCGGAGCGCGAGCCAGGCCGAGGAGATGGCGATAGCCTTGGCGGCGCGCTCCCCGGGCGTGCGGACAATACTCAGTGATAGCCAGCAGAGAGAGTGGTGGTCACTGACGATTCGGAAGGGGCGTCCGTAAAAGTAGGGCTTGAATTTAGTTATGGCGCATACAACCGCCAGACATTCTTTTTCAGTCGTCGAGTAGTTCTTCTCCGCAGATGACAACGTGCGGCTAGCGTAGGCGATGACGCGCTCCACGCCATCTTGATATTGCACGAGAATAGCTCCGAGGCCAAGGTTGCTCGCGTCAGTGTGGACTTCTGTGTCTGCTTCGGTGTCGAAGTGACCAAGGACCGGTGGCGTTTGTATGCGTTGTTGAAGATCGCGGAAAGCGCCGGATTGTTTGGGGCCCCAGACGAAGGCGACGTCATCCTTGACGAGTTGTTGTAGAGGGTCAGCCATTTTCAAAAAGTTCGGCACGAAGCGGCGGTAATAAGCACAAAGTCCTAGAAAGTGGCGTACATCATGCTTTGTTTTCGGTATCGGGAACAAAGCAACTGCCATAGCCTTGTCAGGATCGGGGCGAACACCACTGCTGCTGACAATGTGGCCAAGGAATTTCAGTTCCTCATATCCAAAATAACACTTTTCCGGTTTCAGAGAGAGACCAGCAGTGCGAATAGCCAGAAGAACCGCCTCAAGCCACTCAATGTGTTGTTCAAATGTCGTAGAAAAAACGACTATGTCGTCTAAATACACTAAACAAGAGTACCACTTCAAGCCACATAAAACTGTGTCCATCATTCGTTGGAACGTGGCTGGAGCGGAGCACAGGCCAAAAGGGAGAACTTTAAATTCATAGAGACCGTCCGGTGTAATAAACGCCGTTTTTTCTCGGTCCCGTTCATCTACTTCAATCTGCCAATATCCGCTACGGAGATCCACGGAAGAGAAGTAACGGGCGTGTCGCAGGCGATCCAAGGAGTCATCGATACGAGGAAGAGGATATACGTCTTTTTTCGTTATGTTGTTCAGTTTGCGGTAGTCGACGCAGAATCATATTGAAACATCTTTCTTTTTAACCAGAACAACTAGTGACGCCCAAGGACTAGTCGATGGTTGAATTATGTCGTCGTCGAGCATTTGTTTCACTTGATGACGGATAGCATCTTGCTCCTTCTGCGACACGCGGTAAGCATGTTGGCGCACGGGTTGCACGTTGGGCTCAGTGATAATTCTGTGCTTCATTAGAGGAGTCTGCCGGACTTTCAAAGTAGTGGCAAAACAGTCACTAAAGGATGAGAGGAGACGGAGGAGCCTTGCCCTCTTAGGTTCTTCCAACTGGCGATTGACGTTGAGGCGACTAGTCACGTCAGTATCGCAGCTGTTCTCAGTCGAGATCGTCGTAATCAAAGGGAAGGCGTCCAAATCATCTAATGCCTCCAAGTAAGCTATGGTTGTGCGTTTCGCAAAATGCCTGTGTTCGCCACCGAAGTTCGTAACTAAAACCGTAGTCTGGTCATTTCGCAGTTGAACGAGACTTCGAGCAATGGCCACTTCCAGATCAAGGAATAACGTCAGGTTACTTTCGGCGATGCCCGTAATTGACTGCTCCCGTGGACACTCAACAAGCACGAAGATACTACTGCGAGGTGGCAACGTGACGCAATCATTGACTACGCGTAAGGCCACGCCACGATGTTCGTTCTCGATGTCAGAATCTGGAGAAACACAGTTAGCAAAACTGACGAACAAATCACGCAGATTAATTATCGCTCCATACTCTTGCAGAAAATCCATGCCCAAAATGACCGGTCGAGAACAATTGGGCAGTACAAGGAATGATGCTACAAAAGCCGACACACAAATCTCAAGCCTGGTGGTGCACCTTCCTATAGGGGATACGAGGTGTCCTCCAGCGGTGATTAGTTGAGGGCCGTCCCACGTTGTCAGCACCTTGTGTAGACGGGTGGCCAATGAAGCACTCATCAACGAGTAATCAGCTCCCGTGTCGACAAGCGCATTCACCGGATAACAGTCGACGGAAACGGTAATGGCAGCGGGCGTTCTGTTGGCGGTTTCACAAACAGGCTTTAACGGCACGTCGTAAGGCAGCGGCGGAGGGTATTTGTCGGTTCGCGTGACAGCGGCCTCACCTCCGGTGGTCGTCGTTTTCAGTTTCCCCGGCGTGGGCTTGCGCCACTGACACCAGGGGACCCAAAGGCGGGTCGGGCGCGGTGCGTTGATGTGGACGGACGGGGTGATGGTGACCGTGACTGTCGTCGCGGCGGGACAGGAACGTGATGACTACCTTCCAAGTAATCCGCAATTTCTTGTGGGTGCTCACCATAGCGTGGACAACGCGCATCTGGGTGGAATCCGCGTAGGCCTATTCGTCGGTAGTAACAGTCGCGGTACATGTGTCCAACTTCGCCACAATGGTAGCACAAAGGACGATTGTCGGGTGCACGCCAAACGGTGGACTTCCGCGGGCCAGGACGAAAATCTGCCTGAGAAGGCAGGCGATGGGCTGGACTTGGAAAGCGTCTGGGGGTCCCAGTAGCTTGATGAGCAAAATGTGCCGTCGACGGCGTAGAGGCGCGTAGGGCATCCGCGTAGGAAAGCGTGGGAGGTTCGACTTGCGATGGTGGTGAGGAGTGAACGAACTGCCTGATTTCGTTACGAACGACGTCCGTAAGAGCAGCGCTACTGGGAGGGGACGCTGCACGAAATTTCCGAAGTTCTTCGCGTACAACTTGCCGTATGAGTTCTGTGAGGACGTCCCTGTTATCACTTCCTGGTACAAGCGAGCACGCAGCGGACATGGCCGTCTGACGCTCATACTGCGACACCCGCTGCCGAAGCATGCGCTCCATAATTGTGGCCTCACGTATGAACTCGGACACTGTCGTAGGAGGGTTGCGCACAAGGCCCGCGAAAAGTTGCTGCTTCACGCCTCGCATTAGCAGGCGCACTTTCTTGTCTTCTGGCATGTGGGGGTCAGCCTGACGAAATAATTGTGACATTTCTTCGACAAACATGGCGACGCTCTCATTCGGCATTTGAAATCGCGAAGAAAGTGCCTGCTCCACTCTTTCTTTTCGTTCGGGGTTACTGAACGCCTCGCGAAGCTGCCGATGGAATTCCTGCCAACTTGTGAATGAAGTTTCGTGGTTCTCATACCACACTCTTGCCGCGTCTAAGAGGGAGATATACACGTTCTTCAACTTACGGCGATTGTCCCAGTCATTGATGGCAGCGATCCGGTCGAAATGGTTAAGCTAGTCTTCGACATCCTCACTGGCATCACCATGGAATGGATTGGGTGTGCGAGGCGTGTTGATGACACAGGGTACGCTAATGAGTGGGTCATGCTCGGTTTGGGTTGCGGATGTGGCAAACATTGTCCTCACGGAACTTGCCAAGGGGCCGTACTGTGGTGATAGTCCTTGAAGGCGGCGGCTGCTTCGATAGATGTCAGCAGACCCTGGTGCACTGGCGGTGGTTGCTTCTGGTTCAGGACCAGCAGGCATAAGACGTTGCAGTACAGTACCCAGCACGTCCACCAGTCTGTCGCGAGAGGAAACGATAGGCAGGAACTCGAAGTGCTGATGCTGATGCTGATGACCTCTGATGGATGGCGTTTACCCACAAAGGGGGATGGGCCAAGAACCGGGCGGCAGGATACTTAAATGAAACTAAACTGAAAATGAAGCCAATCTGAAAAAGAAGCTTAAAATAATACTACCAGAAAACAAAAATGTGTGCTGAGCAAGCGGTCAAACCATCTTTTGTTTTTGAAAGACATAACTACGAATTATAAACTAAAGATCTGAAAAGGTAGTGGTTCACTAGCATGGTAATCTTTTAGTTGCGTTGATGTAATCAAACACAGCGGAGCATACATCCCTGTGGCAGTAACCAAATGAAGTTCCGCCAAATGATAAAATTACTGGTAAATTTACTTGTATTCCTAGCTTTTGTAATGGGGCTACTAAAAATCTTTTTTTCTCTGATAAGAATAACGATGACAGAATAAAAAGAAATGTTCAATTGTTTCAATTTCGTTGCACCAAATGCATAGCGGTGACGCCTTGAGCTGAGCTTTATTAAGGTAATAATTTAGTTGTGGAACTGCACAACGCAATCTGGTATAAGTGACCTCTAACTGGCGAGATACACACTACTGTTTATTCCAGCAATAGCTCAAATGCTCGAAATCTTTGAATTTATCCAAATTACCTTTTCCCCATTGCAGGCAAGCATTTCGGAACCTTAGCGCGGTTAAGTAAGCCGTATCTGGCAAAACTGGGATGGTGGGCCCACCCAGGGATACTGCTGCTAAAGAGTCCGCCATTTCGTTCAAATGTAATCCGCGGTGGCCTGGTACCCATAGCAAATGCAGTTTTTTTACGTTTTTCGGTACTAAATGCCGAAACGTATTCATGAGCTCTGAATTTACTGCCGCAGAAAGTGCATTACAAACTGATAATGAATCTGTAATGATAACTGCTAATGATTCGCTTGAGGGTAATTTGCGTAGGGCAAGAACAATGGCCAATAATTCTGCCATGAATACCGGGGTGTAATCTGGGAGTCGAATTGAAAAGGACCAGTCCAAAGAAGGAGAGAAGATGCCAACCCCAGCCTTTTCTTTTGACACAGATGCATCAGTCGCTATGATATTGCTTATCTCTAGGTGGGCTAGATAATCTGCTAACTGGTCATTTAAATACCTATATGCCAATTGTTTCGCGTTATGAGGAAATATATCATCGAATTGTATACTAAGCATTGACTTTAGGTTGTGTATTGGACCAATATGTCTAATTTTTACATTCAGTTGGTTTAGTAGCGCTTGTGCAAATACTATTTGCGGGGTGTGTAGTCGCGACCAATGGGTTTCGAAAAATAAAGTCGGTTCTTGAATGAAAGCGTAAAATGAGAGTCTTTGGTGTGAACTGTATATCTTTAAGAATGCTTGCACAGTAAGAATTTTAAACCTATTGAGCAGAGAAGGTAGGCGAGCTTCCATATACAACACGTTATTTGCAACAAACTTTGGTAGACCCAGACACAAACGCAACGCTTCTCTTTCCAGCAGTATTAGGGGTCTCATTTTATAGGCTGCGCTACCAGAAAATAATACACAACCGAATTCCATGATGGGCCGCACATAAAGTTTATATATCATTATTAGCACATCTCTTCTTAAACCCGCTTTACGGTTTGCAAGCTTCCGTAGCCACCCCATGGCCCGTGTTGCCTTGGAGTACACATCATCAATGTGACTTCTCCAATTTAATGTGTCATTAAATGATGCCCGAATATTTAAGAGAATTCGCCTGCGGAATGAGCTCATTACTGTACATTAACGAGATGTTGATGGGCTGCAGAAAAGAGAATGCAAGGAGCACACTTTTCTTTACGTTCAGGGTCATATGAATATTTTTAAGCCATCTTTCTATCTTATTGAGATAATTTTGTAGACTCTGGTATAATGATTGAAGGTCGGTATTACTTGCGAAGAAAGCAATATCGTCCGCGTACACATATAACTGAATATCCTTAGTTGATGGAATGGAGCTTAAGAAAATGTTAAATAAAACTGGCGACAGGACAGCCCCCTGTGGTACGCCACGTGTCTGCTTATATCTATTCGATGAGTACCCATCTTTAAAGCCGTAATATTCTCTCCCTCTTAAAAACTCCGACACCCACGCAGTGATGTAGTTGGGAAAGTGGTGATATTCCATCTGTTTTAATAAAATTGAATGCTCAACCCTATCGTACGCTTTAGCCAAATCTAAAGTAACTAAAGCACAGTATTGGCGCCGACGCCGAGCCAGTTGTATTCGGCTCTCTAAATCAACATGCGCACACCATATTGAGCCACCGGATCTAAAACCAATTTGACTGGGGTTTAATATTGCGTTATTATTAATATATTTCATTACCCGGGCATTCAAAACTCTTTCAATTAGCTTAACAAGATTTGACGTGATTGATATCCGCCTTACATTGTCCAAGGCGAATCCTTTTTCCTGCTTTTTAAGAAGTGGAATCACTTTAGACAGCTTCCATTCCGCAGGTATCCAAGCTTTTGTCAAAGAAAAATTCACCAGATTAAGTACTTCAGTTGGACAAATCTTGAATATTACTTTTATCATTGAATTTGTTACCCCGTCTGGTCCAGGTGCCGAAGGAGATAAGTGCCTTATTATCTCTGCCAGCTCATCTAAAGTAACCTCCTCAAAATCCTCGCCTGCCATTGGGTTCACAATGTGCAGTGTTAGAGTTCACAGAAATCTATCTTGGAGCCCTTTCGCAATATTTTCTACTAAATCAGAGAGCTCACGGGGGAAAAGAACAGAAGAGTCAATATTTTCAGCGGGTGGTAACATCTTTTGAGATCTTAAAAATCTGAAGAGCGCTTTTTTGTTTTTAGCCCTAGAAAGATACTCATGTTTCATATTATAACCTTCCTTTGCTGTACTTACTGTGCGTTTGAAGTCTGCTGCTGCGAATTTATAATCACACCAATTTTTTGGACATTGGTTGACCAGCAGTTGTTTCCATGCAGCTTTCCGTTTTCTGTAGCTCCTCGTGTACTCTTCAGTCCACCATGGACTAAAAGAACCTCTTGTGGCCGAGTCTAATTTAAACGTTGCGTCTTTTACTGATCTTTTAACACTGCACACAGACTCATAGCCCTAATGTCATCTTGTATGTCCTTGCGGTGATCAAAAGTAGCCCTCAAGTCTTTTTCTAATTTTCTATAGTTGAGGAATGAGCGGGCCTTTTCGGCGATATGTATTCTTGGAAAGTTCAGTACAAAAGTAATAGGCAAGTGGTCACTGTTAGTAGCACAGTCTAAAGTTTGCCATGAACATATATTTAGAGATGAGCTTGAAAATGTCAAGTCAATTACAGATTTAGAGAGACCTCGGACAAAAGTAGCAGATTGCGAATTTAAACAAGATAAATTCTTGTCAATAGCCCATTTCCACAATCGTTTTCCGCTTAAATCTGTTTTAAAACCCCAGGCCACATGATGTGAATTGAAGTCTCCCGTGATTAATATATCATTTCTGCAGGCAGAGAACAAACATATCGTCTAGACTTCGTGTGTCTTGCACCCCGGCTGGGAAATACGCATTTACAAACGACAAGAGAGAAGCGTCTGGTAATGTTATGTCTACTATCAAAATTTCACAATCTGGAGTCAAACAACGATAAGAGATCGTAGCTTTGTGACTAAACTTAGTTGCTATCAAGATAGCAAGCCCACCACCTCTGCTAGGTCGGTCCAATCGAAATAGCCGATAATTTTTTAGGTGAAACTTCTGGCTGGTTGAAAGCCAGGTTTCTTGCAGTGATATAATATCCGGGGAAAGCTGTGAAGAAATGTGTGATAGGTCTGTGGCTGCGGAAAATATAGATCTGCAATTCCACTGTAATATGGTTAGTGAACCTATTTTGACGACAGAACCGTCGCAGAAACTGCTTGGTCCAAAATGTCCTTTCGCAAAAAGTCTTTCTTAGACATGTTCTCAATGAATTCTTTTTTGGATAGATACTTTTTAGATTTCGAATTATGCGAAGAGTTTTTTGATTGGGGAGATCGGGTTCGCTTCAGAGCCTTATGAGAGTCCATATCCATATCTGCACATGCTTCTGAATCATCCGTAAGATCACCGTCTTCCGTTGTTTTGGAAGTCCCTGCCTCAGGAGAAACCGCTCGCTGACGTGTTGTCGCGCTTTCTATTTCCGTACGCTGCGATACTAATGATGTCTGAGGAGCCCAGTCGTTCGTAGATGCTACACCTAGAATTTGAGATAGTTGATTGGAAACCAATTGTGCCAAACTTTCAAAAAGGTTGTTTGCGAGGCGTTCCATTGCCTTTTCCATAGCCTTCTCTACGGCCTCTGCGATAGATGTTGCGAGAGATGCATCCATGGCGGTGGTATTACGTGCTGCAACACTGGCATATCCTTTGGATCTCTCCTGCATTTCTGCAACTGCTTCTCTCCGAGAGCACTTCTTGCGTTCTACAATATCCAATATGGCAAGCTCCTTTTCTTTTGCTGCACAGTCTGCGGAGTCTGCAGGGTGCGCCCCATTACATAAGCAGCACCTCTCTTTCTCAGAGCTGCACTCGCGGCTGTCATGATTTTCACCACACAGACGGCATCTAAGAACTGATCGGCACACTCTGACGCTATGTCCATATCGCCAACATTTCAAACACTGCAGGGGTTTGAGGGAAAGTGGCTCTACCTTATAGATCAGTGGCCATGCCTTAATTTCGGAAGGTCGGACGGTTCCTAAAAAGGTCACTATCACCGATTCCGTTGGTGATTTTATGTTGTCAATTGTACGGGTACACCTGTACACTGAAATTACACCCGCCACCGAAAACAAATCGAGAACATCTGCAGGTGTCAGGCTTGTGTCTACACCGCGGACTAATCCTTTCGAGCATGCGAGGTGTGCCGGAATAAATGGGCTTACCGGATGCGCTGCGAATTCGGAACATTGCAGGAGCTCACGAATGCATTCCTTATCTGCGGAACAGCACAGGATGCCTCCGCGACCAAACTGGCGGACCTCAGTGATCTCCTGGGGATGCGAAGTGGTTTTTCGAAGCTCCACTTGAATCGCCTTTGGGTTCTACATCGGAATACTGCCCCCATCTGTAGGTACCAGTGCCACAGGGACACTTCTCGCTCCACTGCGTAACAAATAGTCTATCGGCCAATCCTTGGCGGGAGTGGAAGCTAACCAAGGGGAGTGCCCTTGGCCGGGGGAAGAAAATGACATCAAAATGGAATGACTCGCTTCAGCTGAGAAAGACCAATACAGTTACCGGAAAATAAAGAACTCTCAAAGAACAATAAGGATACTGCCGCCCAATCCTGAGCCCGGGCAGCTTCTTCACAGTCGAGCCTCACAGTCGAAATGCGACGTCAGCTGCGTTGTAAAAAGAATGTTCTTCTTCGAAGTTCTCCACTCGAAGTGGAGGACTGTTTGCTCAGCCACAGCTGCCATTCACTTCTTCGCTCTCGTCTTCTGCCACCAACACAGCGTGGTAATATCATGGCCCCAAGCAGCCTTAGAACGCCAAATTATGCGTGGCAATCAAATATTCCACCACAGAGCCACGGCAGGTCTCAGAACTGCTTTTCAGGTGGACCGCACTGTTCGTGAAACGTCAATTGTGGCCGCAGAGTTGGCTATACAATCTTATGAAGAGTACATAACGTACTTCTATCATACAGCCGCCAGGTGGGGTTAACGGCAATTGTAGTAGAGCGCCATCTACTGAAGCTCATTTATCTATAGCAGTGTCCAGGGCCACCATCCTCGGTGGCACAAGCGCTACATATCAGCTTACCACTTCTGGTGTTGCTAATACCCGTGTTGTCGTTGTCATCATTACGCAACAGTAAACATGTGACTGTTGTGCGTACAACATTTGTATATATCCTTGGCGTACTTTCGTAACTTTTCGCTCAATATAAATATTTACAATACAGTCACCTTCCCTCAGCGTGCTTCGCATAACATCGATTCGCAATGTACGTGTGATCTGTTATGTTTTTCTTTATTTTTTGAGGCAGAACTTAACACGTATGTCACTGTCTGCAGGTGGACCCCGGCAAACAACACTTTCGTGTTAAAAAGGCCCACTTGGCGCAATTGCAACCCTGTCCTCATGTGTGCCTCCAAGCCAGCTGGCTAAGGCCGCCTCACCCAGCGTACGTTGGAGGCTGAGACACCACCAAGCGATCCCCGCCGGCCTCGTAAAAGCCAGCGCAAGCAGTCTTCGTACGGGTCCCTACTTGTCTGGGTTTAATAAAAACATCGCCACCACCATGCATGCATATTTCTTTCTAAAAAGCAAATAAAAAAAAGAAACAAGCAAGGGTGACATTTTCAAAACAAAGCACGTCGAAGACAAGACAGACGATGAGATCCATCGAACTCACCGACAAAAACATCGTTCCCCTTTCAGTATTTCCTATTCATTCTCATTTATTTTTGCTATGACTCATCTGAAATGCCAAGAGGTTCTAAAATGTCAAGAGGATCTGAAATGCCAACGTAACTCCAAGATCCCCTGATGAACACTGTCGTATGTCGCAGTCAAAACGTCTCTTCATCAGCAGAGTTCATTGTTCAGCAACATATTTTTTAATGCATTAGCCTTCATCATGAAGTGAATGAGAATATGTACATTTTCTATTCGCGTAGCCCTTTCGAAACAAAGCAAAGAATACATACATGTAGTTCACGAACAAATACCAAACGAACTAACTCTATCAGAGGAGTGGCCGACATATTAGGCGAGTTTCTCGCGCGGTGCTTCATACGCAAATACGTTAATCCGCGTGCGGATTATGCGGAGGATTAAGGACGCGCTGCCGTCACGCGCGCTTTGGTCCGGGCAACTCCCACGCCGTCGCAGGCTCCACGTCGACGCAAATCTGACGAGAGGCGGGCGACATGTTTCCGATGGCAAAATAGCAACTCGTCCGTTCGAAAGGTGTCCTCTCGTAGAAGAAGAATAATTGCCAGCCATGCTTCTTGGGTCTTTCGCCGAAGCATTTTAGTGCCAGTGGCCCCTACAGTGACGGAGAAAAGAACTGATTTGAATCAATATTGAGACGGTGATGGTGAAAGCGGTTATGGTTTAGAGTTTTTTCATGCCAGAGCACGCGGGGGAGAGGCGTCCGCACGAGGCTTGGTACACTTGACGAGCTCACGTGCTCGCTTTTATTACGCTGAGGCAGAGACAATGCCTTGCACGTACAACCACAAGCGTACTCAGTTGCGTAAGTTTAGTCGCTATGGCAGTATTCATGTTTATAGGTAACGGTGGTCACACTAGCCTCGCCCAACAGGACCCTGCTTAACGTGCGCCATCGTTTTCACATTGCCTTTGCAATCAGCGTGGTCTGATTCAGAACGTATGAACTATATTAAAGCGAAGTACTTCGATGCCTCATCAAAGGCGAAAATTGGCCACCCGCGGCGTTGGCGACGACATGAGTTATACGGAAAATTATCCCGTGATAAAGTCACCCTGCGATGCCGTCATAACGTCAGATATCGCTAAATTTTGCGACGTCATCACGGCATATAGCAGTTTACTTGACGTCATGCGATGACGTCATCACAACACCGTCGCTTGACCAAAGGTGGGCAGTGCAAAACTAGGTGAGCGACAAGAAGCTTTCGGATGGCGGATCAAGACATCAACTTTTAAGAAAAACAAGAAGGCTTCAGCCTTCGGGTCATGTTAGGCGAATTCATGAGGCACGCAGTAAAAGACCGTGTTCCCTGTTGTTGTTGTTGTTGTTGTTGTTGTTGTTGTTGTTGTTGTTGTTGTTGTTGTTGTTGTTGTTGTTGTTGTTGTTGTTGTCGTCGTTGTTGTTGTTGTTGTTGTTCGCATAGAGGTGATTG
>WOVY01002215.1:0-175000 GCA_013436015.1 Rhipicephalus annulatus | reverse complement strand
GACAGTGCTTTAGGATGTCCGGTCTCAAACACCTGACGACAACCAGTGCCACGCGGTCTTCCTGAAGCCCTCTTGCCCACCGACACAGAACATCATCGATCAACCTAAAGCTCCATGTCGTTCTTTTAGTTTTCCCGACGTACTTCTTTTTCTTCTGCTCGGAGTGTTACAGTTGCAGTCACTCTATATCCCTCAGTGATAAGTAGCTCTCAGAGTGTCCAGCCTACACAAACTCACGTTCATTCATGTGCATTGGCGGCCTCACCGCAGAGTTGTCAGATTCTCCCGGGCAACCTACTAAATAATCACCTCAATACAAACCCAAAGAGAGCAACATGACTTCTGCGAATAAGCGGGAAAGAAGCGCTAATTAATATATTTTACTCAATCATGAAAATGTTTTTAAGCGTAACCGAAAGGGAAGTCAGTAAATACGATGAGAACGCAAAGAAAAAATAGCCTTAGTTATATTCTTCAAAGAAAATATATTGGAATACACGAGCGACTGTGCACGAAGGTAGCAATTAATTTTTTTTAATATAGTCTTCATAGAAGCGCTCACACGTTTAAGCGAACGTTTGCCAGTGCTTGGATAATGTTATTTGTTGACTACCACAACGTACAGACAGGGTCAGAAGTTCCCAGGCCACAATGCCATATTTCTATGGAAGCGTGGCCTGGGAAATTTTGACAAGGACTGTACGTTATATTCTAACGCCTAGCTGCAAACGTGCTATAGTAAACGTGACGACCACAAAAGTTTACTTTCAGCCTGTTTACAAAGAAAAATCACAACAAAATAAAACAAAAACGCCACGAAAGACTCGATTCTACAAGCGACTCAGCAAAATTAATAATAATAATAATAATAATAATAATAATAATAATAATAATAATAATAATAATAATAATAATAATAATAATAATAATAATAATAATAAAGAAGGAACAGAGAAAGCCCGAGTACACTTCCTATAAGCGGAACTTGCAACTCCGTTTTACCACCTCACATTATCACAAGAATGGCTAGTTTGAAAGTTTACGACCATTCTAAATGCAGGCATCTAAGAACATATCGCCAGGAAGACAAAAAAAAAACAAACAGAATGACAAAGCCTATAGTACTGTTCCACCAGCATGCTTATCACAAACGTGTGAATACTTTCCTGAATTTCGTAGTCGGCCTCAACCTTAACAGGCGCTTTACTTCTATTGTCCGAGCACATAATGCTTGTTCACGTAACGCACTGGTTTAAAAAACACGACTTTATCGCACCTTGTCACGTGGAGGCGCAGGAGTCTTTACGAAAGGAGGTGGCTATATTCAGCACAGCTGCTACCTCATTCTGTTTGTTTGTTTGTCTACTTGCTTGCTTGCTTGCATGTTTGTTTGTTTGTTTGTTTGTTTCTTTGTTTGTTTGTGTGTTTGTTCTTCAAAACCAGTCACACGTACCCACTCTGGGGAATCCGCCAAGAATGAGCACTTGAAAATTTGACAGGTCATTTTCGTCTAACTCAAGGAGCGAGGGTCAGAGAACGGAACCTCCCCTCTGTTTGAGTTATTAATGAAAGAGTGATTATTTTCTTTGTTTCTTCTTTTCTTCTTTTTGCTTTTTTATTCTTCTTTCTTTGTTTTTATCGTAACACATTCTCTAAGGCGTTCATATGTGACGGCGCAATTTTCTCCACGCATTGCCGTTCAGTTCGAGGTCGGAGTGAGTGAGTGAGTGAGTAAGTGAGTGAGTGAGTGAGTGAGTGAGCGATCGGGCGAGTGAGAGAGTGAGTTAAATTCGGGTATTATTCTCCTACCGTGAAAATAGGGGCGAGTGAAACTTCGCATGTGGTGAAAACAACAATTTGCTCTTTCTTTCTATTACATCTCGCAATGTTTCTTCCCAATTTTGTTTTTCATTTTCAAAGTCTGGAATTGTACCTGCATCCAAATGCTCAAAAGCCAAGCACTCAAGTTGGTACAGGCAACAACGGCGCTCATGCGTCCAGGTAACAATGAAATGTGGCCATATGAAATGACAAGTGATCTCAATAAAAAGACCGGACCGGCATCAGAAACAGCCGATTGCACACAGCCCCATGATCAAGAGAGCATCAGTTATCGAAAAACGGCGCACTCAAACGCGCCTGTGACCGGCGCACCTCCTAGGGTGGCCTTTGTGCACGATCGCCGACGCCAGACTTTCTACGTACAACGCTGCTGCCACGAAAACGTAGAACTTATACGTCGGTGCACACTGAACCATGCCTGTGTATTCAGGCATGTCGGGACGGCTTTAAGCTCTCCCATAGTAGAGTACGCTGTGCTCTAAATCGTTACCCCCTTTTTCTAACCACCCCCCCCCCACGCCCTAAACACAGTCGAGCTGAAGCGGCGTATCGCAGCGCGTACCCAAGGGACAGCGTTTCGCTCTCCCATAGTAGAGTATCATGTACTGTAAATTGTTTACAACTTTCTCTGAACACACATGTGTTGTAAGCACGGAGATGCCAATGGGACGGCTTTAAGCTCTCCCATAGTAGAGTATACCTTGTACTCTAAATCCTCAAAAACTTCATCCAAACACTCGTCCTCATCAAGTGTGACGCCCACAGGACGGCTTTATTCTCTTCATAGTAGAGTATCAAGTGCTCTAAATGGTTACCAACTTTTTCTGAACACACTTAACAAGCCTCCACTCACGCTTGCGTTGAACTTCAACACTTAACAAGCCTCGTTCGAATTACACTCGCGCTTGCGTTGAACTTCCATTTGATTTAGATTCCCTCTCGCTTCTCTAGCAAAATTGCGTGACCCTAAGAGCCCGCTAGACCAGCTGATTCGATCCGCTCAGCGGTGGCGACCTTTCGGCACGCGATAACCGCGCAGTCTATTGTTTCCGGCGACCCTAGAGCGTTACATACATGTCTGCGGGAGCACGTTGCCCCGCTGAGTCAACGTGCGGCCACAACGCCAGATGAGGTGAGGCCAACATTGAGGAAGGAATAGACAGAGAAAACAAGATGATACGGGTAACAGGTGGACAGTGTATCGCGCACAAGTATGTGATACCATGCGAGTGCATAACAACAATGCGGCACCACGCGGCACATACGTAACGTGACGATGGGTGACAGCCTCCGTGGCTGCGTGCAGCGAAAACCCTCGGCCCCAGCCCAGTGCGCTCCTAATCGCCAACGAGAAAGACGAAAGCTCTGTTGCGAAAGCCCCGGACACCTTCCTTCTCTTTCGCACCTTCCTCTGCTGAAAGGGCGAGAAACGAGAGGAGGCGTAAGAAAAACGAAAAGAGCTGAAGCTTAGAAGAAAAGTGAGCGAGAGAGTCGTTTCGTTTCACAACAGGCGATCTTGTAACGTCGAAATAAAGAAGCGATAAAGCCTCTCTACACCCTCGTTTTGCTGTCTTTATCGATTTTCCTGAATAGTTTTTTTTTTGTTTTTTGATCTCTTTTTCACGTTTATTCAGTTTCCCAAGAACAACTTTTATTCGGAACGCCGCAATCGATTTCGCTTCCCCTCCCCCGCTCTCCTAAGCGTTCCAAAAGCCACACAGGTCTCGTGTTTGGCTGTGACCTGTTTGTATGTTCTTCGAGAATCCTCGGACAGCCCCGTAAATATATGAGTGCAACTGCTAATCTGTTCTAGAATTTTTTAGAGTTGCAGTAAAAAAAATTAACAAAAATAAGCTAAATACAAGCGCAGCACGAGCGCAAAAATGTGCTGAGCAGATTACATCGGCCCACGCGCGTAGCGTGCGTGCGCTATTGAGAAGAGGGGCACTATTGCAAATTGTAGCGGCCATAAAAAAAAAGAGCTAAGTAAGTAGGACAATACGTTGCACAAAACGATGAAAGGCACATGTGTTCAAGCTGTATTTAGATGAAAAAAGTCATTTTCGTAGGAGTACGAACCAATACACAAAGATAAAAAGAAGTTAATGGATGTTCTTCGCAAACCCTTTTGTTCAAAAAAAAAAAACAAGAATTAGTAGCACGCACAGGTGCGATGGTAGTCCGTGGAAGGGTCTTTAATCCTCTTTTTTTCCTATTTTGTAATTGGCTTGCAGTGCTTGCACACTGAGGCTCAGGCAAGTCGAAGACGTGATAATGGGACCTTCAAGTGACAAATAATTGAAGCATTAAATTGGATAAGTTCCTCCCGCCATCGTGCGTTACTGGGACAGGTTGTGGCTCTCCCATT
Source organism: Rhipicephalus annulatus (assembly GCA_013436015.1). Lineage (NCBI taxonomy): Eukaryota > Metazoa > Arthropoda > Arachnida > Ixodida > Ixodidae > Rhipicephalus > Rhipicephalus annulatus. Next base: position 170,790 of record WOVY01002215.1, on the reverse strand, counting down.
GTAGAGTGCGAAGAGTGCTCTAACGCGTTCACAATTTATCGTAAACACAGATATAAAAAAAGTGGAGCAAACACTGAACGTGGTAAACGTTTGACGTTACGTAAGAGTTCCTAATTACTGGCTTTATCGCGATTTCATTTATGACTAGCCTGCCCAGCAGGCCGGCGAAACGGCTTGGCTTTTAGGTTACGGCACACAACGGGCCGCATATATGCGGCCCGTTGTGTCCAGAGGCGTGCTCTGCAGGACTTGAATGAAGTTTTACATCTATCCTAATCAAATGCCAGTCAGATTGAGAGCAAAAATAATTGTGTTACGAAAGAACATTTACGCTTGTTTTTCGCACACAATCACGTTTCGACTCCAAGAGTGTTTTTTACATATTTTCGCTCAATAATGTCCACGCAATTCAAAGCATTCTGGTTCAACGTGTGTCGACCTTCATAGAAAAAATAAAATGCAATCGGCAAGATGAAAAAAACAGTGAATGAGTTCCGGCACTTTGTGAGGTGAAGTAGCGAGGGCCAATGGTGTAAAAAAAAAGAATGATAACAAGAAGAAAACCTTAACCATGGGCTGGTCTGGCAATATCCCCTTAAGTGAATTCTGTTTAGTAATGGAATAGATAGAGCCTTAATCTTTGTCATGTCGGCACTAGAAGACAAAGAAACGGGCCCCTTGATAACGCATTAGCTAACCAGGACCAAACTCAACAATGAATGCTGCACTCACCATCGGTGTTTCAGCATTGGGCTACGGCCGCATGAATGTTTTTGATGCTGTTTGTGCTTTCCTTCACGAAACAAAAGAAATACCGCTTTACATTCTTTCTTCTATAAGTTACTCATATCTAGTGGCTGGCTCTTGACAAATATGCTGGTTCTGGACGCTGCCACAAAAATCAAGTTCAGCGCATGGCATCTAACCACAATTTACGTTAACCTGACGTGATGGCTTTATTAAAGAAGTACTTATGTAAAGTTTATAAAATTGCGTAGGCAGCACTGCAATCACTATTAACATTTCGCGAAGATTAGTGTCTATTTGAAAATCAGTTCGAAGAATTTGCGCAGCTTTGTGGTAGAATCCTTGACTGCCACGCAAAATGCTTGGGTTCGATTCCTGCTGGGACCCTGAAAGTTATTATTTGCATTCGTCAGAGGGTCAAAGCTGCAGGCCTATGTCAGGTTTTTCTTAACACTGACATTTATTCTATGCCTTCGTTGGATCGACGCTATCGATGTCGAGTATTGCTTAACGCTCGCGCGTTATAATTGCCCATGTGTGTTCTCGTTCCTGGGTAGATAGTTAGTGTCGATCGCCTGTGGCATATACCCGCATACCAGTGGAACATACCCGCCCGCGCGTATGTGCCACTGTCTGGCGGGAAGTGTTTGACGACGTACGCGACGCGATTGTAACATTATTCATGTCTTGACCAGCGCGTCATATTCGTCAGACCATCGTACCTTCCCGTGCTAATTTCCGTGCTTCCCGGGCGTACCTTCCTGTGCTTGGTTCACGCCAAGTTAAGGAGGTGACTGCGAGAGCACCCAAACGTAAGTGGATGGGTGGATAGATAGATAGATAGATAGATAGATAGATAGATAGATAGATAGATAGATAGATAGATAGATAGATAGATAGATAGATAGATAGATAGATAGATAGATAGATAGATAGATAGATAGATAGATAGATAGATAGATAGATAGATAGATAGATAGATAGATAGATACGGTCAAAGTTGCCCAAGTTCACCAGGATATGCTTCGCATTTATTACAGTTGGGTTGCCCTTTCATTCCATAGTTTTATGTGAGTGCTAGCTGTGAGTGCGTCGGTTGTAGAAGAGAACGACGCACATAATCATCAGATTTAAAAGTTTGTTAACTCGCGGGCAGCTCAGAGCCTGCTCAAAGTCGCTGACGTGGAACTCCGTTCTGGTGGTTTTAGTTGTTCAAGATCGGGTAGCTTGATATCTTTTGAGTCTATTTGTATACGTTATCTTGTGTTAGTTTACTTTCAAAGATCATCAAGAGATCGCAGCGATGTCCACGAATTCTCCTGGGCAAGACAGTTCGGCATGGACAGCCTCTCTTCGATCAGATGAGATTTCTCTCCATCTCAACGGCCTTAGCAGCCTTTTCGTTGCACTGGTGCCCTTGAGTAGTGGATCAATCCAGTTGAACAACCCTAAGGCGATTCAGGAGCAGCTTCGGGCGATAACCTCTGAATACGAAAGCATCACTGAGGTCTGAAAGTTTGGCCGTGGAGGTATCGTGTGCCGATCACCAGACAAAGATTGTGTAGCGGATCTTCTGAAGTGCTCATCATTTGCCTCTATCCCGGTGAGTGCATATATCCCACCCCGTCTGGCATGCACCAAAGGCGTTGTGCGTGGAGTTGACTCAGAACTAAGCCCATCTGAGACGCTTGAGAAACTCTCCTTGGGCAGGGTAATAGCTATTTACAGGTGCAATCGAGTAGTAGACAAGGTGAAGGTAGCCACCGAGTCAGTCATCACAACTTTCGCCGGAACATCGTGCCCATTTGAAATAAAAGCTTGACCACTAATCTTCAGGGTAGAACGACTAGCATCGCGTCCCCTTCAAGCCCCGCCGCGGTGGTCTAGTGGCTAAGGTACTCGGCTGCTGGCCCACAGGTCGCGGGTTCGAATCCCGGCTGCGGTGGCTGCATTTCCGATGGAGGCGGAAATGTTGTAGGCCCGTGTGCTCAGATGGGTGCACGTTAAAGAATCCCAGGTGGTCGAAATTTTTGGAACCCTCCACTACGGCGTCTCTCACAATCATAAGGTGGTTTTGGGACGTTAAACGCCACATATCAATCAATCGCGTCGCCTGCAATGTAAAGATTGTGGGCGTTTTGGCCATAGTGCTAGAGGGTGTAAATCTGGAATACGGTGTTGCATTTGTGGTGAGGGTCCCTCACACGCTGATTGCAAGGTTCAAACTGAGAAGTGCTGCCTCTGTGAGGGTGCTCATAAAGCAGATCATTCCAGTTGTCCCGCTCTCTTTCAAGAGAAGCAACTGTTCGAAGTAAATGGACAGGCGACGATGCTCAAGGGGAGAAGCAATGACAATTATCAAGGAAAGGACCCAAGGGTACGCTGGGATTGCCAATCGACAAAATGCAATGGCAGAAAAAGCAGTATCAAAAGCAATGGACAGGTTATTTACCAGTTTCTCACAATGTCTGTACAAAATAATGAACGCTTAGTTAACTTAGCTGATGAATAACTCAGCAGCTTTTCCTCCGACAAGTTCTACGCTGATATCTCAGCAGGACGCAGGATGCAGCACGAGAGACGATAGGGTGCTCCCAGAAGACACTCGGCTGGTTAATAAGCTTACAGAGAGAGAAGGTCACATTCCTACTATAGTGCAGTGTCAACACTGATGTTGAAATCGACTCGCGTGCCCAGAAACGTAGCCAATCTCCCTTAAAGCCTTCTTCTGTGTCGTGACAGACAGAAGCAAAAAAGGCTCCGCCTAGCAAGGTCGTAAAGGCCAGCATAATAGAGAAGGTTGTTTCGACTTTTGTGGCTCATACCCATGGTGGGTGTGAGCCACAAGTTTAGGATCTACATCTACTATGTGGTCCCCTCTAACTACCCGTTTCTTGGCCAATTCCCCAGAGTGGGTGAGATCTATGCTTTCAGGCCATCATCATCATTGCTCGCAGCCTGCGTTCGGCGGCCGCTTTCGGGCAGTCACGGCCGGGGCTTGGTTGAGTGAAGGCATGTCCCTGTGTGCCTCAGTCTCGTCCTTAAGGTGTTCAGGCCCAGCCTTCGCCCAGAACTCGACAAGCTACAACTCCTCTTCTGGATAACATTTAGGCTGCCTGGTCTGAATGTGCAGTCGCCCTCAATGCGAGCTGCCACATGTAGCCGAAGAGGAGTCAGCACTTCATCAGGTCGTCGAGAAACAAATGTTAGATACGCAGACACTGTTTCAACTACTGGTATTTCCAAAACTACAGTTTCATTTGGTCGAATTTCACAGTGTAGGCACCCGTTCCTTCATATATTCGCTTTTCTTTTCTGTTGAATCATTGGTTCATACTCCAAACAGTTAAAATATGATGCATACAATTTTTGGCCATTTCCCAAGCGGAGGCATGAGCCTTATCAGACGAATGCGTTTCGCCTTCCTCCTCATTATCATCATTATCATATTATCATTGAAAGCGTTACCATTAACAAGCTAATCGTCACAGCTTATCATGATGCCCTCTTGGCCTCGAAAAAAATGCGGCGGTGCTTCAGCGACCTTGCACGTAAGCGGTTGCACCGGCTGAAACGTTAGCTCATGAGAACAGCGTCTCGAATTTTATGAATTATTTCTGAGCAGCAAACGGAAAATCACGCGTGACTGCATCACACCATTAATGAGGACTAAAAGGCAATGATGCCAGGAGAAGTGTAGGGGGTCGTTATTAGAAGTAAGTTAAACGTAAACGTGAAGAAAGAATAGCGAACGAAAAGAAAACTTACCACCGGCAGGATTCGAACCTGCGACCTTCGTCTGGTTATTCGATTTCTTCCTATCGCATTCATTGTCTCACTGTTGTGGCGAAAATAACTTTTTCATTTGCTTTTGAAGATACTACTAGATTAAAAGATATGAAGAGATTTAAAAGATAGTAGTCGTCAGATGTATAAGGTCTGGTCGTTTTCACAGCTCAGTAGATATGCAGATAAAATCGCGTATCGAATTAGGGAAAGTGCAAGGGCTTTCTAGTATGTATCGTTTATACTGCCTTATCACAGTCGTTTTCATGCGAGTGTAAAATTCTCTGGTACACCTTTAAGGGACGGCTTTATGCTCTCTCCTAGTAGAGTACCTCGTACTCTAAATCGTTATAATTTTTTCTAAACAAGCCTTTCATTTCGAACATGACCGACAAGAAGAGCCTATTTTTTTAAAGGTACAAGTGACACTAGCGTTGATAACTTACTCCCCGTTCTCGAAATTCAGAAAAAATGTTCGAAAAAAAATGCCCCCACTCTCCCGAAGGGAATCGTGAGGAAATTCGAACGCATTGCGTAGCGTCCACAACAGCGTTAGAAGAATATAGTTTCTTTTTTTTTTCTTTTCTTACACCGTGCAGCGAATAGCGCCGTTCACCGAACGTGGTTTATAAATGCGAAACATTTCTTGGCGAACTTCAGCGACATTGAGCGTATCTATCTATCTATCTATCTATCTATCTATCTATCTATCTATCTATCTATCTATCTATCTATCTATCTATCTATCTATCTATCTATCTATCTATCTATCTATCTATCTTCTATCTTTCTATCTATCTAGCCGCCTACGACTTTGAGCTCTCCTGGCCGTTTCGATGATGTTATCGATACCAAACTTGTAATGGCATAACATGACTGTATGAAAAACATATTTGACTACTCATGACATGGAAATCATGACATGTATGTCATGAATGTCATGATTTATATTTCATGGTCCTGTAGCTCTTGCGGTGTTTTCGTTCACATGGCAGGTTGCAAAGCTGATATGGTATGACATAATTGCATGGCGAACACAAGTGACAGACCCTAACAGGAAAATCATGACATGCGTGTCATGTAACAACAAGACTACATACCACCCCCATGATGTGCTCGCGGCCGTTTCACTGGCTTTGCATATACCGGATTTGGTATTGCGGGACGTAAATGGACGACGAAAGTATGTGACTGGTGCAAACATGATAATCATGAGATGCGTGTCATACCCAGGGTAGACACCATCAAGGTCCTCGGCATGATCATCGAGTCCCGCGTAACCAACACCCAAACAGTACACAAGCTCAGGACTAAGACTGAGAATGCCATACGACTCGTACGTAGAGTAGTCAACAGACACAATGGCCTCAAAGAAGACAACCTGCTGCGTCTCGTACACGCGTTTGTTTTGTGCCATTTTACCTACGTTGCCGCTATACACAAGTGGCTACGTGCTGAGCGCGATCAACTCAATGCGCTTATTCGCAGGGTGGTCAAACGAGCCCTTGGCCTCCCTATCACCACTCCAACGTACAAACTCCTCGAGCTTGGCGTACATAACACACTAGAAGAGATCGCCGAAGCTCAGGAACGCGTGCAATTGACCCGACTCACTACCACCTAGGCGGGCCGCCATATTCTGCGCGAGCTCGGCTTCTTCTCCTCGAGGGCCTGGGACCCCCCAGAAGTGCCTCTGATTCCCCGTGAAATCAGCGACCTTATCACGATCGCTCCCATACCACGAAATGTACACCCCGAATACAACAGAGGCAGGCGCCTTGCGCGGGCGACCGCCATTCTCAAGCGCATAGACATGGAAGCGGACAACGTCTCGTTCGTGGACGCCTCTGCCTATCGCAACAACCAAGCCTTTGCCGCGGTCGCGGTATCATCCGCGCAGCAGACTCTTAACTCAGCCACAATCCTCACCCGAAACCCCAAAGTAGCGGAACAAGTAGCTATAGCTATAGCTATGCTCGACAGCAAACGGGAATTCATCTACAGCGACTCCAGGCCGGCCATCAAAGCCTTCGAACGCGGAGTCATCTCCGACCAAGCGTTAAGTATCCTGCGCAATGCGGACCCGAGTGCCCTGAAGCACCACACTGTCATCTGGTTCCCCGCCCATCTCGGCCAGGTGCCGGGTGCCCTATGCAACCTCAACGAGATCGCCCATGATGCAGCGCGCGCACTTACCGACCGCACTGCCACAGGGCAACCTCATCTTGCTGGGTTGGATACTAATCGGGATGCACCAATTACGTACAATGAAATTACAAGGCACTTTTACTTGGAACGCCGCATTTTTCCACCCCCACATCCGAAACTTAACCGACCGCAAGCATTAACCCTACGCCTATTACAGACACACACGTACCCAAACCTTGCCACGCTTCATGTTTATTATCCCGATGCATACCCCAGCGACACATGCCCATCATGTGGACACACAGCGACACTCGCACACATGCTCTGGGAGTGTAGAACAACTCCTCCCGACTCTACCTCAAGCAAGTGGGAGAGGTCCCTCAGGAGCTCACTTCTCGCCGACCAGCAATGGGCCGTCCAGCAGGCCCACGAAGCGGCCGCCAGGTATTCCCTGTCGGTCCCTACGTGGGAGACGCCCGCTACGCGCTAAGCGCGTCCTGCAGGACTGAAATAAAGTAGTTTCATTCCATTCCATTCCATGCGTGTCATGTAACAACATGACTACATGCTACGCTCATGATGCGTTCGTGGCCGTTTCGCTAGCTTCACATGTGCCAAATTCGGTATTACGTGACGCGAACGGACGACATAGGTAAATGACACGTCCAAACATGATGATCAAGACATGCCTGTCATGTAACAACATGACTACGTCCCACACTGATGATGCGCTCGCGGCCTTTTCGCTACCTTCACATGTGCCGAAACTAGATATTACGTCACTTGAGTGGATGATGAAGGTAATAAGACTGGTGGAAACATGATAATCATGAGATGCGTGTCATGCATATAAGAACATCAACACACGCCACACTCAAGGCGCCCATAAACTTCGACGTGAGCCGGCACACGTGCGCGCCGGCGTTTGTTTTATCGTCACGCCAGCGATGCCACGCCAGGCGCCGATGTCCCCCTAGTAGAGATCAGTGGATCTGTTCACTGACCTTCATTGCGGTTCTGCATGCCGTATACTCGCAAGCGCGCGCCACGCTACGTTGCTTTGACGCATGCGCGCTTGAGCATACACGGCGTCTCTCCGTCACGAAGAGAGGCAGATGCGGTGCTGTCCAAGTAACGTCGTCGGCGCGAAATGCATCATGTCGCATTTCGCACCGTTGCTACCGGGCCGTGCCGACGGACGCTGGTCGCGCCGGTCGCGCCTGGCGTCACACTATATAGAGTGATCGCGTTTCGCTAGCGTGGCGTCGCTGCGCCCAGCCTGCGCGTGCGTCAACGTTGCGTCGGAGTATATTGGGCCTTTCATGACGCGCTCGCCGCCGTGGCGCTAGCTCCACATGTACCAAATTTGGTAACACGGAAAGTGAATACATGACAAAGGGAAATGACACGTTCAAACCTGATAATCACAAAATGCGTTTCCTGTAATCAAGACTACATGATACGCTCATAGCGTTCTCACGACCGGTTCACTAGTTCCACATATACCAAATTTGGTATTATACGTGACGTGAATGGACGATGAATTTAAATGATACGTCCAAATATGATAATCATGATATGGATTTTATGTGAAGCATGACTACATGCTACGCTCATAACACGCTCGCGGCTGTTTCGCTAGCTTCATATACACCAAATTCGGTATCAGGTGACGTTAATAGGTGACAAAGGTAAATGAAACGTCCAAACGTGATAATAATTACATGGAAGTCATGTACGGCATTATTTATCTCCCCTTTTTAACGTTGTGGTGATTTGAAAGTAACCGATCACCGTTCCTCATTCGTGCTTCGCATATCATCAATTCCTACTCTACGTGGGATATTCCTTTTTTTTCTGTCACTACAAACGTGGTATAGGTTTCCAGCTCAAGTAGCTAGCGTGCACAGTTAAAATAAAAAATGACAGCATATCCATGGAGTGAATGATCGATAGTGGGGCGAAGCATCCGTCCGTCCATTCGATCTTGCTTTCGTTCATCCATGCGTGCGTCTGTGTGGCCGCCCGTGCGTCCATCCGCCCATCCGTGCGTGCGTCTGTTCGTGCGCCCATCCGTCAGTGCAGCCATCCGTGCGCCCGTCCATGCATCTGTCTGTGTGTCCGTTTGTCCACCTATTCAACACTCCAAGTGCCACCATCTCGCATCTTTTCATCATATATTCCTCATATGGAAGCACCGCCATCCAGCGGATTTTCCAAGGACTGAACGAGAGGAGGCACACGCACACTTTCTTACGGCTTGCGCTTCGTGTCCACTTCCCACCTTTACCCACCTCGAGTTCATGGTATATACTAGTTCACTGTATTCATAGCACTGGTTTAGCGGCCTAACGCTCGCTAAACCTTTTTAAAACCTAGGAAATTACGCCTAGCAAATATAACGTAGCAACCCTTTCTTATCTTCTGTGCGTTGTTGAGCAATAAAAATTTCGCAGCATGCGCGTTAACTAAAAGCCGAATTCTCCTGTCTCTAATTCCCCCTTAGCAGCCATTGGCATGTACATTGAGCACTATCTTTTATTGTTCAGCAACGCACAGACGAAATCTCTGACCGGCACCACCTTGGAGGTCAAAATGTAATACTGGTTACACACTACGACTACTACTACGGCTACGAGGAACGAAAGGGTGCTGCTATAAGGAGCTTCGTTGTTACTAGTTTGCAATACACTACCCTGTTTCACACCTAAAACGCTACACAAATGCGTTTCAAACGCAGCTGCATTGAGGCGGGGGCAAGTCACGTTCAAATTATGGAGGTACGGGCTCCAGTTGCTAGGAGCGAGGATAAGCGCACGCGCCCGCAGCTGTTGGTCAGGTGCCGACGCCGAAGTGTGACATGGTGGGGGCTCCGGTTGCTAGCGATGCGCGCACCCGCAGCTGTTGCTACGGGAGAGGGCGGTGGACGGATCCCGACAGACACCTGACATAGCCCAACTAAGAAAAGCATTTGCATTTAAAATAATGCATGTGTGAAATAGATGGTTATGGTTTAAGATAATCATTATTTTAGATAGCTACGATAATGGTGCATAACTTTATTTAGGATTAGGGTCAAATAAATGTAACAATAATTAATAAAAACAATCGACTTCATTGAAAAATGGCGAGCAGCTTAAAGTCCTTGAAAAAAACTAGTGCCATTCATGTCATTGTGCAGGCTCCTCTCCCCTCGCGTGCATAGTTTTCGTGAAGGTATCGCAAACGCATATTGTTTGTCCACTTTCGTGAGCGCGCGTTCCACGAACAGACGCCACCGGCGTATCCTTTCAGCACAGCCGTTGCACGGCTGCTCGATGAACACACGGCGCAGCAGAGTGCCCGAGCTGCCCAAGCGTCTGGCACATAGGAAACTCTATGGCACATCCAGCGTGCCCACGTGCTTTCGCATTCGTAGTTTCCTGGTGGAGGCTAGAGGCGCTGCTGTGGTTACTAGGAGAGGAGGTATAGAAGCGATGGGGGCGGTTGGCGCTACTTTAGTTTTTAACGAGCCACTCACCAGGCACCATACTAAATTTTAGTTAGACAGTGGAAGTTGCTGGGTGTCCGGTGAGGAACATTTATTCACAAAAATTTTTTGAATCGGTTCATCATGAGCGGAGAAAACAGGTTTTCTGAAGCGGCGCGAAACGAGGATGAGAGGAGGCGAGCTCGAATCCCTTGCCGCTGAGCCGCTCCTTCGCGTAGCCTTCGCAAGCAAAATCTCTTTCCTACCCTCTCCGTAATTAACCCTCTCCGGTCACGTGCACATGGCGTGCCCAAACAAGCCCAACCCCGAGCACGCAAGCGACGTTGCTTTGTTGACCAGCGTTATTTCGTGGTCTTCTATCTGTTCCTGCGGGATGGCTTGGAAACGCTGGTTTAGACACGGTAGAATAGATGAGCACATTGGGTGCGCGAACGCGTAGGAACCTTCGACGGCGGTCGTCTGCTCCATGCGCTGACCGCGGGGACACTAACGCATGCGAAACGCCGACACACTAGCCCCGCATCTCGTTGCGATTTCGGGAGAAAAATAGGAAAAAGACGCTCACATTCCCTTATTGCGTCTCATTGTTTATCAAGAGCATTACTGATCTCTTCAAGCAACAAATCACATAAACTGCGCATGCTATGTTAAATAATTTTCGCCATGTCACGTGCCACTGTTTGCAATGTCAGAGCAGAGTCGTCTACGTAGAGGACCAACGTCACTGCATTGCCGTGTACGTAGGGCCATTCATACGCGCACGTCATGCCCTCATTCTGTGGGCGCGCGCCGGCAGAAGGGAGGGGGAGAAGTGCTCATCTTAAAATTTCTCCCATTTCCGCGGCGCGTTGCGCTGCGAATTTCGGCAGACGTGATCATGAACGCCTCGTCTATGCATTGCGCTTGTCAGCTCAAAATTGTCGAACCCGGTGAGTGGCCCTTTAAAGACGATATCTTCTTGGGGACCTTCGACGCAAAACTTTGCCTTCAGAAAAAGTGGATAATGATTTAAAATGCTACAGGTACTATGGGAGAGCTTAAAGCCGTCCCGTTCTACGACGTTGATGATAAAAAATACCGAATTACAAAGGCAGTACCATTTGGGGGGGGGGGGGGTAGAAAAGCGGGTAACGATTTAGAGTACTTGGTACACTACTATGGGAGAGCTTGAAGCCGTCCCGTGGGCCAACAGAACTTGATCCGACGCCCGTCGGCCTTTGATACCTCCACCAATGTCGTACCATTTGTTCTGTCTGCTCGTCCACCCTTACGGTTCTCTCACGGCCGACCTCATCCGCAGCGCCCACCAATAATGCTCAAGGTTCAGCGTTCATACTTGTGCGATTGTCATTTAAAAAGCAATTATTGCGCATATCTGAGGCACCATAACACACATCAATATTATGTATGTGTATCTTTTATTAAAAAAGGCATACATAAGTAATTCTAAGGACCGTAGCTGTTATCACGCTGCGCTGACCTTGCAACGCTTGCACGAAAAGGTGTTTCTAGCGCTTTGCTAAGACAAAACCTCCTTGTGCTAAGACGACACGGTAGTGGCACTTACCTGCCGCTTTGCGCTCCACACCTTATCACCCCCGAGACGGGTGCGCACGCCGCGCGCTTCGTTTTCCAAGATAACTGCCACATAGCACTCATGTCTCACATGTGACGTGACTTGATGCGCTCGTTCGCCTCCGCTGCACGCTCGAGGCACTCTAACGCAGTGCCTCCCCAATACCATTCACTGATTTTCTTGCGCAGAACACCAAATAAACATTTTGTTCACTCTGTCGAGACACAAGACTATCGCCTTTCGGCGACTTTTGCAGTGTAACATGCAGATACAGGGCCTTTTTTTTTTCAGGGACTTTAGAGCAGGTAAGATTGTTGCGCCATCAGGTGGTGCAGATCTCGACCACGCTACGTTTTCTAGGTGGCCTCTCAAATACGCTTCAGAACTGGTATGAAATTGAGAGTTATGTTCAAGAGTTATTTTTCAAGGTGAAATGCGTGAATGCCTCATCAAATGAGCAAAGTGGCCGTCGATGTGGCCCGTGAGCATGAACGATGAGAACAGGAACGCCTTCAGATACTACGTCTTGATGACGTCATCACGGTCACAGACTGCCAAAATTTGTGATACCATGGGTGTGTTCTAATTCTTAGACAGCAAGTAGACATTGTACGCCGACTGCTTAGAAGACAGCACCGAGCCCATGCTGTCCGAAATTTCGAACACGTCTGGTTGAGACGAGGCGCCACCTCGCGTCGAGAAAAGAAAGCCAAATAAACAAACGTAGCAGTTGCATTTTCTGGCTTATTTAGAATTGAAATCGAAAGAATAGTAAACGTTACTCACATTCAGCTACTGGAGAAGCGTCTGCTTGTGTGCAAACGACCATTACGGCGATATCCGATCTATCTTACTGATTCGCTGAGCAGCCATCTTGTTAAGACAGCAATGTAGCCTGAATAGTGTTTGTCTACAATGCGGTCTTCTCGGAGCTGTCTATTTTGCCGGCTACGTGAGGATTGGAATGGGACTTAAGATGGCCTCCGTCCATTAATCTCTCTAGTACAGGAACACACCCCATTACGGCATGAGCGTAGCGTCGCAATGTTACAAAATATGGCGTCTCGTGATGTCGTCATCACATTACCAAAGGTGTGCCAATCTCGGAGGCAATGCAATACCAGGTGAGGTGCAGAAAGTTGGCAACGCCTCCGATCTTTAGATAAGTGCAATACCACGTCAGATGCAGAAAGCTTTCGTAGGGAGGATCAGGAGGATCAATACATCCACAAAGAGAAAACTGGTGGCTTTCATCTTCGAGTTGTCTTAGCCGAATGCACAGAATCCCTGCTGGTTTATTATTATTATTTTTTGCAACTGCTGCCCTGAATCTTCCATGTAACGCCTTGCAACTGCTCGTCGTGGTCAGTAAAAGTTGGATGCTAGCGAGTTGACTGAGCTGAAAAAATGCTCATGATGGCCAGCGCAAAACGAAATACGCTTGCAGCGCTCATGTTAGAATTTTCTTGTATGTCTTTCTTTCGTTTGCTCTGGCCGTCATGAGTAAACGTTAGCAACAGTACATGGCCAGCAATGCTGTATACAACATTGTGAGTTATAATTAGCTTACTTTTCGGCAGACAGGATGGCAGCATAACAGAGTCGTTAGGTTGACGCCATTGAATCGTCATCACGTCGCTGCAATGACGTCACTTCGACATCCTACCACTGCACACACCTGAAGCAAGTACTGCGAAGTGTAGAGAAGGGGGGCAAGTGGAGGTAAGCATGCGATTTCGAAACCTATGGCAGGCGTCCGTCCCTACGCGCTCGCTGTCATGATTGCGAGACGGATAGGCGCTCCGAGTTTATTGGTCGGGTGCAGCTTTAATGGCCATGACGTGAGCATCGAGCGAAGCACCGAAGTGTGAGATATATATATATATATATATATATATATAGGCATGGGAACAGAACTACGAATGAACAACAGCAGAAGTACGAAGTAAGAAGAAGCCGGAACAAGCAGAAGTGTAAAAAGAAGTGCAAGCATAGGCACTGCTGGGAAGTAAAGTTTATTGGTTAAAGAGCCCATGCAATAGGAAAAACACGTTGTGGTGACTTAGCGCATATGACTTTGCGCTGCTATAAGACTGGGGTTCGGCTCCTGGTTTACGGCGACCGCATTTCGTAGGGGGCGAAATGTGCGTTCAATACCCCCGGGTATTAAAGCAGTAGTCTGACGTCACCCAATGTATCCTACGTCGTGCCTTATAATCATATCGAGGTATGCACACGAAAAGCCCATAACTTAAATGTTTTTGTATAGTGCACTTATATAATTTAGGACGTCATCTCTTATGAACTTATATGAAGAACACTTTTCTACGGAAAGATAAAATAACGAAATGAAGGGATAATGAACGTTAACAAAAGGCTAATCAATCGCATGACTGAGAATATGAACTTGAGAATAAAGCTTAGTCATTTCGCCCACGCACATGGTAAGAACAATCTGATTGCACAAATACATACATACATACATACATACGTACATACATACATACATACATACATACATACATACATACATACATACATACATACATACATACACATACATACATACAACATACCATACATACATACATACATACATACATACATACATACATACATACATACATACATACATACATACATACATACATACATACATACATACATACATACATACATCACCCTGACAGGAATAAGTATTGCGCACAAACTGGAGAGCACCTAATTGAAGTGTGTGAACCATTCTGTAATCATCCGTGCCGTATATGCTGCTCTGTAAACTAAATGAAAACACACAATCCAACAAAGTATAGGCGACGTTATTTCAAAGTCGTGATGTAAACGCGAAGAAATAAAATTGAATGCGAAGATAATTTTCCGCCGGCAGGGACCGATCCAGTAACCTGTGGCTATAGTACGCATTCAATCGGGTGAATCTGTGCACTTAGACATGAGGGTGTTAGTCGGCGTGGCTCGTAATCTTGACCGTGAGTGTAATACGTGCTACGTGACGTTAGCATGGAAGGGAAAAGGAAAAAAAAAAGATGAATCAGTCCACATTCAGCGTCATGGCTCTGAGCGGTGCTGACTAGCACTTAAAGATTTATATGCACAGATAAACCCAATAATTGAGAAGTCAGAATACCTACAAGCACCAACATATCGTTCCACAAAATGCCAACACACACATAAAATACGAGAATACGCATTCAAAACCACAACTTTCGCCAACTCTTTCTTTTTAATAACAGTTCAGTTAGAGACTGGAATGAACTTCCCGAAGATATCGTAAACTTGAGTGACAACGGCGCTTTTTTTCATCGTTGTGACATCGTGACATGCCTATTCACTTTTATTACCTGTTTGTAACGTGTCATATTGTACTAAAGGATTTTTTGATTGCATGCTGTAATTATTATATGTTGCTTTATTTTCCAGAATGTCTAAAGCATTACTATAACCGCAATGTATACTGACCAGATTGAACTTTGTGAGTAAACCACCCTGCAGTAATGCCACTATGGCGTTGCAGGAACTCTGTAAATAAAATAAAATAATACGGACGGATGGTAACTGTCACAGTAACTCCGTCACTCAAATGTCACAGCATCGAAGACGTTATTCAAAGGTTGAAAATTGGGTTCCTGCCGACAAAAAAGTTGTCTTCTCGTCCATTTAAATGTCTTCGCAGTTATGCAATAATTAGCACAAGCAATGCCTTCTATACCTGACGTCCACACTCTGTAAGTTAGTCACACATGCATACGCGTCTAAGCGTGTTCATTCGTCATGTTTCACAGCGTTCAACGATTCCGGCGATCAACATATTGCACAATCAAGTTTCAGGACAGCGTATTTACCCGGGAACATTTTTCCTTCCAAGTTAAGCTTTAATCAAAATTATGCAGCTCCCGTCTACACCCCCGCCCCTCCTTTCATATGTGACGAGTTTGTTTCTATATATATGAAAGACTGTAGGCATTTCTTGCTTCTTGGCCTATTGCTTTATATTAGCGCATTTCCTCCTCTGTCCCAGGGATGCTGAGCCGTGCTCCCTACCCGGTTCTGCAGAAATAGCGCCTTTGCTTCGATCACGCTCAGTTATTCATTCCTCTATTGAATGCGTAGTAACGAGGAAACCCAGGATCAACTATGGTATGCAAGCCATTGAGTATAAAACTAAGCGTTTATGCAATATGTATCTTAGTGTTGTCGATGTTGCCGGAAACTGTAAAACTATTTTATAATGACAATGTTTGTTTCTTCAGAATCGGGTCTGTTTTTCAACTGTTAGTTGAAGAGTGACTTCAATATTAGCAATGGTGTTTGGTAACTGCATTACTGATGTTGCTAAGTATTACGTCTACTAATTCTTACTAGTTACTGAACTAATGATTACATGTTTGTTGATTGTATATGTTCTCGGTTATGTGTAACCTTGAAATCCGCTATTCCTGCTGAACCAGCGATGGCCAAGAACTTCAACGCGTGTTTTCCCACTAGCCTCTGATTACCCTCCGGTTAAACACCATGCATACGCATATAATTCCTCCTTCTGCCTTACCTCGCCGGCAAATCATGTATGTGTTATGCCCAAAGCAAGCTTATTTCGTATAGTTAAGTTATGGGGTGTGTTCGTGTGCGCGTGCCCCAAAATGCTATCACGACAAGTGCCGCGATATTCTGTTGCCAAGAGGAGGTGTGCGCCTCAGTGTACAAGCAACATGTGCTGTGGAGCCTTGTTTACGCAATTCCGCCTACACCCCTCTTCGAGATGCACCGTGGTGTAACAGTCTACACGAACAGACGGTGACACCACGGGGCATCTCAAATGAATTTACAGCCTGCCTTTTTCCGCTGTCAAGGGTTGCCATCATCCGAAGCGCATATAAGCATTACGTAACACCAGCTGGAAAATAGGACGGACTCCATAGTGACGACGCACGTGCAGTTTCGGCAACGTGGTTCCAACCCCCCTTTTTTTTCATGCTCTTACAACACTACGCAGTATGTTTTGCTCGAACCTCCGACCTGGTGAGGGAATGTGAAGTTTGTATGTATGTATGTATGTATGTATGTATGTATGTATGTATGTATGTATGTATGTATGTATGTATGTATGTATGTATGTATGTATGTATGTATGTATGTATGTATGTACGTACGTACGTACGTACGTATGTGCACATTCGTCGGTGGACGTCGCTGTACCAGAACTTGAGCTAAACTTTCGCGAAGTTAGTAGTGTTGACAGTAAAGTGGGCTGCTTTGCTTTATCACTAGTTCGTTTGATTAGCGCTTGATTTTTGGTAGGTGAGTCAAGATCCATCCGTGTTCTACTATGGGATGCGTTCAATCAATATATTGATCAGTGTTACTTCTCAAGTTTCCGGTGGTTATACAGGCCATTCATGCATTCGGTGTGCCTGATGTCTTGTATAAAGCCATTATAGATACCACCTACAAAAGGCAAGCATGGTCTGTGTGAATTAATTCCGTTTTCAGAGCTAATATTGAGGGCCGGGGAATCGTATCCGGGCAATCTTTTATTTCATTTACGTGCCAGCCACGAGCTTTCCGCAGAGATGCAAATCAACAGCATCAGCCCACAAATACAGTCTGTCACAGGGTCATAAGCAGCTTGCAGAAAAGAATGTTGCCTACAGACCTGGTCACATGAATTCCTGCATACCTTCTATGAGAACTGTAGACGGTGTTTTTTTTTTTTTTGCACATATTTAAAGTACCCTGCAGTTGCAAGACAAGACAGGAGAGAGAATAAAATAGACGTCGAAAACATAAGCGTAGAAACCATGCAACTGAATAAAACCGTAATTACTCTATTATTTACAAGGAAAAAAAAACAAGCGTGCACTAAACATACAGCCTAGGGCAATCAAATTACGAACCAAGATGTTGGCGCTGAGAAATTGAAAGTTACGCGCAGCCAGGGGCATTGTCACAATTTTGTTTCGGAGGGAGTTCGACCATACTTTATGCATGCTATTAATACCTGCGGTCTAACGTTCCAAAACCACGATATGATTAGGAAAGACACTGTGATAAAGGACTCCGCAAATTTCGGCCGCCTGAAGTACTTTAACGTGCACCTATATATAAGTACACGGGCTTCAAACATTTTCCCCTTTATCGAAAATGCAGCCGCCGCACCCGGAATTGAGTTTTGCGATACATTATGTATGTTCTTGCGTGGTTTGTGCGTGTATATTTTTAAAAAAAAATTTCGAGGGGGAGAGAACACCCCCAACCGCCTGGCTACGCCCCTGCAAGCCACTAACAATACAGGTAGAAGTTCTTCAAGTTGGAGCCTTCAGGAAGCCAAGACCAGCTGTCCAAACGTTTGTTCCAGCGACACTGAACGTTAGAAAATTCTGCTGTTTTTCTTCCCGTCTAATCCACGTGTGCCCATGGTCATGGACGTCAGCAGCGGGATGTAATATGATCATTTATTTTTACAGCGAAAGCTGTTATGAGATCACTTTTCGGGTCGTGTGCAGTTGTTGTTGTCCACCGCCACCACCACCACTGGTGTCCGTAACCACATCGCACCAATAACCACACCTTGCACCGATGACACAGTGGGGCTTGAACCCCGGTCCACTGGGTGCCAGTCCAGTATTCTGCCACTGAGCTGCAGGAGTGCTCGTAACTTATTGTCAAACTTGCCTTAGGCAGGCATGACCCAGCACCAGTGGCACAGTAGGGCTCCAACCTGGGTCCGCTGGGGGCCAGCCCAGTATCTACCACTGAGCTACACAGGTGCTTGTAACGTTGTCAAACTTGCCTTAGGCAGGCTTGATGTCAGGAAAGCAATCGCGTTAATACGACTTGAGCGTTTTACAACGGCGAAAAAAAACAGTCGTCGCACAATGCGAATAGCGTAACGAGTGGGCCGTCCAATGCTCCAAACCAACACAAAAGCTTGTTCTTGTTCTCCTATTAACTGTGGTGCATACCGCACTTCAGCCATAATTCCTGATCGTCGTCAGCCACTGCATGGACAATTGGCACAAAATTACTTTGCAAGTGTTTAGCGGATACCACGCTTCTCAGGAGAATGACGAAAAATAGCAAAGCTAATGCTGGTCTGCTGCCCAAAAGTTTAATAATTATGCCCTAGTGGGTACCATGCAAGTGTCCTTGCAGTAGTTACCCAACGAGTGTTTTGAAAAGGCTCTGAAAGGTCGCTCTTCTAGCTTTCGCTGTGACTGTGCTCCGCCTATCACACAGGCCAAGCGTTTTGTTTTTTACCCTCCCACTCAAGCCGCACCAGCATTACACTTCCCTCCTCCAGCCGCGAGGCTGGAGGAGGGAAGTGTGTGGCTGGTGTGGCTTGAGGGGGAGACAAAATCTTGCCGACGCCCCTGGTGGCTGTATATACGTGCTGATAAGTGTTCCTCAGTGTGATAAGTGTTCCTATAATAATCACCACCCAGCACCTGTAGAAGCATGTCAGATGAATATAACATGATTACAGTACAGCTCCATTTGTTGATGCTAATTTGAGAATCGAAAACAAAAAAAAATTGCCCGCAGCTTCCCTCGGGGGAACACTGAGGAGGATGCGGAGCATATAATTGGTTAACTGGGTGTTAAAGTGCGACTTACTTGGGTCGATGGCTAAATTGGTTAACGTGGTTGTGAAATGGGGTGTTAAATTGCGACTTACTTGGGTCGATGGCTAAATTGGTTAACGTGGTTGTAGGAGGGGGGTGTCAAATGAGTGAACACGTACACACGTATGCGAAAGGACGGCGCTGGTCGAAGGGACGTCGATCATTGTGTTTGTGGATTCGTTGGAATTCATTTCACCGCGACCTTGGACGTCGACGCGCCGTGCAAACCAACCGACGAGCGGCAACTGAGCGAGCGAGCGCCGACCTTGAGTATATATACAGCGCGACGGCGCATGCACTGTCAGCTGTTGAATGTTCTCGAAGGAGAAGCGCGCGCGCGGCACAGATGGCGACGGCGCGACGGCGCATGCGCTGTCAGCTGTCGAATGTTCTCGAAGGAGAAGCGCGCGCGGCACAGATGGTGGGCGACGGCGCGACGGCGCATGCGCGCGCGTCAGCTGTCGAATGTTCGAGAAGCGGTGCGGACGGCGCGGACGGCGCACTACAAGGCGCGAGTATAAGATGCTTCCGCATCTAAAAAAACACAAGTTTCTTAAGAATTCGGCATGTGTGAAGCTACTGGGTTAGTCGGTTCGTACTATGTACTGAACATAAAAAACTGTGGTCACTTGTGTACGCAGCCATGTGGCGAGTGAATTATGAGTGTGTCTGATTCACCAGTACGCTTTTTCGTGAGAGCATTCGCAAGGCACGCGCGCGTTGCTGCCACAAGTGCATCCTCCGCCTGTGCCGGATCGGAGCGTGCGGCTGCATCGCAGGCGCTCCAGTGCGTGCGCCGCGGCCTGACAACGTGCCTCGCCTCCGGGGGAGATCTCCCCGTCACGTGGAGTGCTGCGTGACTCGGTACTTTTCCCCTCTCCTTGTCGCGCTCCATCACGCGCGCCGACGACAACAGCACCCGATCGATTCCAGCCAATCCGCGTTCTTTCTTTCTTTCTTTCTTTCTTTCTTCTTTCTTTCTTTCTTTCTTTCTTTCTTTCTTGCTTTCTTTTTTCTTCTTTATTTCTTTTTTTCTTCTTTATTTCTTTCTTTCTTTCTTCTTTCTTTCTTTCTTTCTTTCTTCCTTCCTTTTTCTTCCTTTCTTCCTTTTTCTTTCTTTCTTTCTTTCTTTCTTTCACATTCTCTTAATACACACGTTACACATTTCCTATTCAATTTGTAAATGAATAGCAATTCAATAGTTCGTTAAACTTGAACTGCATTCGAACAAATCCATGTCTGTTCATGGCAAAATCACTGTGCCTTAAGTTAGCACTCTAAAAGAAAAAGAAATGGTAGAGAGCTTGAAACAACAAGCGTAGATTTAGTAAATGAAGCCGTTGCTATTTTTCTTGGGCACTTATTATCGTTGGTAACCTTTTTACCCCGTAAGTTTGCTTTTTTTTTTTCTTTATTACCTTCTTGACTACAGGTCAAGCTAATATGGCAATCACTATTACACGTGTTTCATGCGTGACAACGCGTCAAACAAAGATATTACATCTTCATTACAGTCGGTAGTCTTACACACATCTCGCACTTTTATAACAGCTTCCACAAAACACTCATTAACGGATAGAACTCTCACATCACAGTGTCTGTACGATAGCATACTACGCCAAACCGAATGAAGACCAAGTACAAATATAACATCCAAATTTTGCACAGAACTATCACAAGGCAAAAAACGAATTCCATATGAAGTAAGAGGTAAATCTTTTTTTAAAGTTCTCTGTAAAATGTCCCAAAAGAAAATAGCGTTCTTACAATCAATAAACACATGTTCAATGGTCTCAGGTTTGTTACACAGGAGACAGCTGCTTCCCCATGGTACATACATCCCTCTCTCTTCAAGCCACGTTTTTACTGGCAAGGTTCCCGTATGAAGTTTAAAAAAGAAGGTTTTCACATTGGGTGGTATACACATGTTTTTCACTCGCTTTAGTACGTCATGACCATATGATTTTTCATACCTTGAACGGTACAGGGGCACAGGAAAAACATTCTGTATTAGGTCTTTCATAAGGCGCTTTCTTTTCACATTAGTTAGGTAATCTATCGAAAACCTCGCCCTTAAGAAACGATATGAGAACACAACTTCGCGCAAGAACGGTGACAAGGTGTGTCGTTCTCACCTGTCTGAAGATACAAAGAAGTCAGGCATGTGGTGTAAACAGCGTTGTTTGAAATAAAGAACGTAAAAATGAGTCTCTCTGGTCTCTAATGAGCAGGAAACGTGATATTACTTGGTTAAGAAACAGATGGCACAGAGACAGCCCTCCTTGCTTAACTCGCCGACACAAGTTCGTTCTAGATGTTCTCTCCCACGTAGAGCTCCAGATGAACGTGGCGAATATCCTGTGGACTTTGTGAATGGTTTTACGCTTACAACTAAGTACTTGCAAAAGGTACATAATTTTAGCAGCCAGAAATACGTTGCATACAGCTGACCGAGAGAAAATTGATGAGCCACGACCGCCCCATCCTTCGGCGGTCGCGCGCAGTTCTTCAGCCTTTTCAAGCCAAAATGCTTCACTGTCTTGATACCTGTCCAATGGTACCCCAAGGTAACGACTAGGCGTCATGAGCCACTGAATATTTCCAAAAGAACTGGGCGTAAGGTCCCAATTACCATGCCATAAACCAATGCTTTTTTCTTTGTTCATTAAACTTCCACTCGTGTCACAAAACCTTTGAGTGATTTTTAATAACGAAGTGACACTCTCTCTATCAACTGCAAAAAAGGCAATATCGTCGGCGTATGCAAAAACACGCACTTCACATGACTGCAACCTGAAACCATTAATCCCTGCATGGTGAATCACTTTCTGACACAATGGTTCCAAAAATAGAGCGAAGAGCAAAGGACTTAAAGGACACCCCTGGCGCACGGAGGAAAGTACTTGTATGCGCTGTGAAAGTTCTCTATTTACAATTAAATTTGTGGTTGAATTTTTATATGCCAATTTAATACCTTTACATATGATCGCACCAAGACCAACGTACTCAGCTAGCATGAAGAGTATATTGTGTGGAACCATGTCGAAAGCCTTGGCTAGATCAATTTGCAACATAGCTACTTTTAGAAGCGCAGCGTCACAATACTCCAAAATGCTCCTGGCAACATGAATATTCGTGAATATGCTCCTACGCTTGATGCCGCAAGTCTGATGTGACCCGACCAACTTGTATATAACTCCTTGCAACCTCCTAGCCAGAACTTTCATAAACACCTTATAATCTACGTTTGTTAGCGTGATTGGCCTGTATCCTGTCACTTTGCGTAAAACATGTTGCTCTTTCCCTTTAGGAATCAGCACGGTGTGCGCTCGATTAAACGATGGAGGCAAAGCTCCGCGATCTAAAGACTCTGAAAAAACCTCATGCAATGCGGCGGCCATATCCTCCTTGAACGCCTTGTAAAAGGCGGCATTAATGCCATCTGGACCAGGTGATTTGCCCATGCCGAGATCATCATAGCCTTCTCAATTTCCCCTATACTAATAGACATTTCCAATAAATTTGTGTCCTCAGCATTAAGTGTCGGCATTTCTATCAAGAACTCATCTACAAAACCCGGCTCCTTTGGTTCGCGATAAGCAAACAAGTCCTGATAATAGTTTTCAAAAGCTTTCATATCTTTATGTTCTTTCAATATTTTACCATTCCATTCTATCTCTAGTATGTCGTGAGCTCGAGCATATGCCTTTTCATCTGACAAGGCTCGCTTTGTCGGGGCTTCACCTACGAGGTATCTCTCAGCTCTTGCTCGTATAATTGCGCCTTTATATTTATCTTCTACAAGACATTCAATTTTGTTTTTGACAACCTGCAGTTGATGTGTGAATAAGCCCGGGTTTTCTGCTTCAATATTCACCAAATCATTTAGCTCCGCCCGTAGCTCACGTTCCTGTTTTCGAGCTTGGTACTGCATGTAGCAACCACACTCTATTGCATTCATTTTTATCTTTTGCTTAAATAATTCCCATCTTTCCGTGGCACTCCTTTCTGCATTTTTGAAAAAATTCTCGATTTCCTTCTTTGTCTTATCTACAAACCCTTCGTGCGTAATTATCTTAGTATTCAGTTTCCATGTTTCCCATACAACCTTCTTTTTGCACTTTCTACCTATCTCAAACAAAACTAAGCAATGATCACTGAAGGAAACAGCATAAACGTCATAGTTCTGACATAAAGGTACTATCTCAGAACAAACATATGCTCGATCTAGTCGTGCGTGACTCGAACCTTGAAAATGTGTGAAGTGCTGGCGACTGCCACCCATCGCAAACAGAGCTACGTCATGTAAAAAGTACTTAAGGCTGTCTCTAAGTAACCCAACGCTTTCATCACCTAATTTAGCAGTATACGTGCAATCTTCTTGGGTCAAAACACAATTGACGTCACCCAACAGAACCACACATTTCTGACATTCAAAGTACGCTTGCATTTCCCGAAAAAACAAACATCTGTCTCTCGAATTTGTAGGTGCGTATACACAGATAACTCTAAATTTAGTGACCCCGTAACAAAAGTCACACAAAACAAAACGCCCATGTAGGCAACTTTTGACCTCTTCCACTACAATACCAAGAGAGTTCTTGACAAAAATAATACATCCGGCTGATGCTCCCACTGCATAGCTCACACACGCATTGTACCGCAATGAAAACTCTGCTACCAAGCTATCAGTCGCGTCCTCAGTACTAACTTTAGTCTCCTGGACCGCGAGCAAGTCAAGGTCTTTTTCTTGCATCAAGCGTTTCAACTGGTACTGTTTGCGACGCGTTTCCTAGACCACGTACATTCAGTGTACCAATGCGTAAAGGCGCAGTCATGCTAGCCATGTTGATGACAAAGATGAAAACTACAATGCTGCGCTTACCGTGTCTCGTATACCGTGCAGTGGGAAAACCGGGGTCTTACGCGTCTAGATCGTGTCCCCGAACCGGCGACGATGACGCCGACCGGGTTTCGAGGGCATATTTTTTACTCTTAGCGCCCGTGACGCGATGCCACAGACGCTCCGGGCGTTTCACGTTGCGTTCCGTGCTCTCCACTCGGTAACGCTTGCCGCGTCCCGTGGTCGCTTCCGGAGACTTTGTGCCGGCTTCTGGCATAGCGATCTCGCCACTGGTACCCACATCTTCCTCCATCGAATCTTGAATGTCCTGCTGGCCGCCTGTTGCTGCCAACTCCTCGGATTCTTCCGTTGAGTCTTTGCCATCTTGCGTTGTCGCGTCGGCTGTCCCTTCTCCAGTTGCCTGAACCGCGGCGTCGGGTCCCACGGCGTTGCTGCCAGGGGCCAACTTCTCAGCCTCTTCGGCGTCGATTAGATTATCTTGGACGTCGTCTGTTGGCAGCACGGTCTTCGTAACTCTGGCATAACTCCTGACGCAATCTTGACTTTCATGGCCAAACGCTCGGCATACACCACAGCGGGGAGTCTGGCAGTCTCGTCGTATATGTCCTTGCATGTGACACCTTAGGCAAAGCGGTGCCCGACCCGGGGCCACAAGAAGGACGGTGCCCCCTCCAATCTTAAAAAGGTGCGGCAAGTCTTCTAGCACCACGCCTTCCTTCAGTTTCAGTCGCACCACCCTCGTCGTCGATATCGCGTGTTCAAATCCCGCGACGGTCCAGTTGTCGTTGGAAACCTCCAGAACTTCACCAAACTCACCTAACGCTTGTCGAATGCTCTCATTCGAGACCGCAAAGTCAACCCAGTGGATTTTCACGGTTACATCATGTTGGATAGGGTCGATGATAGCACAGAAGCCACCCTTGACTCGGAGTCCACCTGTTTTGAGTAATGCTTCTTTGTCATCCTTGCTTCGCATCTTCGCCAGCCAGATGTGATTCATCTGGAAGGCTCCAATGCCAGTGATCGCCTTGATGAGTCCCACTTCTTCCAACGGGGCCCGAAAGTCTTTCAACCGGTATGGTCTTTTTTCCAAATTCCCGTGCAGAAACACACACTCTTCCATACTGTCACCCGACGGCAATGTAGGCAACAAAAACCGGTAATCCGATGGTGCAGAAGGGAACCTAACACCGCGGCCAGCAGCGGCCGCCGAAGCACCTCGCACGGAGCGAGCCATCACACGTCCGTCTCCCACCGAAGCCGAACGCAGAGTGGACCACGTAAGTTTGCAAGCAGTTGAACGTGGAAAGGTTCTTTTGTGCACTGTTACTAGCTTTTTTGCCTTGCATCTATTTAACGAGCATAATAACTCTAAGATCATTTGTATTACTATTTGATTAAAGTCCTACGCAATGTTACCTCCGGCAGCGAATACAATTGTATACTGCGCTGAACAAACAAGCAAATTCAAGATATTTATCCTGAAACATTTGCGCCCACCAGCACCAGTTTCTCAAACTTAGGACGATACCTAGAAGCACGTGCGAACTGAACACGTTAAGCGGACTTATAACAATGTGCGAGAAAGGTTGCCACGGGTGAAGAGGTTCACGGGACGGCTCTATGCTCTCCCATAGTAGAGTACTCAGTACTCTAAATCGTTAACCACTTTTATCTAAACACACAGAGTCAGTCGTTGGAGTCCAGGAATTCAAGCTGCCGCGCACTTTCACCGATTCGAGAGTGATTGTACTCGGAGCTGCTGGCTGTTTTGTCGGAGGAGCTCTTCTTCCTCTGTGAAGAGGAATTTCTTCGGAACTGGTCTTGCCCTATTGCATCGTTCTGTCACGGACGAGTGAAACTTGTTTTTCGCCCGGCCTGCTATTGGTAGGCTGATGTGTCGATGCGCCGCCATAAATGGATTGCCAACATCTAAATATGCAAAATGTAGATATTCTTGTTTTATTTGTGTCTCTCGTTTACCTTCAAATATTTTTTGTTGCTGAGTTTGTGTGAACCATGGAATGTACATGTTCTTTGACCGTCATCTCATATCCATGTTCATGTAAATTACGTCTGTTTTGTCGTCATTGCTATTGTATGTCTAAGAAGAAAATGTTCTGTTGAATATTATTGACGTTTGTGACAATACATTTTTCTAAACAAGAATTCTAGGTGACGCTTGTGGTGAGTGATGCGAACACGACGTTGCTTTTCTACGAACTTTTTTAGGTGCGAAGCTCGTTATGGCATCAAAGAGAAGTTTATTGGCTTCCAACCAAGGATAAAGTACATGACAAAAACATCGAGCTTCACGACTACAAAGGGTGCATGTACAATCAGGAAAGCACCACTACCGAGGTACAATGTATGTGGGGGAATGTACCCCTCTATTTACTGTACAGCGCGTGGTGCTCCAGCAGGCTTAATCATGCGCGGCGGTAGGTCTTCTCAACACGCGGTGGGAACAAGTAGCGACTTAGCGCTGTACAACTGTAGGTATTATTTCTTTTTTGTCGCCTGAAACAATGCTGCTTTCGTACACAGTAAGTGCATGCCCGGAGGTATAAAAGAGGCCTTGAGGCTGGGGGGGGGGGGGTTACAAGGGAGTTGGGGGGGGGGGCGTGTATCCCCCCAAATAAGGCATCAGCAACAATGTGCGCGTAAAAAAACTGACTGAAGGCGCCAATCAATGAAGAAGGCGCTATACAAAATTTAACTCAAGTGTCTACCAGCACACTTTGCCCGAATCGATTACAAATAACAACGACAATGGGGTGATGAAATGAAAAAGGTGATACAGGTATACAGATATACATATACATATACATACATACACACATACATACATATACACACACACACACATATATATATATATATATATATATATATATATATATATATATATATATATATATATATATATATATATATAATATATATATATATATATATATATATATATATATATCTATATATATATGTGTGTGTGTGTGTGTGTGTGTATATACACATATATATATATACAAGTCCCCTTCCGCATGTGCTAGACAGCGGGAGGGGGGTCACCAGGTAGTGATTGGGACGGCTAGCTTGCCATTCCTCAGAAAAAAGAATCTGGTATGCCAGCGACGAAGGAAGTTTTCCTCGCCTCTGGCCTCGAGTTCGCCGGATAGGTGGGCCCATAGCAACCGCCGGATACGCGAGACTACCGGAAACGCGCTCCGGACAGGCTTTCTACGCGCCTCCGCTAGCGATCTCCTTTGCCAAATAGCTAACATCGTGAAGATCAGCACAAGTTGGCCGAAGGCACCTTTGTTGCGCTTGTGGTAAGGAGGTGGGCGGATACCAAAGGAGCGGGCTACCATCCGCCACACGGGTTTCACCGCCACGCATTGGAACAACGCGTGATCCTGCGATTCAACTGCGTGACAGTTCGGACAACGTGCATCCGGGACTATTCCAAATTTATGCAGGCGTTGTCTGGTGGGGAGGACGGCCCAGGCCTTTTTCAGGAGGAAATCCTGTGCTTCACGGGGGGTGCCGCAACGGAGCGAGAGTAATTCGCGCTTCGCGCGCTCGGCTCGTTTTTGTTCAGTGTCGCCTCAGCTGCTTCCGCGTGATGGCTTCAACGATGCGCGCTGGCTGGTCCTCATCCACATCGCCTTCGGGCATTTCTTGCCTCAACATGCGCCAGGTAGCCGACGCCGTTTTATAGAAGGGCGCAGGTGCCTCAGCAAAGGGCCCAATGTGGTGGCCTGCATCCAGCCAGTCGTGCTTCACTCCACTCCAGTAGAGGAGTAGGTTGCGCCCTACGTAATCGCTCGCGCGCGCGAGCATGCGGACGGTTTTCAGGGCCAGGACTCTGCTCGTGGTCAACACGTGTGGTAGGCCGAGGCCCCCTTCTGACACTGCCAGTTGTAGCAAGTTTTGCTTCAATGGTGGCGGTTTCCCATCCCAGAGGTATGCGTTAATGAGTTTGGTTAACTGGCTTGCTGTTCTTGTGGGCATCACCGCTACTCGGCTCGCATGCGAGGCTAGGGCGCAAATGCTTGTTTTGACGGCTACTGCTTTCTCGCATAGCGTCAGGCCTTGTAGGCTAGCGCTCTCTGACACTTGTGCAGCCCTGTCCACGACTCGGGACCACGTAGAGGCCGCAACTCCCTCGCGGGAAAAGTATATACCGAGGACCTTAACAGCGGTGACCACCTCGAAGTTGCCGATCACGTGCGCCGGGAAATGGCCGAATAGGAGGGCTTTACACTTCCTCTCATTTAGCTGTGCACCGGATGCTAGGGCGTATGACGCGAATACCTGGTGAAAGCGCTCGAGACTGCTTGGATCTCGCACAAAAAGGGAGATATCGTCAGCGTATGCGAGGACTTTCAGGTCCGCAGTTCCTGTGAGAGGAAGGCCCCGGATGTGCGCGTCGCTTGCCAGGGATGTAAGTAGCGGCTCTATCGCGAGTACAAAGAGGGTGGGGCCTAGCGGGCACCCCTGCCTGATCCCTCTCGTGTACTGAAAGGTGTCCGTCGTGGAGCGATTAACTACTACATGGCACCTGAGGTCTGAGTACAGGAGCCTTATCACTTGTACAAAGTTTGCCGGTAGGCCAAACTCTCGCAGGGTTTGGAACAGGTAGGTGTGCCTGACCCTATCGAAAGCCTTGGCCTGATCAAGTGAAAAAAAGGCTCCAGTGACTCTTTTCTCTGAAGCGTACTGGAACACGTCCCTTGTCGTGGTCAGGTTGGTAAACATTGATCTGCCCGGGACTGCGCAAGCCTGGTGTGGAGCAATAATATCCGGCAGAAAGATCTTTAGTCGGCTGTTCAAGATTGACGCCACGATCTTGTAGTCTACATTTAACAACGTGATCGGGCGCCAAGAGGCAGGGTCGTTCGGCGGTGCACCTTCTTTAAGAATGAGGACTACGCGCCCTATGCCGAAGGAGGCAGGTTTCGCGTGTCCCTCTAGGACCGTGTTGACTATGGCTAGGAGCGGTTCACATAGGCTCTCGAAAAAGGTGGCGTAGAAGCCCGCTGTGAGGCCGTCCGCACCGGGAGCCGAGTTTGGTGGCATTGACTGGATAGCGGCCCTCAATTCTGATAACGTCGCTGCGCCGCACATAGTCAGGCATTTATCCTCTTCCAGACGTTTAAGGAATTTACACAGCTCCGACAGGGACGCGGGCTCCTTATGGCGTGGCTTGTGCGTGCCTTGTAGAACGTAACCGTCAGTGGCACATACCCGAAATAGCGGTCCTTACGATTTTGACCTCCAAGGTGGTTCCGATGAGAGATTTCTTCTGTGCGTTGTTGAACAATAAAAGATAGTGCTCAATGCACATGTTAATGGCTGCTAATGGGGAATGAGAGACAGGAGCATTCGGCCTTTAGGTAGCGCGCACGCTGCGATCCCCATTAGCAGCTATTGGCATGTACATTGAGCACGATCTGACAAGAAAGGGTTGCTACGTTATACTCGCTGGGTGTAACCTCCTTTGTTTTAGAAAGGTTTAGCGAGCGTTGGGCCGCATAGCCATGAATACAGTGAACTAGTATATACCATGAACTCGAGGTGGTTAAAGGTGGGAAGTAAACCCGAAGCGCAAGCCGTAAGAAAGTGTACATGTGCCACCTCCCGTTTAGTCCTTGAAATGTCCGCTGGATGGCGGTGCTTATATATGGAGAATATACGATGAAAAGATGCGAGATGGTGGTACTTGGAGTGCTGAATAGATGGACGAACGGACACACAGACAGATGCATGGATGGACGCATGAACGGACGCAGGCGCGGATGCATGAACGAACTCAGGGACGGACGCACGAACAGACGCACGCACGGACGGTTGGATGGACGCATGGACGGTTACACAGACGTACGCAGGAACGGACGGAAGCAAGAACGAATGGGCGGAAGAATGCTTCGCCCCACTCCCCATCATTCACTTCGTGGATATGCTAACATTTTATTTATTGTTCAACTACGCACAGAAGAAATCTCTGACCGGCACCACCTTGGAGGAGATTCGCCGCTAGGGGGCCAACGTGAGCGGATGCCTGCAACGTCGGCTCCGGCAAACGGTACGTGCTACTCTTTACCAACCTTTCCTGCGGTCACTAGCCTGTTCGAACAGCGACGTAAGGGTCTGAGGAAGACAGAGACGACGCCCATTCCGGGCAAGCTCCGACGTTCTGTGTGCAACAATTAGTGAACCGAGACGCTGAGCATCCGAGCTAAGCCTCTCTGAGACTCCGCTCCTTCGTCGACACTGGCAGCAACGCCTCCCGTTATTATGGAAGTAACGGTTGAGGGCCACACCATCTCCGCTGAAGAGCTCCAGGCAGGCAATTGGACACCAGTTCTCTACAAAGCCTATGCGTCTCGACCAGCCTGTTCACAGAAACCACTTTCGCAACCCAACGCTACCGTCAAGGAGACCAACCCGAACGCCATGCGCGTCGAAGCAGCTGCAACTGGAAGAGGCAAGACGCCAACCCACCTACCACCTGCTACCAAGGAGACGCGCATCATTGTAAAACGCAGCAAGCAACTGCCGCCACTCCCACCGAACGCTATTCGCGTCGTTGTTCGTCCGCGAGGTCAACTGCGACTCCTAGATGTCCCAACGCCTCGACTCATGAAGGCAGTGCAGGCCGCACTTCAAACCACTCTGCCCGATGATTTCTGCCTGCGCATACACCCCACTAATAATACATTCACGGCAGCTACAACACACTCCGCCGCAGCCGAGCTCCTAAAGACGCTGACTTCACTCACCATTGGTGGCCATGCTTACCCCTGCATGGCTTACGTGGCACCCCCACCAGGAGCTACAAGAGGGGTCATCTCAAACGCCTTTGACGACGAGACGCCAACCCAGCTGTACGAAGACCTGGTCAAACGGAATCCTGAATACTCTATACTCGCAGCCCGACGAATGGGGAAGACGCACTCCATTCTCATCACCTTCGACGCCAATGAGGTGCCACATTCCATTAAATACATGGGAGCCATTCACCGCTGTACTCCATACCGCGGAAGTCCGGATGCTTGTACGAACTGCAGACTACCGGGCCATCGTCACGACGTATGCCCAAGCCCCAAGACTAATCTTTGCCCACGCTGTGGCAGCCAACACCCACCCCAGGAACCTCCTTGCACGCCTAAGTGCATTCTGTGCGAGGGCCCTCATCTTACCGGCACTGGTTCATGCAAAGGACGCAACCTTCACCAGCCACGCAAAACGACAAAGCAACCTCAAACGCAGCGACAAGAACCGGTTCCACACGGGGACAACTTCCCCCAGTTGTCAGCGGGACCCACTCAGCCCAGCCAACCCAGCCAACCCAAGCAAGCCTGGACCGAGCCGCTTAAACAAGATTGGGGCCCTCCCCGTTCGCCCTGCAAGAACGCACTATCATCAACAGTGACTTCCAGTCTGCAAGACGCTCTGGCCAAGTCTCGGGAGGAGGCAGCGGCAGCCAAAGCAGAAGCTCAAGCAGCCCGAGCTGAAGCCGCTGCCCTTCGAGAACACATCGCGAAGCTGGAGACCCAGATAAGTACTCTCGCCACAAGCCATGCCATTCCACCTACCCCAACTCCTACTACATCCCAAACTCCTGCGCACAACCCACCCAACACCTCTAGCATGTCTTTCCCACCCAGCCATGTCAACGCGACATCCTGCTCTGATTCGCTTGAGTTAGATATCGACACGGCATTTCCTCGGCACACAAATCAGGACATTACCGCGCGTCCCTCAACACACAGCTCACTAGCCGATATTCCAACCATGCTTGAGTCTTTTACTGCTCGTTTTGAGGCAAAATTGCAGGAAGGTATCACCAGCATCAATCAGGAATGCACAACGCTCAAAGATGCGGTAATCCGTGTAACAACAGACAATGCAGCACTTAATCATCGTCTTGATGCTTTAGCTCAAGCATTAACTGACCGCTACAACAATCTTGAATCACAGCTCAATTTGTTTGCAACACGCCTTGCAAAACGGGATCTCACCCCAAGTAAACGCAAGAAGCCCAAAGCAACTGAAGGGCAAGACAATCCACTCCCTAACGTCACTAACGACTCCCAACCTTGCGCGGCGGCTACGCCCCTTCTCAATTCTCATGATGGCAGCTCTAAACCGTAATCTGACACTCTGGCAGTGGAACTGCCGAGGTTTTGGCCAGAAGCGTCATGTTGTCCACCAACTGCTATCTTGCGCTGCGGGACCCGATATCCTTGCCCTACAAGAACCCTCCAACCCCCTAACCTTACCCGGCTATACTTCTATTACACCCACATCCCCTACACCCTCTCGGGTGGCGTTTCTAATTAATCGCTCAATCACCACCATCTCCCACTGTTTAGCAGTCCAAGACATTGATCACCTCTTAATTGAGCTTGTGCCGCAACATGCCAGAGCTAAAAGCCTCTTCATCCTGAATGTATACAGCAGCCCTAAGTGCTTACAGGGTAACTTCCAGCGCCTCTTTACGCTCGCGAAACGCATAGCCAATAAGTGCCCCCTACTCGTCGTGGGAGATTTCAATGCCCCACATACAGCCTGGGGTTATCCGCGCGACACACCAAAGGACGTCGGGTGTGGTTAGCAGCGCAGCAAGCCGGCCTCTCACTGCTCACCGATTCTGCCTTTCCGACACGCATAGGGAATAGTGTCTGCAAAGACACTACACCAGATCTCTCGTTCGCACATCGCCTCCCTCATGCCACATGGTGCAACACACAAGAGAATTTGGGTAGTGACCATTACATTATCGAAATTCTCTTAAATATGCAACTACCCCGCAGGGTTCTCAGAGGTTCCACTTTTACCAACTGGGATTTTTTCCGCACTTATAGGGCAACACGCACCCACGCCTCTATCACGGACATCACTGAATGGTCAGAACAACTCCAGAGTGATGTCCGATCCGCAACTCGTCTAGTACGAGAGGACTGCCCAAGCGACACAGTTGACTCTCGTCTCCTACATTTATGGGATGCTAAAACAAGCCTAGAACGACGCTGGCAAAGCCAGCGTTGGAACCGAACTCTTAGACGTCGCCTGGCCCGCCTGAGCAAAGAGATAGAGACCCATGCAGCCACTCTTTCGCGACAGAACTGGGAATCGCTTTGCAACAAATTAGATGGCAATATGAGTTTGCCTCAGACTTGGAATTTGTTCCGACACTTAATTGACCCAACTCAGTCAAAGACTACCCAAAGACACAACCTCACCAAACTCCTACATACTTGCGATAAACCTCCACCAGAACTACTACAGGAACTTCGAAATCAGTACTTCCCAACATACCCTGCCGTATTGTATCCCGATTATACAGGTCCTCCTAATGAGCTCCTCGACCAACCCATTACAGTAGCCGAAGTTCAAGCCGAACTACAGAAACTAAACACTTCCTCAGCCCCCGGTCCGGACAATATTCACAACAAAGCACTCCGTAATCTCGACGACCAATCAATTGCCGAGCTTACTGAATACTTTAATGAGTGCTGGCTAAGGGGCATCCTCCCACCACAATGGAAAGAGGCCAAGGTTGTCTTTATACCCAAACCTGGGAAACCTCTCCTTACGTCTAACCTCAGGCCCATATCCCTCACTTCTTGTGTCGGCAAACTCATGGAGCACGTACTCCAAACCAGGCTCTGCCAGTACCTAGAAGGCAAGAATCTCTTGCCTGCTTGCATGTTTGGATTTCGCCCTGGACTTTCCACACAGGACGTTTTCCTACAACTAAAACATCACATTCTTGACTCTCAAACCTGCGATACCAGAGCTATCTTAGGAGTAGATCTAACAAAGGCATTTGACAACGTTGCGCACTCAGCTATTCTAGAGAACCTTATAACCCTGGGAGTCGGCGTAAAGATGTACAACTACGTCCGCGACTTCCTCAGCCACCGCACAGCAACACTTACCTTTGGCGATCACAGCCTGCCAGGCATCACGCTTGGAGCCCGTGGTACGCCCCAGGGAGCAGTCCTCTCACCTATTCTTTTTAACATAGCACTTCTACATCTGCCCCAAAAACTGGGTCAGATCCCCGACATCCACTTCAGCTTCTATGCCGACGACATCACCGTCTGGGCAAACCGTGGTAGTGACGCCGAAATAGAAGAACACTTACAGTTGGCACTAACCACCATCGACACATATGTTCGAGAACGTGGCCTTACCTGCTCCCCTTCCAAATCAGAGCTCTTTCTTTACCGACCGAAGCAGCATGCTTCAGCCATTCCCCCTATCTCTCTCACGCTAGGTGCCCACCCCATCCCACTTGTCTCAAAAATTCGGGTACTAGGGCTAGTACTCTACTCACATGGCGCACATGGAGAAGTCATCAGGACTCTCCAAACACATGCTCAGCAGACCATTCGGCTGATTCGTCGCATAGCGAACCGTCGGGCTGGCCTACGCGAGCGAAACACGCTTCGCCTCACCCAGGCTTACATCGTAAGCCGCACCACGTATGCCCTCCCATACCTACCTCTCCGACAAAAAGAGAGAGACCGCATTAACGCGCTTCTACGAAGTTGCACAAAAACAGCTCTACGCCTTCCCCCAAGCACATCCAATGACAGACTCTTCAAACTTGGTGTACATAATACATTTGAGGAACTCGCTGAGGCCACCTTTACGGCACAAATATGTCGTCTGTCTAATTCGGTGAGTGGCCGCGCTCTTTTGACCCAATTAGACTTATCCCCAATAACAGAATCGCCTGGAAGGGTCCCTCTTTCTTCTAACCTCCGCTCTCACCTAAACGTACCGCCCATTCCCAAGAACATGCATCCTGTGCGAGACGAGAAACGCAGAAAGGCAAGGGCCCGGGCCCTCCAGAGACAATATGGCGAGGACCAGAATGTAGTCTACGTTGACGCAGCGGAATATGCGTCAAGATCCCGCATGGCCCTTGCGGTGGCTGACAATCAGGCAAATCTCCTAACTTCTTGCTCAATTGTCACAAATTCCTCCACAGAGGCAGAAGAGGCAGCCATCGCGCTTGCTCTCATCTCCACACCTGCCACCACTATCATTAGCGACTCGAAATCAGCTATTCTTAACTACGCCAATGGCTTGATATCATGTAGCGCTGCTCGCCTGCTACGCTTCTGGCAGCCTCAGTGCTCCACAACCCTGATCTGGACGCCAGCACATGCCGGCCTCCTTGGCAACGAGGAGGCTCATTCTCTAGCCCGAGGTCTCACATTCCGGGCAGGAGAAATGGAGCCCCCTCCACAGGTCGAGGAGCGCTTGCTCTCTTTTCGTGATATTCTATCGTATTACCGGGAACAACGAAGAATATACGCACCCCCAGCCCCATCCCTAAACATAGCGCAGGCCACACATTGGCGACGCCTACAAACTCGAACTGCTCCATACCCCGTATTACTAAACGCCCGTTACCCAGACCATTTCCCCTCTTCATGCAAACTTTGCGACAAACCAGGAGACTTCCTCCACATCCTCCTCACATGTCCCACCTTCCCACATCCCCCACCTCCGGCTGTGGCAGTGTCATACTGGGAGACCATCATGACCAGCACTTCTGCGTTCGATCAGCGCCGGATCATCTCGTGCGCCATGAAGAGGATCGCACTTCAAGGGCTTTCCTTTGCTTTGTAAGGGTGCCTCCTCACCGCGAGGGAGCACCCACGTGCCATGAGGGGGCTCGGCCCCCACACTATACAGTGGCAATAAATGTTTCTACCACCACCACCACCTTGGAGGTCAAAACGTTTCACTTTTTACATACTACAACGACAACGAAGGACGATCGTGTGCTGTTATAAGAGTCTTCACCCCTTAAAAAAAGTGGCTAACAATTCAGAGTACTTCGTACTCTACCATAGAGTAACATAGTAAACGACTCTACCATGGGAGGGCTGAAAGCCGTCCCGTGAACTCGATGATTTGATTGATTTGTGGGGTTTAACGTCCCAAAACCACCATTTGATTATGAGAGACGCCGTAGTGGAGGGATCCGGAAATTTTGACCACCTGGGGTTCTTTAACGTGCACCCAAATCTGAGTACACGGGGTCCCGTGAACTCCAAAAGGCCAGAAAACGAAAAGCAACAAAGGGAATTTATTTGTACAGGTTTCGGAATTATTACATCTGTCTTCACCGACAATGATCTTCTTGTTGCTCTTGTTGTTTCGTGTTCCTGGGGCCGCGATGCGCGCTATCTCGTTCTATCTTCTACGTGAACCATGCACTTGCCGCGTCATGCTACGCAAGGCCTATAAGATCCTTATACGCTGTTACAAAGAAGGGGTGAGGGGTGAGCATAAGAAGGCGCTCAACACTGAATCGCGAGGAGAAAATGATGCTGTATACACTTCACACCAGTGTGCAGGCGCATTCTTATACAAGCCACACGAAAGGATTACAATAAGTGGTGTTATTACATCTGCTTATGTCACTTCACAGGCATATTTGTCCTTGCGTGTTTATCCAAGGGGGGGGGGGAGAGGCTAATATGGGGTTATTGGGAGGTGGATCTTCCCCTCCTTAACAAAAAAGAATCTTGTATGCCAGCGGCGAAGAAATGCTTCCTCGCCGCTCACCTCTAGCTCTTCCGCTAGCGAGTTCCGCAAAAGTCTGCGGATTCAGAAACACTAGTCAATTCAGGAACGCCTGACAAAGCCAAAGCATAGAGAAATAAAAAAAGGTGAAGAGTGGACACTCCCGTAGACCCCAGCGGCCCAATCGACCCTAGCACACCTGGTGGTTGGTGAGAGCAAGTGGTGTGCGCTTCCTGTTTCGGTTTCACTGGCGCAAATTTTGAATTTTAGATGCGGAGCATCTAATACTCGAGGCTTGTAGTGCGGCGCCGTCCGCAAGCTTCCTCCTCCTTCTTCCACCATCTGTGCATCCCTTCCTCCTCTACACACCGCGCGCGCTTCACTTCTCCACCATCTGTGCACCCTTCCTCCTCTACACACCGCGTGCGCTTCTCCTCTTCACGAACATTCGCTAGCTGTATAATGTAGCGCGCATGCGCCGTCACGCTTCGAGAACATCGGCAGCTGACGCGCGCGCATGCGCCGTCACGCTTCGAGAACATCGCGCGCGCATGCGCCGTTGCGCTTCTCCCCCTTCTCGAACATTCGACAGCTGACAGTGCATGCGCCGTCGCGCTGTATATATACTCAAGGTCGGCGCTCGCTCGCTCAGTTGCCGCTCGTCGGTTGGTTTGTACGGCGCGTCGACGTCCAAGGTCGCGGTGAAATGAATTCCAACGAATCCACAAACACAATAATCGACGTCCCTTCGACCAGCGCCGCCCTTTCGCATGCGTGTGTACGTGTTCACTCATTTAACACCCCCTCCTACAACCACCTTAACCAATTTAGCCATCGACCCAAGTAAGTCGCAATTTAACACCCCATTTCACAACCACGTTAACCAATTTAGCCATCGACCCAAGTAAGTCGCACTTTAACACCCCGTTAACCAATTATATGCTCCGCATCCTCCTCAGTGTTCCCCGAGGGAAGCTGCGGGCATTTTTTTTATTTTTTTATTCTTATTTCGATTAAGTTATAATAGAGATCACATTGATCACTTGTTCTTTTGGAACAAGTGATCAATGTATATATCAGTCAAAGAGAGAGAGAGTATCCGCAATGTTTTATTCAAAGGCAAGGTAGAGTCTGAGAATATAAAAAGCACAATATGACAAAGGTAGACAACAAATGCATCTCGCCTTACAAATAAATTGTAACAAATATTGTAACAAATACAGAGAGAACACAGACAACGCACACATCGCTAGAGTTGGCAGAAGCCGAGAAGCTGGTGAAGTATGACACACCGGGCCTGTGGGTAAGTAAGGATCTATGGCAAAAACACAGCGCACAATGCTGAAGAAGAAGGAAGAAGTGACATATACACAGCAATGAAGTCGCGAATCACGCCTGGGGTTAACTAAAATAATGCATAGAAAAAAAGAGTGCACAGAAACCACACGACACAATATAGCAGAAAGGCAAAGCTGCAGTGTGCTGGCTGTGCTTAAGAACAGCTAGCCCAAAATGAAAAAAAAAGCAGACTTGATGCCTGCTTGTCCTCAGAAAGGTAGGGCTTTGCAGCTTGCTCACGACGTGAAAGACAAACTTTATGCTACAACACTGGCAGGTCTTGTGGCTCTTCTTATCGTCAAAAACTCAAGATCCCAAGTGATTTGAGTCTGGGTGTTGCTCTGACGCTT
Source organism: Rhipicephalus annulatus (assembly GCA_013436015.1). Classification (NCBI taxonomy): domain Eukaryota; kingdom Metazoa; phylum Arthropoda; class Arachnida; order Ixodida; family Ixodidae; genus Rhipicephalus; species Rhipicephalus annulatus. The sequence continues at coordinate 132,293 of WOVY01002215.1, read as the reverse complement.
GCGAGCTAAAATAGATTGTAGTCATCACTTATCCAGAATTGTGGACCTTAATTAGTGCTACGACAGCGGTATTACAAGGCTAATAAATAGCTGAAGGAAACCACTTTGGCTCATTATTTTTCACAAAGGCTCTACATCGTACGTTATCACTCACAAGCTATATAAAAGTAAAATGGCAGAGTCCGCAGCCCCATCAAACGCTACAAGTTTGGTATTCTTTGAAAATTTTGATTGGCGAGATGAGGAGGTTGATGAGAAGCTAAAATACAAAAATCGTGATAACGTGAACTGTGCCACTTCATACTGTGTTCCCTACCCGCTCGAAGACATTTCAACAAGCGGTTTTGTTATCGATATATTACTTGAGCTGGAGAGATAAAGCATACACAGTGACCAAGCGACCCACAGTAAAGTGTACAGTTCGCCCGCATTTGCTACAAAAATACAGACAGGATACCCAACATTCTTTTTAAGGTTATGCAAATCACTTCGAGCGAATACACAGTGTCCCTACTCCTCATAGCGGGTAACCAAAACAATGTATGCAACGAATGAGTGGTTAGTTGGTGAGGCTGTCTCCGCTTTTGATAGTTTTGCCGCTGTGCTGGTACTTTGGCTTGCAGATGTTTAATGGTTTCCTTGTACTTCATTGATGGAGACATTGTCGCTGGCACACAGGAACGCACTGCAATAAACAAAAAAGTGGATGTAAAAGCGAAGAACAACTAATCCCATACGAGCACTTTCCTCGCTCTTTCAGACCCAAGGTGCACAACTTTCTGTGGTGCAAAGTTTTCGATTCCACTACCTAAAAAACAAACCATTCACAATGTTGACAATGCACAAAAAAATGAAAATCACTGAAAGCCCACCCTTACATTTTGTAAGTGCACACGTAGTGTCCTTTTGAGGATAGTTTCCTCAGAATGTCCTAAACATAAAATAGCACATTAAAAACAGCTGCAATAAAAGCATAGTCACCATTTTCTCTAGGGCACTCAGACGTGGAGCTGTGGCGGAGAAATCTTCTGGAGGGTCTTGTGAAGCTTGTTCAGTGCCTCGGACAGTGCTGTCGGAACAATCTTGCGAGCTGCCTGCCGAAGTCTCAATATCAATCCACTCTGGTGTTGAAGTGAACATACAACTTACCGGTCACACAAGTTCCTTTTGTGACAGCTGAACGACTGGGTTAAGGTTTTCTCCGGCAAGAGGAAGTCAGCAGAAATTTCTTTCACCAGCTACAAGGGAGCTGCCACCTGCAGAGGTTTGGTCAACAGTGAATTTGGGTAAAAAAAAAGAAATCGCGACTACTGAACGCACCCTGTTCATCGGGGCACCTAAATGTGTGGGAGCCGCTTTTTGAAGCCTCTACCGCAGGTCCTGAAGAAATGAAATTACGACATTGTGTCAGTAAGAGGCTTAAAATAACACAAACGGAAGCTCATCCGCACCTTGCAGTGCAGCTTCTGCAGTCATGTCACAGTCACTATTTGAAGCGACGCTCGGAGAACGTGCATATATGTGCAGTTGGTACAAGTTACAAAGCTTGTAGCATGGGGAAACTTAAACAGCTCTTTCAAATGCGCAAATTGGTCGAACGTGGAGGAAAAGAGAAGGCACCAACTAGGAAACAAGTAATTTGTGATTTTTCGAATTATGAACAGTGCCAGCTTTCACCGATGAAAGGTATATGTACATGTGCACTCAGGCTTGAAGATAACGTGAAATAGCCCTTGAAAGTCTTTCAAAACAAGTTGCGCTGGTCAAGAGCATCAAAAAAACGACAGAAATCTAAGGCTGCTGTTAGGAAGGTAATAGCCCATAGTTCACAAAATTTAAGACTTTCCAAGTGTTACTTCTATAGTGAGGTTTCTCCACCGGCTACAAAGATCTTCGCGGTTAGCTGTCGCCACTGATTCAGTACAAGTGGCTGCTATTACACATATTTGAGTTTCAGTCAATCACTTACATGGTGCAGCTGGTTGCACACTGGGAATAGACATTCTTGTAACCTTGTGTGCCCAGGGTCCATGAAACTTTGAGCAGTAAAATGGTCGCTACAGACCCTGTACGTTGCGTACAATAGGCTGGCCGGCTTACTAAGGAGATCATCGCGTCCAGCATACTGCATTCATGCTTTCATTCTGCAATGGCAATGAACTATCAGCTGAAAGGGGGAAGTGCTTGAATAGTGATTTTTTATTGTTACCCTCACTGAGCAAGTATGAACAGTAAGCCTAAAGACATGCAAACCATACAAAAGCTTTAACACACCTGCCGTCCCGTGTTATGCGGAAGAAACTCGTCCCAGGCTTCTTGTAGGTTCTGCCATTGTTGAAGCACCACGATACACAGCAGTAGCTGCCGTAGCTTGGACCGCCGGACGGCATGGCATCAGCGCGGTCTGAAAATGTTAGTAAGTGGATGCTTCGCTGTCAAATTACGAAAAAGATATGTGCACGTCATAAGTGTACCAACAAACCCCTTTGAATGATTAGCTAATCGATGCACAATACAAAACCAGTGATACATCTCTGACCCATAAAACTCTGACTTACAAAGATAGACGTCAAGACCACGTACAAAAATCTTCAGAAGTTTCCAGGCCGCTATCCCTTGTAATGCAATGGTATCGCGGCCTCGGAACTTTAGAACACCTTCGTGCGTACGCAGTATCAGCACAGTACATTGGGAAGAAAAATCGTAGTTGAAATTTGTGCGGTAAAATTATATTGGAAACGTAAAAAAAAATTTGTGGGCAGCTTGCACTAGTGGCACAAGGCTAGCGAAGAAACGAAGATGATGGCCACTTGGCTAGTCAAGATTTGCCTCCGGCACACCAAGAATTATTCGTGTTGCGAGCCTTCGGGAAACGTGTCGTGAAGCATGCGAGGCCCAGCGAACGCTTCTCAATATTTTGCACCGAGCCACCGAGCCTATGACCTAGCTGCCCAGCTATGCTCAGCCTACAGACGCTCGCGTCCGTGGCAGACGCAGCACGCGTCGCCTCGGCTTGACGCCGTGCCGCCTTTGCTATACTGCATACGTTGCACAATGTTCCCGTCTAGCCGCCACATAGAGCCACAAACTTTCTTTTTAGCGAACCTCCCAGTCTTTACAAGCTTCAGAAAAAGGTTACAACTGCTTGAATGAGACGCCACGTAAGAAACAAACTCGCACACACGAAGCGCAACGTGTGGTTGTGCATCTTTCTATGTTTGTTGCATGGTGTCTTATTCGCGCAAGTGTAACCGTTTTCTGAAAAAAATGACCCGAACAAGACCAACAACATGTCATTCAACAAGCTTCGCTTGAAAACGTGTCTCACCTGTTATCTCACGCTTGAAAACGCCGACGCAGCCGACGTTGACGAAAGCGACGAAAGCTTCTCGCTGTCAGTCATGCATGAGCTTGTCGCTGGGTAGATGGTGTTTATGACCGTACGGCTGAAGAAAAATAATCGCGTAAGGTGTGTTGAATAAATTGTGTTGATGTATAAAGAACATACCTAATTTGGGCGTATAATTATTATTTTGTGAAAACAATTCTGTTGCATTGATTATAACTGTTTTTTTTTTCGCACTTGCGCCCTCTGACGTTTGATGAGAGCACTGGTTGGTTACGTATTCGTGACGCACTTCCTGAGGCCAGGTTTGATGATGATGATGATGATGATCCTTGACACACTGGCGCACACCCACAAAGGGGGATCGGCCAAGAACCGGGCGGCAGGATCTTAACTAAAAGGCTAATGGTTTTTCAAAGAAAACTTAATTTTGGGCTGAAAAAAAATATAGAAAGAAAAGCCGAAAATCGAGAAAGGAGAATATCTGAGCAGGGAGCGATGCAGGCCATCAGATGCGATTTGAGACAGAGGTAATGGTGGTCTAAAATTATATATATATATATATATATATATATATATATATATATATATATATATATATATATATATATATATATATATATATATAGGCAGATTAACATGGCAATCGCTTTGTTTCAATTAGTATTCAAATACCGCAGAGCAGACGTCCCTGTGGCTATAACCGAATTTAGTGCTGCCAAACGACAAAATTACTGCCACATTTAATTCTAATCCCAATTTTTCAAGTGGAGCTACCAGGTATCTTTTCCGCTGATGAGAATACCGGCGACAGAACAAAAAGAAGTGATCTATCGTTTCCATTTTTTCGCAAGTCTGACATAAAGGTGACGCCTTTAGACCAACTTTATGCAAATAATAATTCAGTTGAGGAATTCTGCAACGCAATCTTGTAAAAGTAACTTCCAAGTGCCGTGTTGCACACCACTGTCTATTCCAGCGGCATCAACAGTGGCCAGGTTTAGCGGAGTGTCCTCTCTTGTCTTCTTCTTTCTTTATGGCCAAAGCACGAATGTGAAACGTTCGTATAGAATACAGATCGGGATTACCATAGGCGCATTAGTTTCTGTACACATGGTTCTGCGCACGTTTTCCGATATTCAAAGTCGAAGAAAACTAAAACCAGACCATGTTGAGCCAAAGTAATACCAACTTTAACCTTTTATTTCGTATCTCTTTTAAAAAGCAATGTAAGCTATTTGTCTTCGTTGAATAACGCTTGTATTTATAGCCTACGTGAACACAGTTGCGAAAGAAAAGCAACAGTTTGTAGTCTATTGGCCGAACTCGACATATTACGGACACTCGGTGGCAGTACCCAGTTAATGGACAAGTTTAGATTAGCTGATTCGACGGAAAGCGTGTAAGGATGTCGTTTGTCAGTTCTAAAAATAAAAAAACAGCGAGAACTCAAGATAATGCACGTTGGTCAAATGTGACCATGTCATTTCAAGGAACATTGAAGAAAAATACTGTATTTATTGTATTAGGTGCCGATAGGAAACGCTTGCTAAGCGAGAAAACGCGCAAAATAAGAGTGCTCGTTCAGACCCCCCCCCCCTGCCGAAAATGTCTCCACCAACGACCGTGGCGTCATAAATTTTAGCGGAATTCCCCCAAATATAATAAGAATTGTTGGAGTTTAACGTCCCAAAACCACCATATTGTTAAAGTCCCAAAACCACCCCTCCCCGATTTTAGTATGTAGGGGGAGGGCGTTTTACCGAGGAAAAATGATGGAAATATCTGTTTGTAAAGGTTTTCAACAAGTGCTCCCCGCCCCCCCTTTTTTCCGAAAGATATTCCTGGCCATGGGCCTACGTTGACCATTGAATGGTTGACCAATAAAAATTCCGCTGAACCCACTCAGCTTGGGAATCGACGTTTTTTGAAACGTGAGGAGGAAAGTTGACCGTGTCGCAAGATTTTTTTCCCTTCGCCGCTCTCTAGAACTGGAAAGAATTCACTCCTTACCTTCCCACCTTTATTTACGTTAATAGGTTAACCGTTGATGTAATTACTAATTCGTATAGCTGACTCCCGTCTGAAAGTCAGTCTACTTCTATGTCTATTTATTAGAGTGTTTTTTTTTATTTACTACCCCCAAAACGTCAGCAAACTATCGTATAGTCTTAAAGGGGTCGTGAAACGGTCGCTTCACAACGACAATGCGCCACCATCGGCAGCCACATGCGCTAACTGTATGATCAGCGCAAGTGGACCTGCATAGACGCTTTGCCTATCGAGGAACGTGGAACCCTGCGGCATATCGAGCGCGCGCAAGAGGCGCTCATCAGCGTCTGCCATACGTGATCCGCGTCCCGCAAGAACGCTGCTTAATATGACGTCAGAGCTCAAGTTAGCGCCGACTGCGTATGGAAAAGACACTGACGGGTGTCCCAATCGCACGCACTTGCAAGTACCGAAGAGTTCTGCGTTCCTCGATAGGCAAAGCATTACTTATGATGACGTCACCTATTTAGTGCGTGTGGATTCCGGTGGCTTCGCATTGTCACTTTAGAGCGAGCATTTCACGACCCCTTTAAAGGCAGCACCTCTCTATTCATTAGCAGCTAGCAGACAGGCGACAGCGAAAGTTCGCGTTTAGTTTTAATGCGCTCCAACCGCTTGCAACGTATACGCTCAACGTAAGAATCACATGGAAGTAGCCAATTAGTCAGAAAACAGGTGCTCTCCACTCGTCAGTTTACAGGTATCATCAAAAAAGGCGTGCGACCACTCGAAATCAGCAAAACTCTGACATTGCGGACACTTTAAAAACCACAATGTCAATATCGAGAGAGAGAGAGAGAGAGAGAGAGATAAATGTGCAAGGAAAGGCATGGAGGTTAACCAGACGCACAGCCGGTTTGCTACCCTGCACTGGGGAAGGAATAAAGGGGAGAGAGTGAATGAAAGAAGTTAGGAGAGAACAAACGCGTGGAAAGAAGGGTCATTCAAGGCACTAATCCGGAACAAGCTTACAAGGTCAGAAGTTCAACCACGCAGGCTGTTTTTTTTTTTTCGATAGAAAAATGAGATTTTCAGACAACTAGGAAAAAGAGGTGAGGCGAGCTACGAGCCAAGTGAAATTGGGAGCTTATAGGCGGTCAGGTGGTTTTGTGCATTGCTAATAAAGTGCAACGGACAATCTATATAGAGATTGCGCAGCAGCCAAGCATGCCTTGACGGAATTCGGATCGAATAGAGATGTCTAACCGTTCCCAATTGTACGTCTACTTAAAATGCGTGAGCAAGGAATCGTTAAAAAAAATAAAGGAGAGGCCTGGGGTGCGGCCTCACTGGCGACCATCTGCTGGTAATGCACTCCCTCACCAGAGCAGGATTGGCCATCCTGGTACATTACGTGGCCACACCCTTCCATGAACACATCAATTAACCCTTGGCCCTCAGTCCCCAGCATCTGCGATGCAACTGACCAAGGCGGTGGTCACACCTGTGAGGCGGCGGAGGGCGCTAAGAATCTCTGGGTCCGGACAGGCCGCCATGGAATCTGAATATGGCTACTTTCAACACTAGAACGCTATCTAGTGAGGCTAGTCTAGCTGTGCTATTTTAGGAATTAGAGGGTGTTAAATGGTATATAATAGGGCTCAGCGAAGTTAGGAGGACACGTGAGGAGGACAGCGCTGAAGAGTGGACATGTCCTATGCTACCGTGGATTGGTTGAGAGAAAAGAACTAGGAGTTGGGTTTCTCATACACAAGAATATCGCTGGCAACATAGAATACTATAGCATCAGTGAGAGAGTGGCAACAATGATAATTATTTTGAACAAATGGTACAAGATGAAAGTGGTACAGGCCTACGCGCCTACATCGAGCTATCACGATGATTTGGTTGAATGCTTTTATGAAGACGTAGAATCAGCCGTTAATGAAGTAATGACACAGTATACTATTTTTATGGGAGCTTTTTATTACCAAAGTAGGCAAGAAACAGGCCGGAGACCATGCAGTTGGGGAATATGGCATCGGATCTAGAAACGCCAGAGGGTAGTTATTAGCAGAGTTCCCAGAACACATTTTTTTTACGGATTATGAATACCTTCTTCAGAAAACGGGCTAACCGTAAGTGGACGTGGCGAAGTCGTAATCGCGAAACTAAAAATGAAATGGACTTCATCCTGTGTCCACACTCAGACATTGCAGAAGATGCAGAAGTAGTTGGCAAGATTAGATGCAGTGGTCATAGAATGGTAAGAGCTCGGATACACCTAGATTTTAAAAAAGCAACAACAAAAACTGATACGCAAGAAGCAAATTAATGAACTGGTGGTGAGAGGGAAAACACAGGAATTCGGAGTTTTGCTTCACAATCGATTTGAAGCACTAAATGAGATAACAAACGTTAGCGTTGGCACAATCAACGATAATAATACTTGTGTCATCAAAGGCTGTACAATTGATGTTGGAGGTTCAGTCACTAGACGGGAAACTGGTAAACTATCTTGGGAGACAAAAAATCGTATTCAGAGACGACAAATGAAAGCCTCAAATGCAATCGACAAAATAGAGCTAGTGGCGCTATCGAAGTTAATCAATAGGCGTAAAGTGGCTGAAATCAGGAGGCATAACATGGAAAAAATTGAGCAGGCTGTAAAAAGCGGCAGAAGCCTAAAAGCTGCGAAGGCAGACTTGTGCATAGGCAAAAATCGAATGTATGCATTGAGAATCAAGGAAGGCAATGTCATAACTAATATAGATAGGATAGTCGAGATGGCAGAGGAGTTCTACAGAGCTTTACGGAAGCCAAAATGACCAGGATGGTATTGGGAGAAACTATATTAGTCCAAGAGAATTCGACATTTTACCAGTAACGACAGGAAAAATAAAGAAAGCCCTAGAAGGAATTCAAAGAGGCAAAACCGCTGGCGAGGATAAAATAACAATGGACCTCCTGAAATATGGCGGAGAAATTGTGTTAGAAAGATTAGCTATCTTATATACAAAGTGTCTCTTGACGGGAAGAGTACCATAATCGGGAAGGGTACGCCAACATCATCTCAATTTATAGGAAAGAAGACGTCAAGGACTTGAAAAATTGCAAGCCTCACTAGATAGCGTTCTAGTGTTGAAAGTAGCCATATTCAGATTCCATGGCGGCATGTCCAGACCCAGAGATTCTTAGCGCCCTCCGCCACCTCACAGGTCTGACCACATCAGCAGTAATACAGGACTACGGAATCCGGGCATCGAAAAACCCTATATAAACATACTGGAAGAAATCTACAGAATCCACAGCCACCATACTTCTCCATAAAGAAAATGAAAGAGTCCCAATAATTAAGGGTGTAAGGCGGGGAGACACGACCTCTACAATGCTATTCGCCGCTTATTTATAGGAGGTATTCAAGACTCTAGACTGGGAAAAGTCGGGGATAAGAGTTAATGGAGAGTACCTTAGTAACCTGCGATTCGCTGATAACATTGCCTTGATGAGTAACTCGGGGGACAAATTACAAATCATGATTACTGAACTGGATACGGAAAGCAGAAAAGTAGGTCTGAAAGTTAGTATGCACAAAACTAAAGTAATTTGGAACAACCTCGGCAAAAAATAGCACTTTGTGATACGTCGAGAGGCGCTCTAAGTTGTTAAGAAGTATGTCTACTTAGGACAGGTAATAAGCGCGGAGCCGAACCACGAGATTGAAGTAACTAGAATAATAAGAATGGGGTGGAGCACATTTGGCAAGCGCTCTCAAATCATGACTGGTAGATTACCACTATCCCTCAAGAGGAAGCTATATAACAGTTGCATGCAAGTGCTCACCTACGAAGAAGAAACCTGGAGGCTTACAAAGAGGGTTCAGCTTAAATTGAAAACGACGTAGCGAGTGATGGAAAAGAAAATGATAGGTGTTACTTTAAGAGACAAGAAGAGAGCATAGTGGGTCAGGGAACAAACCGGGGTTAAGGATAGCACAGTTGAAACCAAGAAAAAGAAATGGACATGGGCCGTACACGTAGCAGGTAGGCAGGATAACGGGTGGTCATTAATGGTAACTGACTGTATTCCCAGAGAAGGCAAACTCACGAAGGTGAGAGAGAAAGTTAGGTGGGCCGATGAGAATAAAAAGTTTGCAGGTGTAACGTGGCAACGGAAAGCACAAGACCGGGTTGATTGGCGGATCATGGGAGAGGCTTTTGCCCTGCAGTGGGCGTAGCCAGGCTGATGATGATGATGATGATGATGATGATGATGATAAGGGATGGAAATAAAAGTTTTTCTAATGTAACATAACGGGTTCTCTGCACGCCAAAAACAGGCGCGCAACAAAATCACACATCACTGCTCTGATCCATTGTTGTTTTATAACTTTGTCAGAAAAGTTGCGTTTTCTATCTCGTTCTAGGGAGCTGGAAACTTCTAGCTCTTTTTGATCGTGCCACTGATAAATTTCTTTCTGCGGACAATGTTCTAGGTGTATGGTGTTGATCAGAGCAACGGTGTGCGATATCATCGTCTGCATGAAGCGGTCGTCCTGTGACGGTGCGCAGAAGATGATATTCTGTTTTTGCATACGCGTGCACGGTCCTTGGGCTTGTGTGATGCTTGGTGCCTGCACTTTTTTACATACGTGTGGTCATTTCTCTCTGTGAAACTTGCGCAACAACGCTCACAGGTTTGAACACGTGGGAGGTGCATGTGTTGTGTATGCCTATGATAGGCTTCAAGATCAAGATGGGAGCCGACGGATGGAAACACGTCGAGCGATAAGCAGAATGGGCAGAGGAAGTTCCTCAGACAGGCTGCCCGACGTTTAGAAAGGAAGACCTGTCTCATTGCTATGAAAAAAAAAAAATAAACAGTTGGAAGTCTGCACTCTTTCTTATTTTTTCTGCTTCCTTCTTTCATGCTTGCGCAGTACACTGCCCGTTCAAACACATTAATCATTGAGGGAGTGGTCTGACTGAGGAAAGGTATGGGGTATACTTGGTACCCTCGTTTGATGAATAAGGGCACGGGGAGGTCTGCCCCTACTAATCATCGCCTATGTTCTTCGCTCTGGGAGAATACAGATTGAGTTAATTGTGACGGAGTTATCGTAGTTTACAGCTGGTGAGATAATCACTAGGTCACTGATTTGGGGATGAAGGCGAGATGTATATATAATTATCTAATGCGTCAGCCAAACAATATGGCTGATGAGTTTCACGCGCAAGTGCTTCCCGTGTTCAATTCGTGATCATCTTCGGTGAGCTCCGCACCTGCACCCACACTGTGAAATCGATAAGACGTAGAATAATCGCAGATTGGAAAGGGTTGCAAGAAGAAACAACCGAGCAGAAACGAAAGGACATGGAAAGGACCACTCGTCAGAAAATGCGTAAAAATCAGGCCTGTGACACGCCGTGGCCTGTGAGAATATCGAACGCTTCAAATATTCTGTCGAGCACTCACCTATTCGAATTAGCTTCAAGGCGGACTTAAAATTCACGAAATGTCAAAGTATTCGTAACGAACGATTAGACGTGATTTAACCGCTAGAAGCCTTTTTGGAAAGGTTGTTTCACTGCAAAATAGATCCGCTGTGCCGTGAAACCAACCACTAAAAAATGCGCATTGTAGCGAAATCACGCTTCAAGGAAGTATGCCTACTACGATCAGCGCATATTGCTATTATTTTGCCGAGATCAGAATTCACCCACACAAAATCCACTATTCATAGTAGGCCACGCCAATGTGTCAGCGAATTCCGCGATTCTTTCGCGCTTCTATGTGTATATTACAACCCCCACGATGGCCTACTGGGTCTACTCAGTGCTTGGGCTTGTACTGCCTGTAGAACACGAACATTGTAACAGCAATGTCAAGACTGGACAATGACTGAGTGTGCGCGCGTGTGCTGCCAAATGTGCTGTGTTTATCTCTCTTCCCTCTCTGCTCTATATCTTTCATCTCCCTCATCCCCCTCCCATGCACTGGGTAGCAAACCGGCTGCCTATAGGCTGGTTAACCTCCCTGCCGTTCTTTTCTTTCTATTTTCCTTCCTAATGGTTCTACTGGCTAAGGCTGTGGGATGCTGACCCGTCGGTCATGGGATGGAATCCCAGTCGCGGTGGCCGCATTTTCGATGGAGTCGAAAATACTGTACGCCCATGTGTTTAGATTTAGGTGCACGTTAAAGAACCCCAGGTGGTCGAAATTTCTGGAGCACTCCACCGAGGCGTCAATCATAATCATATCGTCGTTTTGGGACGTTGAACCTATACAATTATTATTATCTGTTAAGATTACGCGCGGTAACCGGGTTTGTTTACTTGTTTTTTTTTTTGCTAACGCGAACACCAGTTATAACGCTGGAAGGCTCGATGAGCAATGTATGTCACAGATGAGCAGATTAGTCGACGACAGACGTACGTACGTACGTTGTAATTGTACGGCGAGCATTGCTTGTTGAGCACTTAGTTTCTCCTGGACACGCGTTCCTATAGTAAGTATGTGTAACATTTAACGGATTGGGTTTTGTGTCCTTCTCTGTCTAATCTCTGCGACGATATTGATCGTTGCTCGCACGTTGTTCCTAGTTGCCACATCGCCGCTCTGTTCTCATTGTCAGATTACCACCTGTCACCTGAATGCGATAACATGCACCACGCGTCATATTTTTTTTTATATGAACCTACGATTGTCACTTCTCAACTGCTCACCAAAGATCGCTGTCTGCAAACACCGCATGCTTCTTTTTTTATTTCTTGTTCTCCCGTCGCTACATCTCGTCAAAGGAGCACGAGGAGGAGTCTAAGTGGGACCTTCGCTGCTTATAATCGCCTTTTGGAATCACGCAAGCCTGATCGTGTGAAAGCCAGTCATCGCTGGCCGAAGGGCATCCCAGATTGAAGAATGCAAAACTCGAAAGATAGGAGAGAAAACAGGTGCAAGCAAAACAGGAAGAAGATTAAGGACAGGAACGCGAACAGATTATTAATAGAGTAGTCAGGGAGCACCTTTTTTCGACATTTGTGCCTGTATGAACTGCGTGTCGGTGCAGTAACGTCAGCATCTGTAATCTCGTCTGATGCGATCCGCAGCTCAACAGAGCTGTCAACTCTAGTAGAACTCGCTGTTGGGCTAGTTGGCGCATGTCTGAATTAAAGAGTCAAGTTCGTGCCAAAATCCCAACCACACAGAAGAAAACACATAGACAGCCTCTCCTTAAATACATTTAATAAAAAAACACATAGACAGGACCACATAGACAGGATGGGCGCCCGTCTTGTCTATGTGGTCCTGTCTGTGTGTTTTCTTCTTCTGTGTGCTTGTGATTTTGGCGCGAAATAGACTACTTAATTAAGAGCTGTCGACGTTCGGGACGTCAAGAGTTTCGCCAAACTCGTGGGATATAAAGCAAGCAAAAAATATAAGAAAAAGCGGGGTGGCTCCTGACGCGACCAATGGAAGAGAAAATTGGTTCGGGCTTCGCACAAATCAAACCGCGTAACGCGTCTACTACCCCCGTTTTCCTCACCTTCTGTTTCGGCCCTCCTTTTTTTTTTATCCAAAATCCTGGTCTCACTACTATATTTTTCTCCTTATCATGATGTATGAGCACCTTTTTCGCTCCTGCTTCTGTCCTTCACCGATCGTCATCACTTTATGCTCCGTGTCTTATCCTCCGGTCAACCTCATTCCCAGCCTCTCCCTTTTAATCAGTCTCTCAAAAGCCACCTGCTTCGTTGCGCCACTTCTCCCTTGGCATACAACCGCGGAATTTTGTTGTGAGTGACATATAGCTTCGGCACCGTATTCATGCCACCACCTCTTTCACACATGTTCCCACTATCCATCGCTTTTGTCCCGTATAGCGCGTTATAAGTCTCACGTAACAGAAAGCATTTCACACTCGCTGGATGGAACATTCAAGGAGGGATGAAGAAGCCTTACGTGGAATGTACATGTTGATATTCTGTACTCTAAGATGTCATCGGCAATTGGTGTCTTTGCACGTATGCGATCTCTTTTTGCCACTAAGGTGAAAATTATGATATACAATGCACTGGTATTATCTTTGTTACACTACTGTAGCTTAGTGTGGTGCACAACCAGTGTGACAAATTTGCGCAAGTTGCACTTACTACAGAAAATGGCCGTACGACATATTGCGGCTGAACACTATCTGTCCTCTACAAAGCTTCTTTTTCTAAAATATGATATTCTCCCAGTTTTCTTCTTGTACAACTACAGGCTGATGTTATGCTATAAAGAGTTTGTCAAACATGGTACCAATACCACAATAAATCTTTCTAAACTTAGCGTGAACACAAGTGTTCGACTCTCCAGGCACAAAGAAGTTTGGACCCAAGAACTTTTTATGACAAACAATCATTGTCCTACACACTACCTTCTTTGTTAAACTTTTTAAACCGCGAAGATTTTGATCCTTCCTCTAAACAAAACTGTCAGATTAAACACTTCGCCCAACTGATACATTATCCTCAATGATACATCTCTCAGAATTTATGCCCATTCTTTCCTTTTTATCATTGCTTTTCATGTTCATGCCACTTCATGACCATACATTTGAACTACTTTCTTTTTATCTTAGCACTGTTTTCATGAAATTTTTGTATTTCTTTTTTGTGATGTTATACCTATATGTTTATTTCATATTTGTTGTGCATGATTGACTGCCATTCCTGCTGCTTTGTCAACTTGTGAACGGGGTGAGGACTTCGTCAAGCTCTTGAGCTTTTAGTCCTGTCCTGCACCTTATCTAAAGGAAATAAAATGATTGATTGATTGATTGATTGATTGATTGATTGATTCATTGATTGATTGATTGATTGGTTGGTTGATTGATCGATCGATCGATTGATTGATTGATTGATTGATTGATTGATTGATTGATTGATTGATTGATTGATTGATTGATTGATTGATTGATTGATTGATTGATTGATTGATACAGCCTCATGAGCTTCTTGCAGGCACATGAAGCCGAGTTACAACAAAGTGCGCAATTCTAATAAAGAACGCTGCACTCGGGCCGAGAATGATGAGACGCGCCGCATGCGTGACACAGTGTGGCCTTGCGTAATGCCACTTCTCTTGGCGGTGGTTTGTCGCCGAAAGGCCACAGCGGAATGCGTGGTATGCTTTACGAGTAGAAATAGAAAAAAAGCAACCTGCAGACGAAAAAGCAACTACAACGCAGGTCAGAATGACACGGTCATCGCCAAGCGCGAAATACGGTTGAATTCTTCTAGCAACACTAGAAAATATTCGAGAAAAAAAAAAGCGAGCCCTGGTGCTGACAGAAAGATGAAGTCAGTCGAAGCGTGCCTGGCGTACTACTCTCCCTTCTGTCTTTCTGTCACATTACACAAGGCGTCCTCCTAACTGCTTCCGTCCAACATCTTCCAGTTTTTTGATGACACCATACCTAGAGTTACTGTACATTCTGCCTACCTAAAGGTAGCATATACAGTAACTCTAACCATGCCGCATGCGCCCTTACCCTAGCGGTAAAGTTCCGAAACACCATCAGTGTCGGAGGCTTTCGTTCCGCCTATACCCATTGTCCTGTCCCATAGCAAAACGGTAAAGGGCGGCACAGTAAAACTGAGAAGGTTGATTGGGCCGTCATCCACGTGATGAGCAGCGCAACACTTCTTAGGCTACAGGCAACAGCGGCGTTCGTGCGCTCATATACAGGCAACAATGAAGCGTCACGTCGATAAAAGATGCGATATAGCAGAAACGGTGAATCGGCGAAGAGAGCATCAGTTGTTGGGAAACGACACATTGACTATAGCAAACATTCGAGAGTAGCATTTTTTTTTCAATTTCTGCAATTATGGGCACTATTTTTTTTTATTTTTACCCTTCAGCTACAGTGCTAACGACACTTGTAAGGCAATGCAAGCTTCGCGATTGATTTATATGTGGGGTTTAACGCCCCAAAACCACCATAATGCAAGCTTCGCGTAAAAATATTCAAAGACAATTGAGAGCTGTAGGAAGGGCGTAGCAGTGATTCGCCTGCCCTTCGGCGAGGCTGGCGTTCACGGTCAAGCGGACGCGGGTTTTTCAATCGTGCACTCTGCTCGTCTTCCATTTCGGAAAAAGAAACCTTCATTTGTGATCCAATGGCACCCTCACATCGCTCCTGCTCATCGTTACTTCATTTTTCCCACCCACTTGCCTTGCACATCTCTCTTCATCATGCTTACTTTTTATTTTCCACCATGCTTCACCCCCCTCTGCTTTTTTCCCCTTCCTCAGCCTATCCTCTCTGTTCCACCTCGTTGCGATGATGTACTTTTCACGGCTCTGCTGTGCTCTACCCTCTCTTTCTTCCGCGTCACTCTCACATTCGCTTTCCTCCCTTGCATGCTGCACTACTCACGGTTACCTTGCTCTCTCCCTTCATTCTCCCTCTCACAAAGTCCCTTTCCCACACCATCGTTATGTTTGATATGCACGGCTATGCCTTTCGACCCACCCCCTTTCCTTTTCCTTTTCCCCCCCATTCATTATTAACACTTGTTATTGACGGCTATGCTACGCCTCTCTCCCCTCCTCTATTGCATCACTCTCACGTCTCTCCTCCTTCTCCCACTTCGTTTTTTTTATTCCTTGCTTTACTACTCGTTTACTGATACGCTATGCTCTGCCCTCCCACCTTTCATTTTCGACCCCCTCGCTGTATACAAGGCTATACACAAAGGAGTTAAAAAAAGTTCCATTTTCAAGAAAAATATTTGCAGCTCGAAAGACCTTTCCAGCTTTCCAGTTCAATAATTCTACTAAATACCCAGCTGAGTCACAGTGCTGCGTATAGAGCCAGAAATATTTCCAGCTAGGAAGGTTCAATGACTCCACTGTAAATCAAACTTCTTTGCATCTGGGTGTAATTACGGCGCAAATAGAGGCGGCTAGAACATAAAAGAACAGCAAAAAAGAAAAAAACACTATATGGAGTCAATAATGATGAGTGACGCGAAGCGTCCGTCCGTCCATGTGTCTGTCCGTGCATGCATCCATGCATTTGATCACGTTCGGAATGCTGATGGCGTGCGGGTAACACCGACGAGACACGAGCCAAGGAAGCCGAACATAAGCGTCTTCAACACACCCGCCGCTCTGCTTCCTCTATGCCCAACCAACGATCCCCCACTTACGGCGACGATCCAGAGACTGAGAGAGACACTCGCTCCCCGCACACTCAGACAAAGCACGCGAAGCAGCCAATCGGAGAGTAGCGGTACAGCGCCATCTAGAATATCCTCACTCAACTGCAGTTTGTGTGTACCTCTATGAGACAGCGCCGTCTATATTAAACTGTTCGGGAGATATTGTCTTCTTTTCTTTCTCGTCTCCTCTCTCGGTTACGCGTGACGCGTGACAAAGTTAAACAAAGAGGAGCTTCGCCCCTAAAAACAAACTGCGTCCCGACCAATGCGGTGCGATATTTGCGGACCTGCCAGACTAACTCTGCTAAAGCTCATCTGTTATCAGTGCATATTCAATACTTATCGTCTAGGTCAATGGTTCTCAGTCATGGATGTTTCAGGACCTCTTGTGGACCAGTAGAAGTGATAAACATCCCCTTGCGGTGAAAGAAAAAAATGGGGGGTGGATAACAAACTAACACAACATGCAGTGTGAAATAAGGGCTTTTTATTTCTCCCTTATAAAGAAGGGTCAAGCTAAAGTGTCACGCCGATTCGATCTCAACAGCTTGATCGATAAGTTGTGCAGTTCACAGCCACAATCAACCTGCTTCTAGTTTTGTTTGCTCCTTAAGTATGCAAGCCTAGGAAAAGTATGCCCACGTGCATCTGTCGTAGAAAACTGCAACAAAAGTTTTACAACCACCTCCTGGAGAAGGTGGAAACATACATCAGCTCCACCGCAATGCAAATTTATGCCTCGAAGAAAAAAATGAGGAGCCGCTGGCAAGGGGTTATGTGCTTCCACAAATACGATTTTCTCTCTCTTTCTCTCTTGCTCTTTTTTTTACAATGGGTTACGTGGAACGGCCTCGCGAACCACTGGTATAGGTAAAGTATATTCGCCCATTTCTATTGATTGCAAACAAGAGGGAGAGAGAGGTAGGTTCATTTACAGAAAGGCAGAGAGGTCGGCCTGAGAGATAGCCTGCTCTAGTCTGCTACTCTACACTGGGGGAGGGGAAAGGGGAAAAGAAAGATTAATGGATGTGTCTGCCCAGCATACGCACGTGAACTACAAACACTGATTTCTTCGATTGTAAACAAACTATCTGCAATACAAATAAGGGAATAAATTAACGCACATAGTCCGTATCCTGTCAAAAAGCTCAAAATTGATGTCCCCAAATCTTTATTGCATGTGCCAGCCAAAAATAAATTCGTGTCCTGTTACCGTGAAACACCATTAGCTACGAAACTGACCTCCAGGATCCGATAGAGGTATCTGTAGACGAGATCCGCGCAGAAAAGTTCAGGTGACGCCGCTGCATCTTCACCTAGTGGCGCCGATGCTACCACCGCTGCTTATGCATGTGCTAGTGCGCATTTCACCGCGTCTGTAGTAGATAGTTTTAGTTGAGCGTTCGCTACAGCCACGATTTCCGTCCTCCATGGCTACAGCTATGCAGATGCAGCCTGCCATTAGAATGGCTTGCAGGCTGCGTGCGCAGATCTGCAGCAAATGGCCAACTAAAAAGGTCTAACCCGCATTTAATGCAGAGAACATGCCGTTCGCTTCGACTAGCTTCAAGGGCACCTACACGGGACATACGTGAAGTGATCTTTACTACAGCTCATTGGGGAACCATGCAAAAGTACACCAGTTAGCAAACCGGGCTTCCGTCTACAGAGTGTCACGGCGACGGACAGTACTAAATTAAGATGCGTTGATGAGCGCTTTCTCCAACTTCGGGTGAGGACGCACATCTGCGGCAGCACCTCTGTGGCGTCTGTAGTTAAATATAACGTTTTTAATTATATCTTTTAGAGTTCAGTATAACTGCGTCTACTACAGCGCGACTACCATATTTCAAAACGCCGCCGAGACGCCGACTCACCGCAGGAAGTGCCGTATCGCACTCACGTCATCTCGCTGCGCTTGAAAATTATGCACCATCTCCCCGAAGGGAACTCTAATAGGATTCGAGACCGCAGTGGTGCGCATGGCGTTGACCCGGTTGAAACTACGGGCGACGGCGCGGGTGCTGGAAGAACGGTTTGAAGTGAAACTCAGTGTAGCGTTTACTCGAGTAAACGTTTGTTTGAACAACGCCTCCTAGGGGCGTTGGTTTGAAACGCAAAGACACGGGAGGCGGGTTGGGTTTCGTGTAAGTTTCATCGCATAAAAACGAGCCGAAGGAGTGTTTCCACTCGACGTGTGGTCGAGCGTTGCGGGCGGTGGAGAGGGAGAAGCAACAGACAGACAGACAGACAGACAGACAGACAGACAGACAGACAGACAGACAGACAGACATAAAACTTTATTAGCAAGTGTGTTAGGACCCCCGGGGTGAGATAAGTGTGTTACGAGCGGGCGGAGGAGCCGGCAGCTGCGGTGCTGCGACGAGCGTGCTGCGGATGCGGGCGAGAGTGACGTCATCGCGCAGCTAGGAGGAAAGAGTGCGAGGGGAGCGTGACTTCAATGCTCAGCTGTGGCGCGTGACTCACTTGGCACCGCTCCAGCACCTGCGGTGAAGGGAACGCGTTGCGGCGCGTTCGTATGAACTCTCGTACGTACGGCATCACAGACGCGATTCAAAGAGCTACTTCACATCTAATAACTTTGGACGCTGCCCATGTTACACAAGAAAAAGGCGGAGCGCTATAGGGAAAGGTACAGCCGCGATCCTTGCGGTGAGTAAAGGCATTCTGTCTCAGCCGTTGCATTGCAAAGCTCCTCTGTTCGCACCAATAAGATCTATGTGTAATTAGTGTTTTTTATATGTGTTTGCCTTTTTTGCGACGCTTAAAATGATGTAGGTGCTCGGAGAGTCACACGCTTCAAACATTGTTCAAACCACATCTTCGCAGCCTAAAATATATCATGTTGTAGAACAGAGCCTGCATATTCGACCTATTTACGCTCCTGAGCTAGGTTTCTGGCGGTAAATAGAACTCACTGTAGTACAAGTGCATCGCGAACAAATGTTTTGAACCAAGAGTTCCCATCTTCTTCTTTCAAATGCGGAGCATTTCTTAGACGTCACGTGTCGTGCGTCGGTGTTGTCGACACAACCACTGCGCATGCTCGCGCCTCGCGTATCGTGCCGCATGCTTGCGTTTCGTGCCAACTGTTCACTCCCCCCCTCCCTCCCTCCCTCCCTCCCTCCCTAGTTTCGCAAGACCGACGCAGGCAGCCTCTGCTTGTAAAAACCAACTGCTCGAGCTGCACAACCGTTAACATGCCTGGATCGCACATCAGAGTGCCACCACTCGTTGAAAGAAAACGCTTCTTCTTCATTCAATAAATAAGAGTACAAAAAACGAAATAACAATTAAGCATTCCCGAACCATATTCACGCGATACCCCCACCACCACGGAGGAAGGAAAGGAACCTTTCCTTCATCCGTGCCCACCACTCAGCGACGCATTCGCTCGAGATGGGGGCATCGTTTTCTTTTTCTGCCGCTTGCCTTGTCCTCTTTCTTTATCTCTATCTTTCCACTATTATTTTTATCCCTCCTTTTCCCTTCCGCAACAAGGCACTGCACCGGGTTGGCCAAGAGGCAGACGGAAATTAGGTGTCGTTTACCTCTTCTGAAGAATCACTTAAAAAAAATTGTGCCTCCGAGAGTAAAAACTTATTACAATCTCGGAGGCTGTGCAAAGTCTCCCATACACGTTGCGTTTTTGCACACAATGCTGTTTCAACGAACTGTTTCTCAGCTGAGAAGCTATTCATAAATATGTAATGCTACGTTACATTCTTACACGTACAAAAACGTTCTGCTTGTATACCACTGAGCGTGGTCGTGAGGTAAATAAAAACCCTCCACGCATTCGCGACAGCTGATCAGAAGACGCGAGTCGCATCAAAGGCGTGCCGACGAACGTTCTAAGATGTTTTAAGGTTCGCCATTCAGTACTGATTTTAGTTTAATGAACGCTGTCAACCCTGCTGTACCTGTGAGCTGTCGGCGCCAACCAGTCACTAAAACGACGTTGGAACGTACAGACAGCTGGCGCATTGTCAACAATCGGTTATTTGTTTTGCTTTTTTTTTTCGCACTACAATCAGCTGATCTGCACTGCCTTGGAAATGGTGGTATTACTGTCTGAAACTCGCATTAAGTCAAGCTTCTGCAGCAAGTCTTAACGTAGCTCTAGAGAAAGCGTTGTTGTGAAGTAAGAGAAAAACAAAAAGACACGCGCTTACTGCAGTTGCTGCTTCAGCTGATCAGAGGCCAGCATGCGTCAGCGGCGTCCCAAGCGAGATGTCAGGTTCCGATACGATCTTCGCTTAAGTGACCCGTCCATAGATCCAATGTTCAAATTCTTGCTACTTTAGTCGAAATACATGGTGCGCTGAACAGCAACATCTCCAGCAACCGCTTCGCAAGATGCAATTTTTGCGTAGATAGCTAGCGCCACCTGCAAAGCGATAACTCTTTTTCAAGGCCTTGCATTTCTCTGTCTGGTCCCGTAAAAAGTTGTCGGCCATTTTGATCGTTGCTGTCGTGTCAGGGTTTAATTTTACTTTCTCAGAGCGAAAGCCGAGCTTTGAACACTCCGAAATGGAAGAAACGGCACTGAAGTTTGGTCCAGAGTGGATCCGCGCACTCACGCAGACTAACGGTGTTGCTGCCCCGGTCCCGTCGACCGGAGTAACAAAGTACAAGCTCGCTAAGTATCGATACGGTAGGGAAGAGATGCTGGCGATGTTTGATCAAAACGTGCCCATGCCGGATTCGCTTCGGGAATTCCAGCAACTGGCCGTGGAGAACACACAGCCGCCTCTAGCCCTGGTCACGATGACGGAGGAAGAGCAGCGCGTCTGGGCGCGATCCGTGAACAGTGATGCGGTGCTACGGCTAACAGTGGGCAAAGGCGCAGTGCCCGGTGCGGGTCCCGGTCGAGGCGCCCGAGGCGGCTCGGTCGACCGGGGTCGCGGCCGAGGTCGTGGCAGCGGCTACCAGAGAGGTATCGGCGAGGAAGAAGGTCAGTTCGGAGCCTTCATTCGCCCGAGGCCCTTCGAGCGCAGCCACAGCCTCAGCGAGCGAGACCAGCGCTGGGACGAGCGAGACAAGAAGCCCGAGCGGCCGTTCGTGGGGCGCACCAGCTACGACGGGGACACGTTCAGGAAAGAGAACGCGCCAGCCGGCAGCGGAGGCGGCGGCTCTGTTGCGGGCACGGCCGCAAGCGCCGGCAGGGCGACCAGCGACAACTGGCGTAGCAGCAGTGGCAGCCACGCCGAAGAGGACGACAACTGGCGCAGCGGAGGCGGTCGTGCCGCCTCGTCCGAGAAGTGGAAGTCGTGGCGCAACCACAGCAAGGCTGACTGCGACGGCGACGATGGGCCGCCCCACGCAATCGCCAACGGACCCCTCAAGAAGGACCTCGGACGGCACTGGCTCGAGGAGCACGGCGGCGGGGGCAGTCACTCCTCCGAACAGTTGCCGGAGTGGATTCAGGACCAGGGAGACACAGAGAAGGTGGGCTGCTTCGACGCGAAAGGCGCTTTTGTCGACACCAAAGACAGCGAGGAAGAATCGTGGGAAAACGACTTACTGCCCGCTCCGCCTCGGCCGGAGCCACTTCCCAAGCGCGAAGAGAAGCGATCCCAAGAGCCGCCGCCTCCCAGCGTCAGTCATCCGAGTGAGCCGTCAGTGGAGAAGCCCAAGTCGCCGCCTGCTCCCGTGCCGTCCTCGCCCCAAAAAACTGAAAGTTCGCCGCCTAGAAGCCCCCCGAAACCAATCCCTCCTGCTCCTACGTTGCACACCGTTGCACCGGTGCAGATGAAAGCCGTCGAAGACGACGCTTCAAAGGTGGTCTCCACGTCGCCCAAGGACGACACTTTCGCGCACCTCGCAAAGGCAGCGGAAAACATGATGGCTGAGTGGACCGCGGAAGAAGAGAAAAAGTACGTGTCACAGACGGTAGGTGGGGAACACAACCTGCCAGAACATTTGTACAGGTGGTTATACAAGGATCCTCAAGGTGACATTCAGGGCCCATTTTCATCGGCCGAAATGATGGAATGGTTTCAGGCCGGCTATTTCACCATGGACTTGATGGTCAAGAGGGTGTGTGATGCAGCTTTCTCGAAGCTTGGAACACTGATCAAAAGCTGGGATGTCGTACCATTCATTGCTACTCAGCAACCACCACCACTCAAAGTTCCACATGGTGCCGAACTTGGTGTGCCTTCCAGTATGGGCCTTGGAGGTCTCCCTCATCCCGGGCTACCGAACATGCCGCCAGGTCAGGTGAATTATGCACTACAACAGCAGTACATGCAGGAGGTTTACAGATTAGCTGCCATGCAACAGATACAGAACAGCCTGAAGACAAATGAGGCATTTGCAAACTTGTCTCCAGTAGATCAGAACAGAATCTGTTTGCAGTACTATATGGCCACCCACTCGTTGTCTAGACCTGCTGGCTTTGGCGACCAGACACCTCTTATGAACTTGCTAAGCTCTGTAGGACCACCTCCAATGTTTGGACTGCCTCCATCGCTCATGAAAGATCCCCAGACTGATGCAAGCTGGCCGCCTCAGCCAGTGACCACGGCTTCTGCAACTCCCGTGCCCGAGTCGAGGGGAACCAGTGTTTGGGACGCGGACTCTAGTATAGTGTCGGCATCTTTGGCCATGCCGGCACCGCCCACTAGAAACATCATGGAGACCTTGTGGCAACAGCACCAACAGCTGGCGTCGCAAAGCCTTCTGGCCGAGCAGATGAGGGCAAAGGAAGAAGAGGACCGGCGAACTCGGGAGTTGCAGAAGCAGGCGCGGCTGGAGGAGGAGCGGCGGTTGATGGAGGAACGACGACTGCTGGAGGAGCGTCGCAAGGAGGAAGAAGAGCAGAAGAGGAGACAGCAGGAGGCAGAGGCGCTAAGGAAGGAGGAAGAGGAAAGGCGGAAGAGGGAAGAGGAAGACCTGCGCAAGAGGTTAGAGGAGGAAGAACGCCAGAGAAAGGTTGAGGAGCAGAAGCGAAAGCTTGAGGAACAGAAGAGGAAGCTGGAAGAGCATAAGAGAAAGATCGAAGAGCAAAAGAGGAAAGAAGAGCAGCGCCAACTGGAGGAAGAAATGTTGCGACAGCAGCGGATAGAAGAAGAGAGGAGGAGGGCGCTCGAAGTTGAGAAGCGGAAGGAAGAAGAGAGGAGAGCCGCTGAGGAGGCCAGAAAAGCAGAGGAGAAGAAGCGGCAGGAAAAGGCCAGGCAAGCTGCAGCAACTGCCGCCGCCGTTCAAGCAGCAGCCGCAGCTCAAGCCCAGCCCACACAACCTGTAAAAAAGAGCCCCAGCAAGGTGTCCGTAATAGATGCCGATGAGTTCATGGCCCTCAGGCAGCCTCCTAAGCCTCAGCCAAAGGTGGAGCCAGCGAAGCCAGAAAAGCCGCAGGGTCCTGTGTGGGGCGGAAAGGCCAGCCAACCAGCGTCATCGTCTGCTCTTTCGCTTGCTGAGATTCAGCGGGTGCAGGAGGAGAAAGAGAGGAACTTGGCAGCCGAACGGCTCCAGCAGCAACGCAAGCAGCAACAAGCCATGCAGCAGGCCATGCTGTTGCAACAGCAACAGCAGCAACACAAGGCAACCCTCACATGGGCGTCACGGGCGCAGGCCTCTTCCTCCGGTGCTGTGAAGTCCCTGTCCGAGATTCAGCAAGAGGAGGCCGAGCGTGCCGACAAGATGAAGAAAGCCCAGCAGCAGCAGCGGCAGCAACAGCAGATAATGCGACAGCAGGAAAGCAGCATCCTGCAACTTGGGGGTGCCTGGGGAAGTTCCACCAACAACCTGTTGAAATCGTTCAACAACAGCTTTCAGTATCTCGACCTCGTCCCTGACGAAGACTCTTCAAGGGGTTTCTGGGACGAGGCTGCGACTGCAGCGCCACCCGCTGCAAAGCCGGCACCAAAGCAGGCAGCGAAACCTGCTTCAAGCTTTCCGTCACTTGGAGGAGGCGCATCTTCTTCGTCGTCCACTGGCCGCAGCTCCAAGGGCCAGCAAAGCAAGAGAGCCGAAGAACAAGTGATGAAGCTTTTCGAGGAGCACGCCAAGGCGGCACCCACTGACGAGCTGACGGCATGGTGCGTGCAGAGGCTGGGTGGCATCCAGTCGTACTTGGACATTCCCACTGTGGTGGCTATACTCAAAGACGTTGAGTCTCCGGCCGAGGTGCAGGAGTACGTGCACAATTTTTTCGGCAGCAGCCAGGACACATCGGACTTCGTGCGTCAGTTCCTGCAGAAGCGGGAGCAGTACCAAAAGGCGGGCTCCGCTCTCAAGACTGACCAAGCGTTCACTGTGCCAATTGTGAGCTCAGCATCCAGTGCAACAGGGGCTGCGGCGGCCACTGTCGCCAACGACGGGTTCATGGCTGCGCGCTCCAAGAAGAAAAAGAAGAAGATGCAGAAGGTGGACAGTTCCCTGCTGGGCTTCACAGTGCAGGCCGACCCGACGCGGCTCAATGCAGGTGAAATCGACCGTGTTGAAGGATTGTAAAGGACGTGGCTTTGTTTGCATACGGCGCAGGCACTCACAGTTTGCCATAGACAAAAGAAACAAAGGGATTAAATACGGACATGTTGTAAATACAAGGAGGCATTTTCAATTATTTATTGAAGAAAGAAGAGAAGGGGAGTGAGAGGACGGTAGCACCCCAACCTGTCTTGCTCCTGCTTTCCAGATTTTTGTTAAGGCTGCATGTGCTGCAAGTGAGAGTAGTGACTTCCGTTTTTTTTCTTAAACCCTTGCTCATGCTGCTGTTGCTTGTAACCAGCACTTAAAGTTCAAAGCTTTAGTACGAATTGTTTTATTTGTGCTGCTGACGTAGTCACTTTTTCCAAGGCTGTGCAGGAAACTGGTTTTTATGTCACAATGCTTGTTGCTGTAACACAAATTTTACCATGTAGTGCTCAGGCCTATAGGTCCACGTTTAAAGATTGTGTGCACTGTGTTGGTTTATCCATGTTACTTTATTGCTTTTTGTACTTAAACAGAAATTAGTTGTCATTTACCTCTTTAGTGTGACTAACTGTATTATGTCATGCTCCCTTCCCTATTCCCTGTGCCAAGCTGTTGCATGACTGTGATGACATGCAAAGAAACGTGCTCTCCTTTTTTCCGTCTGTCAAAGCGCTTCGTTGTTGACCTGTGGTGGCAACAACTTTTTGCCTTAGCTCACATGCAAGTCGAAAGCACGCAGCACTCTATTCCTTTTATGCGTAATGCTTTTCAAGAGGCCGCAAACTGTGTTTTTCTTTACTGTATGTCAAGACAGAGTGTGTCGCAGCAGTGAATGCTTGCTGGCTGTAGCGTAGTTTTCTTAAGAGGTAAGCTGGATAAAGTGCTTAGGGCTTGTGCCAGTGCCCTTTGAAAGCCTGCTTTGGTAAATTTTGCTTAGTTTTAAGCTTTTACAAGAATGGGTCGCATTTCTTGTGCGGATATAAGGAAGCAGTTACAATTCTCTGGTGCTTAATTTTTTATTTTATTTTGTAGTAACCTGAGCCAGCTTATCTAATTAAAGATCTGGCGGGGCAGAGGGGTGACTGATTTGTCTGGCACGCCATTTTATAAATTAGCCTCCCAGAGTTTTGCTCATTTATTAGTATGCATGCTGAAGGAATTTTGCTCGAGACCGTTGTCTAATAAGACTCTCGCTCTATTTCTTCTGTTCTTTTTCTTGACACACTTTTTTTTTCTTTCTGCGAGGTCCCTAGATCACCTCAACCATTAGCAAAGCTGTCGTGTTTCCTCGCTGTGCAAAGAAAAACTCGTTAAACAAACACTCCCCATATAGCCACTCATGTCCTTTCCTTTGCCGCCGCCTGTGCGGCACATTTCTTTAGTGTTCCGTCATCCCACTCCGAGCATCGCATTAAAAAGGGAAAAAAAAAACGTGGTGGGCCACCGTTGAATGCAATACACCGCTCTGTACATACAGTCTCAGCGAGTGCCTTAAGACCTGGTGTGTGTACACAGCTCCCTTCTATCGTGTAATTTTTTTTGTAAGATATAACATGTTGTGTGAACTGCATCACTGTACAATGACAAGCGGAAAAAAGACTAAAGCAACAAGAAAAGCCTGCTCGAAATAAACCATATTGGTTTTCATGCCAGCCTCAGTGTGTTTACTTTGCGACCTTCGTTTTGCCTCATGTGGGTGCACATTTGGGCTGTTCGGGCTTCGTAAGTGATCAAAACTTGCTTGGCCCTTCGAGGTATGTCGTCAGGCGCTGCTGGACAAGTTATTTCACAGTTGATTCGCGTGTGCATTTTTTCATTGCATGTTCTGCCATTTAGGCAAGTAAACTATGCACTTAAGCTTTTCTTCGTGCTAGTATAGACGAAAAGTGGGAGAATGTTTCAAGCCACAAAGGATTACGGGATACTGAAGGCAAATAACAAGTAGATAATAATTGTTGAAATGGTACTCTATAAACTTGTGCTGCTTGTTTGATGGAACAGAAATGCTTAGTTTGAAAGAAAATCTCATTTCAGTGGTCCACACGGCGTTAGTGCAATTTCAACCACCCGCCATTGAGAATGGCTTTCTAACGTAGGCACGCCCGCTCATTACTTGCTTACCTGCTTGACAACCAGTGCTAGAGGGTTCAGTAGATTTTCAATTGTTAAAGTGTTGTTGCTTATAAGATTGACATTTTAGGTACTATCAAGCTCCTACCTCGCACCCTGACAAACGATTTGCCTTTAGTGTATGTTCACTTCTTTTCATTGACAAAAAGTTTCATCCGGAGGCAGTCTCTTCAGAACGATGATTTAGGCGATACTTTCACACCCCGAGACTTGCGCTTGGCACATCGCCATCTACTAGCGACATTTGGGCTTGCCGTCATAGCACGCTCAGTGCAGTGCAAGATAACTGTGAGCCGTTGCCAACCGAGGTATCTGGTGCTAGTCTCGTGAAACGTCGCAAAAGTGAAAGTACCGCAGAGCATGCGCGTAGCCAGAAATTTTTGCGAGGGGGTCGCAGAGTGGTCATTTGGGCTAATTCTGTCTAAATCTACAATATTATCACAAACCACAGTTGGAACTCGGCGGTGTCCTTTCTTACTCATTGGTCCTCCTCTCACAGTAAAGGCGTAATTTTTTTTTTCATATTGTCAGAGCGGCACTAGCGAACACTGCCCAAATAGTTTATTTTTCTCCTGAGCGTGAAAGCCTAGCTGCACCTGTAAATCTCGCGCTTCTGTAAAAACAATGTTTCTGCCCCCACACTTACAGCATGGCTGAAACCGAGCACAAGGTTTTAGGTACGATATCCAATCACAGACAGTGCATTCTGATACAAAGTAAGGTTAGAGGACTCTTGTGCCATCCAAGATTAAGCACCTAGGTTGGTCGAACTAGTTGGATTTACTACTCAATGAGGCAGATCATATAATCAGTCCACATACGAGCATGAAGTGTCCAAGTTGCAATGGCTTCTTGATTTAAACATAGGCTTTGATATTCCTCTCAAACAAAGCCATAAATTGTTTGCTTCAGTTTTGCAATGTGTCCCCTGATGTAGTGAATTCAAAAGTTAACATTAATTTTAAATGATTTACAGAGTTAGCATCAGTTTCAACGTCCACCCTAACATAATTTGACAGCACAAAAAAACTGGAGTATCCTCAAACTTTACTTTTAAGAGTTGAACGTGATAACGATATCCTGTCCCTAATGCGTAACGAGTTCTAAATTGCTTGTGTCAGTGAAGCTTTTGCATACGGCTGAATTCTCTGTAATGGGCAGCATGCTTGAAACCATGGGCAGTTGTGCGAGTGAAATCATTTTAAACTTGCTATGCACCCACTACATGACCTCAAGGGAAAATGCGCAGCAACGCGTGTGTCTTTTGTAGTGGGTAGCCCGCTTTAAACCATGAAGTCGTGTGTCAGAGTAATCGCATGCTCTGACGCTTGAACACAATGTGCACTTGAACAGCGCATTATTACTGCGATATTACATGTTGCATTGAGAAGCATGTATACAGGACGCGTGCATTTGTAAAGCATGCAAGTTATTTTCACTGCATTTCCAAGCAGAAAAAGCTATTTTCGCGGAATTTCAAAGCATATGCATAGCTTTGTGGTAGAACGCCTGCTTGCCACAGAAATGACCCGAGTTCGATTACCACTCAGAACTATAATTTATATATTTTTATTCTTTTTTATTTGCATCTTTCTCAAATATTCGGTCACACAGATGAGTTTTCGCTCCCAATCAACGACGCCAACACCTGAATATTTGCGAGACAAGCTCTTTAAAGCTGTCACGTTAAAACATGCTGACGAAGATAAGGCCCTTTACGCAATACACTTTTAAAAACTTCTTGAAGTGCTCACCAAAT
Source organism: Rhipicephalus annulatus (assembly GCA_013436015.1). NCBI lineage: Eukaryota > Metazoa > Arthropoda > Arachnida > Ixodida > Ixodidae > Rhipicephalus > Rhipicephalus annulatus. The sequence continues at coordinate 103,411 of WOVY01002215.1, read as the reverse complement.
CGCTCTGTAGCATAAAACAGCTCGATCGAATTGCACAGAATACATTATCGATAAAAAGCCAACAAATCCTGGTAAAAAACGCTAGAGCATGCGAGAAATCTTATCATCCCTTCGTTCTGTCAAGAATAATAATTTGTTTAGTGTTAACAGATTGTATGACTCGACAATATCGCCAAAGGAGTGTGGGAAAAAGAATGCACGTCTCTAGCCTCAGCACACAGCCTAAATTTTAAATTCCTATATTGACTAATTCTTACAGCGACTGCGAGTGTTGTGCTCTTTAATGCAATGGAAAACTAAACCAGCTTCAAGGATTGCCTTTATAGCAAAATTTGCACTCCATGTGCTTTAAGCACTGACTAATCACCCCCTTCATTTTTAATGAGTGCGCCACTTTCCCAAACCTGTGAAATAATAATGAAAGAGTAGTACTTGTGTTGAATTTAGCCTCAGCAAACGCTACTTCGAACTATGCAACATCCAACACAAAGAAGCGAGTTTACTACGTTTGTGCGTTCATGCATTTACTTTGTGGCTCATCTGTCGCACAGCTTACAGCTATTGAGTCCCTACCAACTACTGACTTGTCACCTCTATTAGAGCATGTCACTTCAAAGCAATATGTTGGACGAGTTCGTTTCTAGCTTCCACATCTACAGGGAGAGACGACACCACAGAGAAGGCACAGAAGACATGAAGAATGCCGTGCGTCTTGTTTGCCTTCTCTGTGATGTTGCCTTTCCCTGTAGATGTAGACCCGTCACCTCATTTGTGAACAAAAAGCATGGTGCGTGCATCATCGCTCGGTGCGATCGTGTTCGCAAAGTACGGAAAGGCTCCAAAGCATGAATACGGTCTACATATCAAACTACGTAAGCTTCATCTCTTTGCTTTCGAGGGAACCACGCTTCGAGAGAAGTCGAGAGCACACCTTGGAATGTCGTAGGCTATGGTCCAATGAGGAGTGAATAATACCAAAAATGGTGATGTGCCACAAAGCACTATAGCAAGAAAAATAGAAGAGCAGGCAGGGCTTCTCATTGGATATTACACGTAAAAAAAAAGAATGTAAGGTATGTTGCATGCAGATGCTGGTCAAGGCACCACTTTCCATCTTCTAGAGACATGATAACAGGGCAGTCGAACAGCTTGAGTAATGAACCAACCGGAAAAAAATTTATTTTGATTAAATTTTCTCTAAGTGGAACTGTCGCACTTTTGGTGCTGAAAGTTGGCCTGTGAAAGTATGAGCTATTTTTCTAAAGGAAAATTTTAATTAAGGTGGCAAAGGCATTAGGTCAAATTAAAAGGAAGCACTGCAGACCCTTGTTAAATGAAACCTGGGGGAACCCGAAAAATATGTTCCACTTAAAGGAGTTCTGTTTACTGAGAGATGACCAGAGGTGCAAAATTGAAGCATTAAACCAACTATGTTAAAGAGGTAGTTTTATTTAAGCAGCAATTGCAAATATAGTTCTGGGGAAACCTGCAAGGTGGCAGAAGGGTTAAGGTAGGGCAATAATGTGTCCATGTGCTTCAATTTGTCCATGAATTCGCCCTTGCGCTGCCACTCACTAGCTTCCTGGTTAGCTCAATTGGTAGAGTGACTGCCCTAGAAAGATGCTTGTCCCGGGTTCACCAGGGCAAATTTTTTGGCAACTAAGAAGCTTTTCTTTCGGAAAAATACGTATAGATTTCCTTGTGGCTTTACGCTACAAATGGGTGGTTATCTTCTTTCTCTATATGTAATATGTATTATGTATATGAGATTTTATTTACAGAAAGTTTAGTGTAACAACAATAAAAGCTTTCTCATGCTTGGTGGTGCACAGGTCACTGAACACTGAAGCGGACATCCATAGCATCCATCCATGCGTGAATAACTAAAATGAATGGCATGGATAAATGAAGCCTATAGCTCTAGAAAAGGCCCAGACAAAAAAGTGACACAGGAAGGGACTATGTGTGCAGCTAAAAAGGCTCTGACGTATGGTTGAGAAGTTTATGAAAGCTGACAGTTGGGTGATTTGGCATCATGTCATTGACTTCAACCATGGCAAACGCAGCTCTGAACTATGATAAAGGCGGCACACCAGTAAAAATGAGAAAATAATACGTCTACGAAGATGACATGACATTGTTTGTCAACGAAGTCATACAAGTGTGTTTACAACAACAGCAAAGTGGTGTTTGGTGCCGTAGTGCTAAACGTGAATGTCTCGACTGTTTGTTGGCAGGGTATATCGGTTAGTATGCTGGATTTAAATGTCACCCAAAACATTCATGCATCAAGAAAGCTAAAGGGGCCCTCCCATACTTTTCCAAGTAACCATCGAACGGCGTCACTAAAAAAATGTACTGCCTCGCGAATTTACCACTACAAAACGTTTTAAGAGTCTGTTAAGTTTGACCAAAACTGAAGAGACCAAAGTTGAAGAGACTTGGAACAAGCTGAAATTGTTTCCTCTTGTCCCAACAAGCACATTGAAAGCAAAGCAGTGAGGGATGGCTCAGGGAAAAAAGTAGAGTCACACACGCGTTATGACCTTGTGCAGTTCTTTATCTTTTCTTCGAACCCTCGGCTTACACTTACGGTAATTGGGAAGTGGGCATGTGGCTGCTTCACGCTGCAGCAGCAGCGACTATGCAGCTCGCGATACTCAAGTCAGCCAACGACCATAAATTTGGGTATATGGTGCAATCGTTTGGGTAAATAACATCATTTGTAAAAAGAAGAGAAAACAATTTCAAGCTGACTTTGAGAATTAAGTGTAAATTCCAGGCTGCATGCTTCGCTATAATTGGCTTGCACGCTCTTGAGAGCCTTGACTACCAATCAGTAGCATTTTCTGACCAAGCTGGAAAAGTGTTGCAGGGCTCCACTAAGTTGCTACAACGCTGATCGCAAGTGTTCATGAGTTCGGTGATCTAGTTGGGCCAAGTGTAACCGGGGCAGGCAAAAAAACTGCGCGGCGCAGACTGAAACACAAGTACATGAAATAGGGTGCCGATCTATCCTGTGAGCACCTGTCCAAAGTTCCTTTCCACCATTAGAAGAGTACACCTCATTACAAGAGTACTGTGTTGACAGAGAGAGTACTGCATCACATTTGTTTCTGATTCTCTCATTTTCACTCACTAAACCGTGAGAGACATGTGCTCCCCTGACAGCAACAACCGCAGCACTCAGTGCACTGTGTGGTCGGGGTGCCAACAACCTAGCAAAGCACAGCATTTAAAACAAAGTGAGAAACCTCGCCACCTAAGCAGCAAACACTAATCTTCTGAAGACGTGCTTTATTACAGTACGCTGACAGGCAAGCTCTGAACAACGACCAGGAGAAGAATGAAGAATCATGCAAAATCTACACCGGCACAATAATTCTGTCTCACGGAGTCTCCTCACGGTCGCGCACTGGCGTCCCGCATGGCACTGCTTCACACATCGCGTCGCGAAAAAAAAAGTGTCTTGAACCGCAGCTAGAAGTGCTTGACGCTGTGAAAGAACCAGTCCACTTTTGTAGTCCAGGCGCCGCCATACGCTTCGAAGAACTGGTTCTGGAAGTACTCCAGGGCTTGCTCCTCCGGCTTCTCAACCTACGAGAAAATTATTTCGATAAATGTGTACAAACTATTAGAGCTCACAGCTTAGGTCCTTTACATAATTAAGATAGATTTATAAGCTTTACGCAGAGTTTCCAGTTCATTTTCAGGGTTTAAAACATGAAAATCACTGCACAGGGGTCTGTAAATGGGGCCCGCTAGTGGCCTGGCCCACACAGCTGTGATACTCCTTTTATTTTTCTTAGTATCTTCGCGAGCTATACAAAACCGATTGGCCACAAGCATTTTAATTGTGAGGCGTACCATCTGGTCACATCATGTTAAAACAGCTGTAAAAGAAAAACTATATTTTTGAATCGACATTCAGATTTCAGTCATTCTGGAGATCAATATTGACATGTTTCGCGAAACCTGACACTGCATCTCCTTTATTACTGACCCGTATAGCAGAGAGAGAAAACGCCTTCTTTCAAACAACAACTGAACGCAGGTTTGTCAGTATTACCTAAAACACAACATTTGGCTGAGCAGCAATGTCGGAATCAGCAACAAGATTTACCACGGTTTTCAAGCTTTCAATCTAAAACTAGCGACACATGCATGTTTCTTTGCGAGAAAGTGAACTATTTGAAACACCGGCGAAGTGCTTAACTTATGAAAATGAGTACTGCCGAGAAAAATTGGACATCTATGCGTATACTGCGAGGGAGAGACAGCGATGACTGTGGGCGCAGCTGACATGTTAATTTAGGCTGCAACCGAGTATAATCTTATAGTCATGTCAAGCAGAAAAGTTTATTGTACTCATGGAGAGTACACTTCGGTTGAAGTGCACTTTGCCAAATCTAAACGATGCGAGGAGATATGTATATCTATGCATAACACGATGCACAACAATGATATACATTTTTCCTTTTTTTATTTCAATTTTCATGTGCTCGGGACTATTGCCATTTCGTTTTTGCTACATGTTCTCTGTTTTGTCCTTTAGCACCGCGCACACTAAGGTCCCATTCAGCATTTTGAAGCGTACTCGCCGAAAACGCACTTAACTTGCCCATTCGACACTGGCAATAAGGTGCTGCAGTTCCTAGAATTATCAGTGAGCCCTTGCCTGCAGCGTCTTGCGGAGGTAGCCGATGTCGTCGATGGACTGCAACTCGGGTATCCCCGTCGACAGCATCATTGTGAATAACGTGATGAGCAGGTTGGCGTGCCGATGAAGCAGGAGGTAAGCCTTACCGCAAAGCTCCTGAAAGCTGCAAGTGGGACAAAGGTTGTGCACTTCTTCATTTCACATGCGTGCCATGTGTACAGCGTTAATCGTATGCCATATAAAACCATCTGTACTGCTCTGCTATGCCCCATGTCTCCTTCGAAACTTTTATTCAGTGATGATAAGTAGACAATGGCAAATCTGACAAATGAAGAACTAAAATATTAAACTTAACAAAACTTTTAAACAATTAATTATTGCCCGAACTGGTGCAGTGTTTACTAAATGATGGAATACACAACAATGATGGGAGACATAGTATATACTAACCACAATGCATTTGAAATTGCAGATTTAACCTCTTGTTTGCAGTTTAAATACAGGAAAATGGCAAAAGAGGACAAAAAGTTGAATAAGAAAACAAACAGATTTTTCACAAACACAAAGTTGACTTTGTCACATGATCTCTAGCCGAGAATGAATGAAATCGGTGGCAGCACTAGTGCTCTGAGCAGGTGCTCTTCCCTCATGTCCCACCATCAATGTTGCGCAATCTGTCACCAGTATTGTGTAATGACACAGCCACATGTTCAGAATCGTGTTTATTGGTTTCAATAACGTACTGCAGACTCTTATCAAAGAGCACCTGGATGGACCAAGAAAATAAGCTCTAAGTATTTTATAAGTGTCCCGTTTACTGAGAAATGAACAGAGCTGCAGAATGCAAGTACAACACCAATTACATCAGATCTGTTGTTCAAATTCGGAAGCGAATGCATTGAAACATCTCTATTAAGTGAAAGTCTGCTATAGTTGCAGAATCACTAATACAGTCATCTCCCGTTAATACGAAGTTCACACGAACCCTAAAGAACTACGAATTAAACAAAATTCTAATTAAGCAAAATGAACAAGAAACAGCACTTTTATTGCTTAAACCTGACAGTTCTCTAAGAAAATAGTCTTTCATCTTCTCTTGCTGAACCTGGCTGCGGCTAGCAAGTCTTCCAAGCACCACACATGTTGAAGTGCTTCTTCAGCATTCTCTTTAACAAAACATAAAAACTGCACCGCAAGAGCAAGACCCATAGCAACATTGGTAGTCATCGGTGGCGGTTCGTTTCTATGTCGTTGTCTACAAGCTGAACCATCTGCACAATTTTTTTGTTTGTTAAAAGGCTGCATGTATCGATGTTGTTGTCCACAGCAACGAATTTTTCAAAACGGAATTTTCAAAGAAGCAGTTAGTAACAGAGAGAACATTGGTAGTCATCGGTGGCGGTTCGTTTCTATGTCGTTGTCTACAAGCTGAACCATCTGCACAATTTTTTTGTTTGTTAAAAGGCTGCATGTATCGATGTTGTTGTCCACAGCAACGAATTTTTCAAAACGGAATTTTCAAAGAAGCAGTTAGTAACAGAGAGAAGTGTAATGTCAGTGTTCAGCTGCAGAGAAAAAATGTTCCGTCAGCGCTATGTATGCTCTCTCGGAGCGAGTGACCTACAACCTTTTAATGGCATTTCGGTAGAGAAAAAGACTCAGCTAAAGCATGGAAGACAGATGGGCAGCCAGGCACTTGCAATTAGTAGGAGCGAGCTGTATGACCATCTGAGGTCAGATGAAGACAGGGGTTGTCGCAACATAGCCCGGAAGAACATTCAAGTTCATTTGCAAGTGATGTGGCTATTTGGAAAAGTGCAGTCAAAGGCACACTGACTTCTGCAGCACATACGCTGCGAGACAGATCAAATGTACGGATTAGTGAAGACACCAAGTCTTCAGTTATACCAATTGCAACAGGAATATGCAACATAGAACTGCGCGAACGCAGTACAGAAAGCAAGTCGGTACCAGCAGAGTCCTGTGTAGCACAGGCTGCTGTAGTGATTGACACGGGTATGGTAAAGTACGCTGTAAACAAGCATCCTAAACATGAAGCGAGATTGTCTCCGGTAAGTGAACAAGCGAGTTGTCCGAGAGAATTGGAAAATAGTGCAGAAGCACTCGTCGAAGAATCTATAATAGAGTCGCTGTGTCCGTCAGCAATATGTGATAATGAGAGCAGGCAACATTATCCAGATGGAAGAGTTTAATGTTTTGAGGATCAATGTAAAAAGGCCGCTGACTGAACTGGAAGTGATCTTGAAAATAATAATATTTTACCAGTTTATTGCAGTGTTGAAGAAGACTTCTCCTGTTGGGAATCTTGTGGTGCGAAAGTCACTTCGGTAAACCCATCTGGACTATCACCAGTTGACGAGTCGAAGCAAGGCAATCATAGAAAAAACTCAATCATTAAGACACTATGGAACTGGCGTGTTTGGAGGCAACGCGTCCAACAGGATGGCAGGCAATCCTGCATCGACGCTAGTAATTGGATGGCTGAGCACCTTATTTTCCATAGTCATAGATACAGGCGAGCCTATTGTCGAAGGTTCTTTCATGGTCAGTCCATTCTTGCCCCCATCCAGAAGACCAGGGCTGTTCCGCCAGTCTTGTGTGGGACGCTATAACTTGAGTGTCAAGCCGAAATTACCGGTGGCTCTTTTTGATCTTGAGTGCGGACCACAGAAGGGTATCTCTTGTATATAGTTGAGATTATGAACTCGCATGCAATATGAAGGGTGACATGGTATGCAGTTTTGCATGACAATGTACATATGTACGAAGTAGTCGTGTGTGCAACAGGTTGATAGTGGGTTTCATAACTTTCAAGTCCGATTGGGTGCACCTGGAGTTTGTAAGTGTGAAAATTTGGACAATGTGTATTTGGTGGTTAGTGAATGTGGATCTTTGGACAATTTAGTAGAATGTGTGGGGGACATATATAGTGAATCTGTGATGTGGTGCCAAACGCATACTTTGCAGTAGTTTTTTTTTTTTGGAACAAAAAAAACTTAAATGAAAAGGGGGCCTCCTTGATGGAGTCCGCGGAACTTGAAATAGATTGATCAAGCGAAATTTGAAGTGCCCGCCGTGAATCAAGTTGAAACTGGGCAATGAAGAAGAAGCTGGCACAGATGTGAACCAACAAACGATAAATGACTGAAGCGTCAGTTCAACGCAGTGATTGTTTGAAGCACGCGCGAGACAGAGAAGAAAAAGAAGAGTCGCAGCGGTGGCCAGAGGAAGACGAGCCACGCATCAGGGCGGTCGGGTTTCGGACCCGAGCCAAGGCTCCTACCTCCATCGTCCGGCGACGTGAGGGGCTTCAGGACTGCCAGGCTGCGCAGACGTTTCCGTGCCCGTGGACAGGTTTGAGCTGTCAATCTTCGGGCTCGAGCTCAGGCGAAGCTGTCCGGCCGAGATTCTACCTCGAGGCCAGTGCGTAAAATGCAGCGTCAGCTTGTGCAGCGTCGGCTGGTGCAGCGTCCACCGGCAGCCTAGGAAGGCTGCTAGTCCTACGGTTCGTGCAGCAGCCTAACGCCGACGCCAACTACGGCGTCGAAGTCAACTCCTGTGCTTCGTGCAAGGCTTCCACTCAACGACGTGGGTGAGACCCCGCTCCTTCGCAACTCTCCGTGACCAACTCTCTGCAGGGACTGAGTGGTAGGACTTGATGATGAGTGACTAACTTATAGCATGAAGATTTCTTTGTAACTGTATCTGAGGAGTAGGACCAGTTATATTTGGGTTAAGTGTTCTCAAGCTATTGTTATTAAATGTTTGCATCAAACGGACTCGTCCTTCGTGAAGTGTCCTGAGGTGGCTCCTCGGACCTTCTAAGTCGAACCTGCACGTTGTGCAAAACAAGAACCACAACGTTACAGTCACTAAGAACGACCCCAGAACTACCATCGTCAAGTTTACCTGTTTGCACTTGATGAAATTTGCGAGTGAGTTGGGCTTAATGCCGTACTTTCGTGCAATATGTTGTTTGGTGGTGCATCCCTTGTCAACTTCCTTCAAGACTTTGAACTTTCGTCGCCAGGTCAAGCATTTGGTACATGCTGCGAGTTGCCATTATCAAGCGTCACCACCACAGCACTCAAAATCAGCTGTGAAAACACGTGCGGAATCAATCCACAGTGTGTTGGCGGGCTGGTTGGTTTCTCATGCTATGTTTGAACAGCACAAGTGGACGCAGGCAGAGCGGAACACTCAAACACACATACAGTGCCCTGTGCGTGTTTGAGCATTATTTTCTGCCAGTGTCCAGTCTCGCTTTTCTAACTTCAACCGGACTTCAGCCCAGTGCGCGGCTGAAGCACACGACACATCACAACGAAAGACCTAGTTAGCCGATGTGATCAATGAGATGCCCCGGCGTTGAGCAAACAAAAAGCCGTTTCATGAATCGTGGAGCTGCAAGCAGTGGCGATGGCTACAATAGTGTGGTCCGACAGATGTCTTGGGAAATGAAGAATTCGTCGCCTTGAGCCTTTCGCCTGAAAAACTTTTAATCAATAACACTACGGGCTACTACCTTCGTATTATCGAGCATTTTTTCCTATCAACGGGCATGAAAAACAGACAGGAACACTTGTTGACTTCTAATTGACCAAAAACTCCAATTAGGCTACTTCGAATTATGGGGACACAATTGTATATATAAAGACGAAGGTCCCTCAGTTAATTAAAATCATTAAATGTAATGACTACCAGATTGAACAATTATTATAGTAATATCAAATATATTTAACACACACGAAGCACTAAGAGCATTGGTTTACTATTGCTCTATGCTATTTCGTTTGGTCCTAAAGACTGTCAGAAAATGGCATCCATCAGCACCAGCCCACCTTTGAAATTCCTTGCTTTTCCGCGGGTTCTCTTGACCCCTTGCAATGACGTGCAGAAAGTCCTCCGTCAGCACAAAGGGCACACGCTCACGGTTGATGCCAAACTTTTTCTTGAAGTGGCCAAGAAAGTGGCCGAAGTCAATGTGGAAGATCTACATGGGCAGAATGCAAGCCAGAAGGCAATCATATCACTACTTTTGTAGAATGAACGGAACAAAGAAAATTTATGGGCTAATTTTTCTCAATTAGGGACAATGTTAACAAAAACCAACAGAAGATTAAGGACGCTATATAGACATTACTAGTAGATTGTTAACTGTATTATAGTAAATGTAAATACCATGAAAAAGCAGAGATTCAAGTTGACAAAAAGACAACTTTGCTGGCAGGGACCGAACCTGCAACTTTTGTAGACAGTAGCTTGTCGGGCAAGTTGTAGAGAGATTGGCTCGAAAAATGTACAGATGGCTCATTTTTTAAGAAATCGCCACCAATAACGCACGAAGGTTTGCTTTGGGGTTGAAAAATATGCTGAATGTGCTGGATGTGACGCAAAAGTGTCACGTATGTAGTGTTTTAAGAACTCATTCAATCGTTAAGGTCGCTGAAGCCAACATGTCAGCAAGGCCGCTTGTTTCTCTCGAGGCAGCTGCCTTCCATAGCAGCACTCCCGAAAAATGCTGCTAAGGAATACAACTGCTTCCATGAAGAAGACAGGTCCTTATGTTGAAACGTTTAGATGTGCTAAAGAGACACTCCCTGTAGAACAATTTTTCATTGTTAGATGCTCCATTGTTCCTACTGAACTCCCGTATTGTTTGGATTTCCATGTAATTTAGAAAGTTGGGGTTTGCCTAGCCCCTGTTATGCGTTGTTTTGTTTACTTTCGCTTCCCATCTTCTTACTATTGGCACATTCCAACTATTTTAAAAAAAGAGAGTGAATTTCTCACACTTTATTATGGTACTCAGTCAGTTTCAAAAAATTATACAGCAGCTTTTTTTCACCTCACATAAGTAAATGGACACTGCATGGAGAAAACAACAATGCCGAGGCAAGATTTACCTATGATCATAAGCCTCTTACTGTCATGTTTTCATTCTGAAAATACTAATGAAAGATGATAATTCATAACTCATACTAATGAAATATGATAATTGATGGGTAAATATTGGCTCAACCACTTGTACATGAAGTAGCACTCGCATTCAACAGGGTGGAGGCATATTTTAGAGAAAACATTGTCCTTCTCTTTCTACAAGGACAGGTGAGAACTTAGGAGACGAGCAATCAAGTCACCTGGCCTTCTTCATTGACCATGATATTGTCCGGGTTTCTGTCCCCAATTCCAAGGATGAAGGTGGCCACACAGTAGCCGGCACACGACAAAGTGAAAGTCTCAATTGCCTGCTTGTACCTGAGAATCGAAGGAGAGAAAAAAAGAACGAGAGAAAACATTGTTAACATGTTTTTCAAAGAAATATATACAATGCCTTGCGTGAAGGTCAGAAGTCTGCGTGGCCTTAAAGGGCATTTTTTGTCTCGATTACTGCTTTCCAGCAAAAAGCTATCGAATGCAACATTACATGAAGATGGCTTGAGGTGGCATCACTGTCCACAGCAATCTGATACTGACGAATTCAAACTCACTTTCAGAGACGAGGTCAAACTCCTCAGAAATGCTGCTGTCGAAACTAAGCAAAGAAATGACTATTTTTCTTGAGGCAGCTCTGCCATTAGCACTCCTCTGGTGTGCCACTATTTTTATATTGCCACTGCCTAGACATGACTATTCTCGAACACGAAGTGTGAGGCAATGTTTTGACAAATTTTTTTGTCACGGGGTGCAGCAAAATGACAAGACCAGATGTTGAAACTCTGGCACCGGCAAACCCCCCAGGTTCAAAAAGATCCAACTCTCTAAGCCTCCATCATTTCCCGAACTTCTGCCTATTTGGATTTTTATTCCAAGATAAACACACAAAAAGATGCAAAACACCATTTTCCCCCACACCTTTAGTGTTGTGTTGAAAACTGAAGTTAAGGCCTATTGACAGTAACGAGTGCACATAAGAGATGAGCAAATGAGAGTCGTCAATGGCAACATTGGTACCAATGCTACTGAAAGCTACAGCTTGGGCATATAGGTTGATAATGCATGTTGTTGGACAAGTTGGTCATACATCGTTAAGCAAGATGCTATGCAACAAAAACATGGATGGCAGAAGTGCAACGACACGCCCAGTGAGTTTAAGGGTTATACAGGCTAACCAAATGATGAGAATGCTAATAATGATGATTGCAGTGGTGCAACCTTAGCTGCTGTGCCTACACTAATTTTCACTAGACATTAGCAGGCTGCATCAGCAGATGAAATGACACAACAGTAAGGGCTGAGCTGGGGCTGTTGAAACCTTGGAGGCTTGATGCAAGCTGCGAGATGGTTGCGAGACAGCTGAGCTCACAAAGGCAGGTTGGGCACGAGGCATTGGCAACATGCACTCACCGATCCCCTTTGTTTTTGTCCCTGATCCACTTGTGAAGTTGCGTTGAGTCTACTTGAAAAGCAGCCATGCGGCCCCCCTTCTTTTGGATGTTCATGACCGTCTTGGCATTGCGCACCACCTCTATCATGCCGACATGCTTGCCTGTTGACAAGCACGCGTACGGCATCATCCTGTGCGTAAAATCAAAGTGTTATCAATGCACCATGGAATGCAATTGCTGTTCCACGTATTTTCACGGTTCTCCGTAAATTACCCTACAAATACAAGTTCTTGAGTTGTTGCCATGCGAGTAAAACTTAAATAAGTAAGACCTAAATAGCCAGCCTATACATTGGCGTTCTTGCTAACACTTTTTGGCTAAATCTAAGGCTTCATCCTGCCTGGAACATGTACTATTGTTTCGTTTATAGTAGATCATAAATAAAAATTTCTGCTGTTGAGCCTTTAGCCTCATACCAGCATCAAGTAGTGCGCCACTAAAGGTGAGGCATGCGAAAAATGAACATGAATGCAAAGAAAAATTGAATACTCTAACAAAGTAAATATATAATATTTAATGCCAATATAAGCTTGTAACAGGTATATGTTAGTAATCAACAGTGGGTATAATAAAAGTATTTACATGTTACAAGTGATATTAACACTATATTTACATGTTACAAGTGTTTACATGTTACAAGTGAAACCATACACTATAACACATTGAATACAGTCCGCATCCAATTTTCGCACGCCCTAAATTCCGGACATGCCCGATTTACCATACTCATCTGTGGCACCGTCAAGTTCCCGATAGAATGAATTTATTAAAAGTTTGAAATTTCGAACCCTTACGGCCTTTGTCATCCGATTTTCCTAATTTTTTACCACCAATCATAAACTCGAAGTCACTGTCAACGCCGCCATTTTGGTTGTTTTAGTACCCTCGAACCCACCATACTCGCAACGCAGGTGTGACCAGCAGTACCGTGCCACAGCTGCCATACCTTCAAAACCGCAATTGCTGCAATTTAGCACACCCCAGTTCGTTACCAGCCGTAGCTTAGTAAAACCTGTAGTCAAACCCCACTGTGTTTGTTCGCATGTCGTTCTGTCAGCTCTGCGGTAGATTGTGAGCTGTGGCATTCTATCTTCAGCGTTCATATTTCTCAATCTTGAGCATCCACCGAGTTTCTAGCACTTCAGTGCTGCGCGTTTCATCAAGCAAATTTGCCATGACAGTCATCTCGTACGGAGTGGACAGCAAGTGTGACGTACATTCGTCCGTGGAGGTTGCCTGCAACGATCTGCACGCTGCTGTTGCTTAGATTCCAGCCGGCATAACTTTTGAGGACTTTGCCGACGCTGACAAAGACTTTGAACTGTGTGTGGAATTGACCGATGACGAAATTATTTGTCAAGGTACGGAGGATTCTGAAGACCCTGACACCGAGATCGAAGAGGCAGCGCCTACGCAACCAACGAGCTCGAAGTTGACGCAAGCACTCATGACACTGTCATCAATGGGCAGCGACAGCATGACGTTACCTGGAATTGAGACAGACATCATCGCGGGCAAGCGGACTGCTGTACAAAAGAAAGTAAGCGACTTTTTTGGGCCAAAGTGTTGAGCAACAAGGTAGTACCGGCCATCTCGAATCTTTTTATTTTCTTTTCCCTTATCATAAATGAATATTTTCAGAGCCACTTAAACTATGCATTCGCTAGATTGCAATGAGAATCTTGTACTCCTGCCGTTACGCTCTCCACGAGCAAAAAATGCCTGTAAAAAAGGTGCACTTTTAAGTGCATTAGATTTTCCGGACTGCCCGGTTTTCTGGACATTTTCGTGGTCTCTTGAGGGTCTGAAAAGTCAAACGTCGACTGTACTACATTTTTATAATGTAACCCAGCTTGAAAGATTGAGTACCCATCCTCTATATCATAAACACCGACACATACACATCGTAGCAAATGTAAAGAAAGTGCAGTCATTTTCAGACACTAAATATACGAAAACATTCAGGATAAACAGGTGAATAACTTCATCTTCCTTTGGCAAGTAAAAAAAGAGTTAATGGTGGTTCCACAAACCTGAGGTCAAGTCCCTCCTTCTGCCAGATGCTGTCCATGATGCGAATGACTTGCAACGTCAGCATGTCTTGCCGCAAGTCTGTCAAAAGCGGCAGAAAAGGACACCAAGTTAAAAAATAAAGAAGGGGTGTCAAGTGAAGCTGAAGCCGAAGTTAATTTAGTTGGAGTTGATCTTTGTGAAAACCTCACCATCGCCATTCTTGAAGATGATCTCGTGGTGGTCTAGAATTTGCTCTGCCAGGTGGTCAGGGTTTTTCCACAGCAACCACAGGGGTTTCTTGGCAGAGTCGAGTATTCTGCACTCGTTTACACTGCATGAACACAGCAGCGTGCGTGAATCACTTTGAAGATGCGGAACACTGACGCAACCACATTATAATAAAGGAAACACCAGTTTAGGTAGAAACTTGTAAATATAAACAGTTATTGCATCATTAATTTGCTTTAAACATTCGTTTCAATTTCGATTACATAACCGTTTTGGCTGATTTTTGGGGTTTAACATCCCAAAGCGACTCAAGCTGTGAGGCATGGTGTACCGTATATTACCAATTATAAGTAGACTCATGTAAGTCGACAACCGAACTTGCAACCCCTTTCAAAAAAGTTGACTCCAAACACAATCACACGCTGCTGCCATTGCAGACCAGCAAGTCTTTCAGAAGAGGGAGTGATGCAAACAATTTATTTGACCGTGAAACATTGTTTACGACTCCTCCTGGCTTGATAGAAGGATGCACCACTCACAGTCATTGCCATTGTGTGAGCCACTGCTGCTGCTTGCACACGAAAGGGGTACTGGTGGTACTAAAATGCTGCACATTAAAAACTCTGCGCGGACCATGTCCAATGGCAGTTCATACCAAGCATCATTAACCCATTGAGCCACTTCCCTCAAAGAGCTTGGTTTCAACTCTCTGTTAGCAAGTGCACATACCCTTTGCGACAGTACATGCTTTTGCTTCAATATCATCATAATATCATCAGGCTTTTACTGCTCTGGCCGTGAACCCAATCTCGAACCGCCTCCTCAACGGCAAGGTATGGTCTAGACTTCTGTCCGCAAAAGAAACGGCGCGTCGTAGTGCACGCGAAGATCTTGGTTCTTTGTTTTCTCCATTCCCTCACGTACTTTTCCCACGCATCGAACTTCCGCTTTGCTTTAAGCTTGCTTTCCGACTCTGCGAAGAGGATCCCTTGCCGCATGAAAGCAGTGCTGTACTGTTACCAGTGTAGCAGTGGCAGTTTGGTGTCTGTTGAGCAGCTTCGTAAATCGCACACACGACTGTTCGCAAGGGAGATAAATGCAGATATTGTGAACAGGCGTGAGGGCAAAAAGTCATGAACATGCTTGCGCTTGCATGCATGAGGCACATGTGACTGGTTATGTGGTTGAGTTCCCCGTGAAGTGTTGCCAGCCCACACGGCACTGCCATCTTTTCCATGGAATGCCCATAGTGCTTCGCAGGAAATCTGAATTTTTGAATTGCCTAGTCAGAAAGCGCTGTTAGGGCGTGCTGTCTACTATAACGAGAAACGCGTGCCATGTCTTTTGCGAACGGTAAACGTCACATTTTTTTTTTTTGCGAGCGAGAGATGCATGTCGAGTTTTTCGCGACAGATAAGTACATATATGTTGCATTGCGAGCCAATTGCACTGTCATACCCATATGCAGCGAGCGCCGGTGTTGTTGCCGATTTTGCCAAACAGATGCGCTGATGTGGGGGCAATAGCACTGAAGCCATGATGCCGTCGGCGACTTGTCGTTAAAAAATGCTGTGCCTCTGATGCACCATTGCCGACACCTCCTTGTCTAGCCACCATAGCTATACTGTAGTTTCACTATTGTCGTGGCAGATCGTAAAAGTGTCCGGCTCCGAAAGCGGCGTGCGCGCGTTTGGAGATGGCAGTTTCATTGAGTCCGTTGCCTCTGCGGCTGATGTTATTGATGCGTCGAATAGCAGTGAATCTGAGAAGAACAGCCGGTCGTTAGGCCACTCGGAAAAGTACGTTATGAGACCAAGTCGACATTACGATCCCGCATATAAGTAGACTTCAATGATAGGTCAACCCCCGAACTTTGAAAGGCCATTTTATGGAGAAAAACAAAAACGTCAACTTATTATTAACAATATACGGTAGTCAAGTGCCACAGATCGTTTCGACCACCTGAGGTTTTTTAAGGAGCACTGATATCGTACAGTGAATGGGCCTTGAGCACACACTACTGCTGAAATGTGACCACTATGGCCAAGACCGAACGCTCATTTCTTGTGTCTGCAACCAAGCACAGCAATCACGGAGCCACAACAGTGGCTCGTCAGGATGCAACAAAGAATATAATCAAGTCAAACCATGGGGTCTAACATGTCGAACTCACACAGAGGCTCTACAGAAGAGTGGAAGCTCCAGATTAATTTGAGCTATCAGATGTACTGTACACGTATACATAAGCACTGACTGACCTATATATGCTACTGGAGCTTATGCACATTCACTATAGGTTCCGATTGGTAGTTCTTGAGCACCACCAGTTATTCATTCCATGCTTTACATGTGCACGCAAGTAAGTTTCATTCCATGACTGTACTGTTGACCAGAACACCAGTTAACCTCTAATCCACAGACCACTGTATTCTAGTCTCTATGTGTGACACCTTACATCTTTCACTGCAATGGTTGTTCTGCCATTTCAAACTATTTCTAAGTCTGCATTTATAACTAGTGCAAACAAAACCTGAGAATGAGTGCACCAGTTTTCAAATGTTACACCTTACATCTTCCATTCCTACGATTGATATGCCATCCTTATCTTCTACTCAATACAAACCAATATCATAGTCCACAAGCATTTTTACGTTCCTGATTGAGTGCATTTGCAACAACTGCAAATAAAATCTGCGGATATGTCCAAAGCTACAAGAAAACCTTGCCGCTGTTCAATAATCAAAGTCAGCAATGAGATGCAGAAGTCAGAGATGCTTCATTTGTCACGATCACTGACAAGTGTGCAGCTATTGTGACAAGCTCGCACATAACATGAGATTTGAAAAGGTAAGACATATTATTGCACATGGTTCTCAACAATGAAACAAAGATGCTTCAAACTTTACGTGCGAGTCCGGGAAACGTACTTACATCAAATCGCCCAGAATACAGCTGTTGTTCAGGGGCGACGGAAAATGCTGCAAAGCTTCTAAGAAGTCCGGCTTGGAAAACTGCTCTATGAGATACTTGAGCCGTTCCTGCAGATTGGAAACGAGAAAGAAAGTACCGTATGCAACACATGCTTTGAAAGGAACCAGCAACATCTTGCTAAGTTGTCATGAAATGTTTTTAATGTTGGACTGCATTGTATCCCAAATTTCTGCCGGAGGGTACACAGGGGGGAATATGAAGCAGCTGCTGTGCTGCCAAAAACTGAATGTTGGTGTTGAGAGCTTTTCTTTTCTCTTTATTTTGTTTTATACGTATGAGATGCTTGAAAAAACTCAATTCAGACATATTCAGTGCCAGAATATGGCAGAATTTTCCAGGCAATGAGGGTGCAAGTATGCCTACAGAAAGATCAGACTGTTGGAATTTGTTTTTGTGGCATGTTCTGAAGATGATGCGACGTATGGCTTTTATGCACAGTGTGGTCTCCCCATCAGCCTTGTTCTTACAATGTTACTTTCAATTAAATCCAACTGCAATTAGCACTCGCCCCATAACCACCTTCCTGCCCTATGAAAAGTTTGTGCCACTTCATAATTTATCGGCGGCTAAAATTAACAAAAATAAAGGCTGACCTTAGGCGTGTCGTCCTTCCTCTCCTTGAGTGAGTCGGTGAGCTGTGTTAGCTTCTCCAGTGCACCGACCTGGCGCACCACTGACTTCAGGTGGGTGCCAATACCTCGACAGAAACCTTCCAGCAAGAGGCCAAACCGGACCGCTACTGAAGGGTCGTGCATTTCAGACCTGTACCAAAACAAACAACTTATCAATTTGCAAAATTGGTGGATTGACCATTGTAGTTCAATGACCCAAAGCGACTATGTCTATGAGTGACTCCATAGAAGGGCAAGGGATATATAATTATATTCTGATCACCCAGAGTTCCCTTACCGTGTGCCTAAACCGGAGTACACGTTTTTTTTCAAACAATCAAAGATGGTTTACATGATTGGTAACTCATGCTCTCTAGCTCACAGATGAGCACTAAAATGTCTTTGTGAATTAACCAAGTCTTAAAGGGATGTAAAATACGAACACTAATACAGTAAAATCTCGGTATAACTAACTTCGTAGGACCGCAGTAATTTGTTCGTTATTTTGAAAAGTTATAGTGAAAGCCCAAAAATTAACCATAAATACTTACTTTCCACCAACCAAAAAGACTTACCTTTACAACGGTGGTTCCTTGAACTCGTTTTTCACGATGAAAAACGAATGCAGAAGGGAACACCAAAAAATGCACATCTGTTTTTTTGTTTTTTTCGACGCGTGCGGCACAAACTTTGCAGCGTGAAAGCCTTCAGCTCATCCACATTCTCTACTTTCTCCTTAGCGAAAACTGCTTCCGCTTCTTTGTCGCAAGCAGAGTAGTAGCACCGTAGCGTGAACGTGAACTTGCTTTGCGGACACAATAAGTAACACCGAAAAGATGAACACGATTGACAAGGCCTCCTTAGAGAACACTTATACCCCTTTGGCCTCCAAGATCCCACATACAAGTGACAAAGATAAGAAAAACTCGAAGTGTCGCGGCTGTCATCGCCTCTTCCTAAGAAAAGAAAGAGCTAAAACAAAAACATTTTCGCATTTCGTTTTATGCTCCCTCGCTGTCTCAGGTTTCCTGCGCCCATGCTTCCTGCTCCGCAACTCCAACTCTGCCTTCTGCCTTGCTGATCTTGCCCTACCGTGTTGCCCTCGCCCCTCCCCTTGTACACCTGCAGCGTCAGCGCTTCAATAAAAAGAAAGAAAAATTGCCCTTTCAGTTTTTTTCTTTCCACACCGTTGCGCGTCTTTCGAGATGCAAGGCATCCGTTCGCTGTGTCATCTGCCGGTGTGGTCACGATGGATTTCAGAACATAAGTTCGTAGTACTGAGGCATTGTTAATATAATGTGGAACTAAGTTAGCAATCATTATTCTGAAAAGTTCGGTATTCTGAAGTATGTAGAAGCGAAATGATTTTACATTGAAACTACGAGCAGTCATCACGGGACTTTTTAAAAGTTCGTTAATCTGAAAAGTTTGTTAAACTGGAGTTTGTTTTACCGAGATTTCACTGTATGTGCAATAAGTTTCATTGGTAAATAAAGGTTCTGAAATACCCGATACATACTGTGACAATGAGAAAAAGACTTGTAAACCAGCAATGATGATACAGCAAATGATAGGGGGCAATGTCACGCTGACACTCCCACATCAAATAACTGTGTAACATAGATTTTGAGAAGTCGTTTTTAAACTTATTCATTCATTTTTTGGTAAACAAAGCCCACATGAAGTTTGAGAGGGTGACACGACAATACTACCATACATATTTCCACTGCACAATGAGAGGGCCTGGACATGAAACGATAGATTTGAAAAAGCAATACCCTACACATCCTGGAATGTAGAATTTACCATTACAAAATAATTCAGAAAAGTGGCTCACTTCAAATGCCAGAAGAAGAAGTGGCCAATGTTGTAGTTAAGCAAGGAGCGCCTGATGAGAAACTTGCCAAGGTCATTTTCGAGGTATGGCTCGTACTTCAGCACCTGCAGTGATCAAAATGAAGCATTTCGACCACGCTATGACTAGTAAGATTGGGAGACCCTTTCATTACCCGTTTTAGCACCAAGTTATAACAGCGTGAAATCAATTGATGAAGTGACAATATAGGAGGTAAAAAAGACAGATGCTACAAAATGATAAGATGATCTTGAATGACATCGCAACTCGCACTTTCTCAAAATAGACATTGCGAAAACATTTAGGTGTGTTATTATGGACATTTTCATAACAACTGCATGCTGAACAGACACAAGTACAAAAACAGAAATGTCCGTCGTAATTTCCTTCAACACCGACTGTTGCAATGGGAGCCCTGTTTGTAAGTGAACTGAGCACTGAAGATTTGCTCACGACATAGAGGTCTGAACGTCAAGCTTCGAAGGATGCAATTTTGTCTTAGAGAACCCCTCAAAGTACTCAAGAGTTCAAACACCAGGGACTTACAATCAAACTTCGATATAAAAAACCCAGATATAACAAAATATTGGTTATAACATTGAAATAAATAAAGAATAGTTTTGCAATACATATGGTGTTAGGAATTCACTTTTGTAACGAATTTTTGGATATAATGAACTTATTATCATTTATTATAATATTTTGTTATAATGAGATTTCAGTGTTTTTTTTTTTTTTTTGCCTTCACTATCCTTCCTACAGATGTTATTACCTCCTTGCCTCTTATTTCTTCATAAAAGGTGTGGACAATGCCACCAATGAGTGCGGAGCCCACCAAGTTTTCGTACTCTTCGGCCGCACGCTGTTATTACCGCATGCGCAGTAAAAAACACACAGCAAAAGAAAGTCATACGACACAAGGCAGAATGGGCGGTCGACAGCATGGCAAAGCTGGGTAGGAGATAGTGATGACTGGTGACCCTTGTATACTAACCAATCGAGAGCTTTTTCCTGATCACTTCATATGAACAGACTGCTGGTGTCATAATTTGTGTCAAAAACGCAGTACACACCAGGAGAGAAAAATAGGCTGATTCCATGCATCTTCAGAGGCTGTTAGAAACCCTCTATAGTTTGTGGTGACAGTTAAGAGAGTTGCAAAAAAAGATAAACTCACAACTCGATATAACACACCCAGACATAACAAAATAAGAGTTACAACAAATTAAATCACGAAATCTTGCAAAAGATATAGTGTTAGGAACGTACTTCTATAACAAATTTTTGAACATAATGAACTATATAATGAATATATTATAATATAATGAATATAATGCAATTTCGTTATAATGAGGTCCAAGTATACGCACAACCTCGCTGAAATATAAAACATGCTCCGAGCTACAAGCTTTCGGACCTGCACGAGCTGAAGAAGGTACTGGGACAGCAGCTCGTCCGAAAGGCCGTCCAGCCACTCAACGGCATACTTGCGGACAAACATGTCCGCATATTTGCAGTCCAGCAGTTCAAGCGCAGTTTCGGGAGACACCCGTTTCCACTTCTTCAGGAGCCGGTACAACTGGAGCGGAAGGGAAAGGACGAGACAAAAGCTTAGATGACTAAAACATGAAAACAACTTACATGTGGTGCTCTATTGCACAGGCAGAGCACCTAAGTTTATGTTTGAGTGAATAGCAAATTTCAAGTTAGAAGCGAATAGACATTTGGTTTTAATAAATTAAAATTGAATCGGAAATGTATGCATCACATATTATAGAGAAAAATGAGCATATTTGTCATGACCTAGCAAACCTACAATCTTTCTTCTTTTAGTTTGTAACAAGGCAAGCACAAATATTATACATTGTAGTTTGAAAAAAATCAAAGCAAAATTTATTAGTAGCAGGACTTCACTTCCTGTAGAATGCAAGAGATAACCAGTAAAATATGTTAGTCTAAAACATACTATACTTAGAGCATACAGGCCGACATAACAAGCTTTTAAACTTAAGAAAGGAAAAATTTGTAAGATAGTAGTATGTTCATTTACCCTTGAAATAAGGCTTTGCGGAAGTGAGAAAGGTGTTTTCACGGTATGGCACCCCTTTATTGCAGCAAAACCACCTTTAGAGGGGAGTTACATGAGGAATATTATACACCTATCGTTCATTTCAAATACTCCGAAATTTCCAATACCCTAATTCAACTTAAATTTGAATACGTTAATATTCGCTCATATATTCGAAGTGCTCAAATATTCGCCCAAGCTTACTTAAGTCACTTTCTGGTTCATCAGTGATTCCGCCTCAGCAATTACAGGCAACAACATACCTGAGCCACGTGATCACGGCAGTTCCATTTGCTGGCGTCGAGCAGCTTAGGCAGTGAATTGGGCACAGTGTAACAGTAGTAGCGCATTCGCCACAGAAGCATCTTCTCCTGCTCCAAGATCTCGGACAGTGGGTCTCGTTTGATGATCTCGTGGATTTGATCCTTGTCGTTTTCAGTCCAGTTCTCTGGACTCTGCACCCAAAAGATTAAAAAAAAAATCACCGCTGCTGCAACTGCCAGTTTTAAAACCTTAAAACACTGACATAACGAAATTATATTGTAGCAGAAAATTTCATCATATTGCAAGTTTCTATCACCGGTGAAACATTCGGATGTTTCAAGAGCGCAGCTGAAGCTTTGCCGCTCCTCACTCGTTCAAGACAGATTCGAGATATTTTTGCAGCAATCAAGTTGTGAGGCAATACACTTTGATACAAAGTTCATTTGACGGTTACTAGGAAACATGGTTCAGGACACCTTTATTTCAGTTGTGTGAAAGAGTGCATCAACTGTGTTGGCCTTTAATTAGAGTAATCCGTGAAAATCTAATGCCGCCAACTGCCACAAAAGAGCACCGCCTCCAAGTAAAAAAAAGAAAACACTAACATACCTCCTCTCCCATGGACTCTAGAGGCGAGACAAAGGAGGCGTACTCCTCAATCTGTTCCATGGTAGGGAACACCACCTGCCCCGAAAAGCGGTCCAGCTCGATGACGAGGCAGGGAGCCTCGCGGTTGGGGTTGGAGCCCGTGCTGCCCAGTGGGTTGAGCAGCTCGTCCATGCCTTTTGGGACAGGCCACAGGTGCAGGTTGACCCGGCCGCTCAGTAGCACACTTTTGTAGTCAAACAGGCTCACGTTGCCCCACGCGATGGCACAACGCTCCTGTGGCCAAAGTCGGAAACTAGTTGACTGAGTGAACTTTTCAGGTATAGCTCACTGTGACACAGCATAGATTTGGCACTCGAAGTGCCGAAACAAGCGCTTTTCATTCTATTTAAAAGAGGTGCTGATACCAATTTTCGAAGGTGAGTTTACTCCACCACACAAATATCCTGTACACAAAGACGACCCAGCACAATCGTGAAGCTCCATAAATGATGATAAGATATTTTATTTTAAAATAAAAGTCGATTTTTGCACAGAGCCCATACTGACACTGACGCTATCGTGACACCAAGCTACAGTGTCAATTAAGGTGACCTCAAACACTGGTATGGCTAGTTGGGATGACGCCAGACATCGCAACTAGCCATACTGCGAGTCATCAAAAACATTCAAAATGGCTGCTTGGGTGCCACCAACGCAGCCAACGGAGCGCAGCCCTGTGCGAACGTCACGATATCTTGCATTAGCACATGACAAGGACCTCAGACAGCGTTGTACAAGCTTTCCAGAACATAAAATGATATTGCTATAGTGCAGCTCAGTTTGAGCGTGAAGAAAAGATGCTATACAGTCAAGAAGTGGAAAAAACAGACGACACTTTTTTCCTCTTTTTGACTGTATAGCATCTTTTTTTTATGCTCAAACTGAGCTGGACTAAAGCAATATAATTGTATCATGCACCAAATCGGCCAGTCAGCAGTACTTGTCGATTTAAAGAACATACTGTATCCACTTTCCTAGGGTGCACTCACGCTTATTATTACATTTTATACTCTTGAGCGCTCTGCCTTTCATTTTAATAATATAATAAAGAAAACAAGTTCCAAGACTGCTCACCAGTGCAAAATATATCAATGAAGCAAAATGAAATTACAGCATGCAGTGTTTCTCCAGCACCTTCTAAGTTCAGAAGCTGTATAGCAGACTCAGTAAATGAAAGCCTCTTAAACAGAATTGCTGCTCAAGTGGAACAAATGCCTCAAACGTGATTGGTTCCATACTTGAATTCTACATTCCTGTTCCCCTTTCAGTAAATGAAACTCTTGTTTGTTAGATAAGCCATGTTCCTCCTGGTGCCTTCAGGTTATGTTTTATCAAGAGTCCACTGTACGTTTCTCTATAGATCTACGAAATGATTTATAAAGCACTCAACATGGCAACCCTTCCAAGTTTGCACAAGACAGAAATAGAGCAAAACCAAAAGTCGCTGAAACGCACCTCTCGTTTCTTGCGCTGAGAAACGGCGCATATAGAGACACACAATCTTGCCGAGCGAGGAATGTCCGGAATGTACATCTGAAACTCTAGCAGTTCATCCCACTTTGGGTTCGAGTGGGACACATGCTCGGTGTCCCGGAAAGGGCACAGGGCATCTGTGCCGTGGTAGATGCCAACACGAACGTATATCTGCAAGGAAAGGTGCAAAAAGATAACTTAGAAAACAAAAACAAAAAAAAAAACAGTGACCTCTTTTAAATGGACATATTCTTAAAAGCCAAGCACGACATTTTGGGCCACATAGAGAGTTGAAGGGGCCCTGCAACACAAATTAGGCAAGTTGTTTTCATCATTTGTTTTTGAATTGCAGAATGCCCCGATATCACGCACAAGTAGCAACGCCAAAAACAAAGTAGCTATGATTTTCTTTCTATGGAAAAACCACAGTGTTTTCAGACTAGAGCAACACACAGCAGCTATTTTTGTGAGTGGATGTGACGCTTCCTGATGTGGAATTGACGACATAGGCCATGCATTTTGATTGGTTCGACACGACAAGTCGCTCGTAATACTCATACAGTTCCAGATAACTACCACTATTGTGCACTAGAAATTATAAATGCACCTTTTCTACTTCCTCATATATAAAAGGATTTACGTTTTGAAATATGAAAGTATGCAAACATTGCAAAACAACGCTAAGAGCGCTGCACATCAGCCACCGCGAGGCGAGTCATTTGGTATGCCTTTATGAGAGGCGCACAATGATTAGAAGCGGCTTTGCACGGCAGTGAGAGAGCGAAATGCGAAAGGGAACATTTTTTTTTCGTCATCTGATGGGGTTTTGAAATTTGGAGGCTAATAACTTCCGTTATCGTGTATCCATTTCAATAATTCTTTTTGCATTCGTCTCAGTATTTGGCGCTGCACAAACTCCAGAAAAAGCGTCGCAGGGCCCCCTTAAAAGGTGTGCTGCTTGGATTCACACTTAATTTTGTCATGATATCACACACACTGAAAAATACAGCATGCAGGCCGTACCTTGTCAACATCCTTAACGTTAACGTACGAGGCTCCGAGGATCTTCACCCTGAATGACTCATCAACTTTGTACAGGGAGACTGTGGGTTGCGTTGCCGACAAGGACGGGTTGCGCCGGACATATGATGGAGTGATATAGTTTGAAGGCGGGATGGCTTTATATACAGCGTCCTTCAGCATCAGCATTAGCTGCGGTATCTCTCCTTTGGCTATGCACGTTCGAATGTACTGCAACAGAAACCGGTAAAGAAACAGCCACCAACCTCGGGGCATAAAAAAAGAGTAGAAGCACTCGAACACGAAACAAAGAGAAACACAGAGGGGAAAAAAGTTCAGCAGACATTCAAGGAGCACTGAGTGAAATTTCGAAACGGAAATGCGTCCTTCATTTGGTTGCTTGGTATGCATACGTTTTTTTGGATACTAAATATAAATTGCAACCATCGCCTAGAAGCTCTTTTGTTTCGAACGCAAACAGCATAAGAGGGACATTTAGCACTGATTTAAGAATCACTGTCACTATGACACATTTTGGGAGACCAGGCTTCCAAGTTTTGCCGATGTCACAGACAAGGTTGCGGAGCCCATACAACACAACTGACACCTGATGGCAGTTATTGTTCTTTACTCCCTTTGCTATGTTGTCAGGCTGCTCTCAATGTGGTTCTGGCCGCTATCGCCAGTGGTGTTTCAACTACCATAGCAAACAACGTTCCTTTTTCTTTCAGGGTGGCACACTCTCGACGGTACGTTGAATGCATGTCAAGGGGGCGAGTCACAGAGATCCCGCATGCACAGCCCCGATTCAAACAGTGCAGTCTGAATGTCACCGAAACTCGAACACACATAGTCTTGTGCCACTCCACCGTCAGGTGACATCACAACTAGTAACAATTGAAGATGCTAGAATCATTTGCACAATACAGTAGACTATCATTAAATGAAACCTGAAATGATGGAGGAAATGTGCTCCATTTAGCAGGAGTTTTGTTTACTGAGAGATCTACAGGGGTGCTGGACACAAGTACGAAACCGATCATATCAAAGGCAGTCGTTTAACTTGAGCAGTAGTTCCAATTACCAGATTGGCGTTACTGAGAGTCTACTGTATATTAAAGCATCTACGCTTCGATTTCGGTATTAAAAATACGAACTACTAATGAAAGCACAAAAGTCGCAAATAAGAACTTGGCAGTTGGGGTCCTGAAAAGGACTCTAAAAAAAAAATTAGTTTTCTCATATTGGCAAATTACTCGTTTAAGATACCAAAAAATGCCTTGTTTCTGCAAGAAGAGTTTCAATAAATGAAAAAACGTGCAAAAGTAAAACTTGGGTGGCAAAGCCACCTCCACACCAGGCACCATGGTGTCATAAATTTCAATGCTGCCCACTGGGGTCTGCATTGTTCTTAATAAGTGAAAATTAAGTACAACGTCGTCTGAGGAAGCCACAGATAGCATGCCAAGTTCCAGTAAAACTTCGTTAATTAAAAGTCACTGCAACTGAGAAAAGTCTTCAAATTAGCAGGCTTTCGAAATTAACAAAACATGCAAAAAGTGACTGAAAGAAACTTTCAATTATTGAGAGTAATCAGCAGTGGCCATCGCCTGTGCCGCCTAGTTTCCAGTCCCAAGGGTTATGTCTTCCAGAAATGCCTTGTACCAATTATGCACCAAATGAGGGAAAATGGTGGGTCAAGCTGCTGTAAGCGTAAGAATAAACATACGAAATTGAAAAAATAAAAGCGATCTCGTCATCGACTAAAATGTGTGCCTGCTGAATTGAAGTCATGCTTCATTGCAATACAATGATGACACGCAGGCAGCATTTCACTTGCTCCTCGAATCGTCTGCTACCCTTCGCCCATTCTTTCTGATAAAATAAATAATTTTATACCAGCCATTGTGAAGGAATCAGCCACGCATTTTGGCTGAAAAACATGATCATTGTTTTTTGTTTTTTGTTCTCGAACTGAGTTTTTGGAGTAGGTGTTGGAGGCCAGAACTCTGCCAGCGGGGTAAGTGCACAAATTGTTGGAGCAACCACCAACTGGAGATTCCCACACATCTGAAATACCATTTGACTGACTTTATTATTATCCTTATATTCTGGGTAAATCATGATCGATCCACCGACGTTGCGATAAGTGTGCGACACACTGCTCGCGTATTGCTACTGCTACGCTGAAGCACGTCTTTTTCGCAGGAACATTCAAGTCAACCACCATTATACCTCTTCTTTTTTTCTTTTTTGCACTGGCAGAAGCAAGGCTGGGGTGCCTCAGTTGTCACTAATTAGTATCACAAGACTGCATTGCCCTGTGGCACCTAAAAGCTGTCGCTTCCCTTAATTTCCAGCGAAATAGAGATTGGGAATCGGCACACAGCACCAAACATTTTTGAAATAACCAGTCTGGTGCCGACCGCCACTTCAAGTTATCCAATTAAAATTACATTGCGAAATACTGAACCGCAGAAATCCTTCTAATTAATTGGAATTTTGAAATAGCCAAGTTCAAATTAATAAGGTTTCAATGTGATTTCATTGTGTCAATGTGGCCTAAATGCCAAAAAGCACTTCGATATTCATGACGTCATTATAGGAGAGTTTGGCAGAAAATTTAAAAGTGAAATTTTTGACACTGATTTTCTCATCTTTCAATAAAACCTATGGTAGTGAAATTTCAACA
Source organism: Rhipicephalus annulatus (assembly GCA_013436015.1). NCBI lineage: Eukaryota > Metazoa > Arthropoda > Arachnida > Ixodida > Ixodidae > Rhipicephalus > Rhipicephalus annulatus. The sequence goes on along the minus strand of WOVY01002215.1, from coordinate 75,479 downwards.
GCATAGTTTTTATTTATCAGTCTAAACCAATTTACTGTTTCACTTAAGTGTGCCTGCCTTTAAGGATTCATTTACAATACGCATGGACAGCAACCGCCAATGAAAAGGACAAGACAGGGGACCCACCTTGTATCGACACAGCGGGTACGACTTGAGCAGGTACTGGTTGACCCCGCACACCTTGAGCAGGTAGTTGTGCTGGTGCTCCTGAGCCATGGCGACCTGCTCTTCGCGCGACAACCGTGAGCATTTGAGCTTCTTGAGGATGGCCTCGCGAATCACGGCCTCGGGCACCGTGTCCTTGTGCAGCTCGAGCGTGTGCTTCTGCTTCTCCCCACTGTCCGACAGTCCCCACACGCACACCATCACCAGCCCTGGCACAGGACAATAAAGACAAGAGAAGCGGAGCTATTTTTGTGAACTGCTGCGACACTTACAGCACATGACATCTACATGTGCTGGAAGGAGCCTCGCTGTAGCCCCTCCTCAGACGTTACGAAATCTTAACTAACCCTAAAATCAGTCGTTATTGGCAACCAGCTCCCTACCACCCTGATCTACCACCTCAGTCAGGTGGGACAGGTGCAGGATAGATCAGGCGGCATTAGTGCGGACATATTCCCGCTTTGCTCATTGCCAACATGATGCTTTGGCGGGCTAGTTAACGTGAATTCGTGATGACTATTTTTAGCATAAAACGACACAAGAAAGGTGACACGAAAAAGCGCTACCCTACGCTGACATAACTAATTGAGTCCCTCCACTTTTTATATGGTCCAGAACCAGCAGGACATGTGTCGGGTACACCGTGTAAAAAAGTAGAGTGACGCAATAACTTATGCTAGTTGAGAGTACCACTTTGTCCTGTTGTCTTTCTTGTGGCGTTGTTTCACGCTGAAAAGTAAACACTATGCTCATTGCCCTATGGTGTTAAAGGTATTGGCTCTACCAGTTTTCATTACGAGGAGCATTCAGTTCTTATCACAAGAAATCAAGCTGCCAGTAGTGCCCTCCTTTCCTTATTTATTCCTGTCACGATGCACTGCCCAACTCAGCAGTGCATATCTTCTCTTTCTCCATCAATTGATGATGCTTAACAAGCAGGTATCAGCAGACCGACTTGTCTTGACTTACTGACTGATCCTGATGAATGCAACAAACAATTTGAACTGCGACGTAAGGGGGAAAGCAAAGATAAAGTATGTGTGAAAAATAAGGGGTTTTGTGTAACAGTATGTAGACACATGTCATCTCTCAAAATTACTTGCCTCAGCATATCACAGAATGAAAGCATGTTACAATCAAATATTGTATTAAGGAGTACCGTAATAATCAGTACTTTATTTTTGTCTCTGTTTTCCTCAACCATGATTCCATTAATTATCACTGCTTTAGTAGTATCATCAATTAATGATAGGTGCCCATAATATTTTGCTGTGTGGTTTTTTGGAATATCACTTTTATCACAGTGCAACATGTTCGTTAAACTGGCTACAAGTAATAGTACTTTAACTCCATGTCAAAACACATCGATGCATATGACAGCATCACGATTATATTGAGACAGCTTCACACTAACGGTGCCAATCCTAGACAAGCTTTTTTATTTCTCTTTGGTGTTCTCTTTCTTTCCCTCTTTTTTCTCTTTTACAGTTTCTTTACTTGTCTTTTTTCCTATTTATTTATATTTCCTTCCTATTTTCCCAATCAATTCCCTCTCTCTTTTAATTTCTCGCTTGCTTCCTTTTTTTTTTCAATCTTTATAAATGCTTTTGCCTGCATTACGCTAAACAAACGACAGTCTATGAAAGCCCCGACCCCTGGAGAGCTCCATGTCATCAAGGGTATCGAACAACAAGAGGATGAAGACTTCTCATAGCCACGAGCGCGTGTTCAATATGCTACAAATGTTTAGGTATGCTACATGTAAATTGTGCCTGCGTTATTATCGTCATTAAAATTTCTTTTTTTCTTAGTACCAGAAAGTACCGTACATCAAGGCAGAAGTCGACAGATGGAAAACTGAGCTTAACAAACAGAGGTTAATGCACACACAGAAGCGAACGTAAGACGCGGTTACTGCCCACCATTATTTTTTTTCTAACTGGCTTTGTCTTGTAGCTAGAAGAGGGATCAAAAACCACACCAAAGTATATTAGGTCCGCTCTCTCCCTTCCCTAAAAATCAGAGATGCACAACAATGAGGTTACAGGCCAAACAATTGCATGCAAACTAAAAGGGGGAAAAAATGTGCTCAACACAAATTTATAAACAAATGTACACGAGTATGTGAGGACATTCCTACGAGATACTCCACCAATGCAAAAGAGAAAAAGAAAGAAAAATGGTTCGCAAGGCAATAGAGGTCTAAAGTTATCGTGCACATCAGCTGTTGCGACAATTACAACAAGCCTCCTCATAGAAATGCTGCTTCTCTAGGTTGAAACATTCATGTGTTTCCTGATGCTGATCCCTTCGTTTCATAACCAAAAAAATGTTGAATCCTTTTTTTCTTTCACTGTTAGCTCAGAAGGAATGGGACACTTTCTAAGGATTTCTGAGGACATTACAACAAATTATAGAAGTCCCACCAAGTATTACTTGTCTGGCCAAAATTTTTAAGCGGCAAAGCAGATACCTGCGCAGTACTAATCTCTAACACCTGTAGTTACTTCAAATTTATGCATCTATGTTCAAACTAAACAGCAAAGTGAGTGTTGTAATAAGATCGAACTTTTTATGCCCAGCATTCTGTATGAAAACTATGCTCATATACATTTTGATTAATTAATGAGCTTAGATACTAGATAGCAAATGTTAAAGTGAGAAATTGATGACGTTCTTTTTTTTTTCCCCAGCATAACCAGCACATTGTGGATAAAAGCCACTGCAGCAGCCATGACTCAACACCGCGTTGAAATCTCATCTCTTACAAACAAAAACATCCTCTACCTTTGTCCAGTTTCCTTTCCAAGTTGGCCGGCAGCTCTTCCGAGCTTTCTATCTCGGGCGGGTAGACGTACGACGCCCGACACTCTTCGCTTCCCGTGTTCCTTGTGTCGACTGCGTCTTTGCACACGCTCAAGATGTTGCGTCGGAAGTCGATGACCTCGGAGTCCTTCATGTTATCAAACTCATGAGCGCAGCCTCCGACTGCCAACCCTTTATATACAAAACAGAACGAAAGTAGAGACAAATTATTTAGCATTTAGAACTTCAAGGAAAAACATTTTGAAGGATAAGTTCATAGAAACATGCGTCACCTATCACGTAATAATGAATATAGCGTGAATTGAAGCAGACCAAGAATCACGCTTACAGTTGATGGTATTCAAACACACAGACAAAAAGGTTGTGGCTTCGAATTCTGCAAATGGTATGAGTGATATTTCATCCACTTTGATTAATTTAAATTTATGCTTTGATTATTACACTAGGGTAAAAAGGCAACAATTATTGATGCCTATGCTTTTCCTGGCCTAACTGTTGGTTGACTTCATTTGGTCATACTTGACCTTTGCGTTCTAATCCTACTATATTGTGTGCAGTTTGCATTATAAGTTTCCAGTCCTGCTTGGCTATTGATGGCAAATGACATAAGTTCACACACACAGGCTGCGAACGCAAAATGTACTAGGCTACTCTGCAAAGATGTGGGAACACTCGGCAATATTTCAACTCTGCTTGCAGAAGTGGAGTGTTTCTTACGAATTTCCGAGTTGAGCTTTTTCTCTTCAGTGTTGCCCTTCGGCTCGACGACCTTCAAGATGGGCTGGAAGAGATGCAGGTCGCACAGCCGACGGTACTCATCGTAGAACTCCTCCTTGTCTCCCTCGCGGGTGATGGACACGAATATGTACGATGATGGCTCACCCAAATGTCTATACAGCGGGTACTTCTGAGCATTCTCCCAGAGGTCCTCTGCATCGAGGACCGTCACGCAACAGATTATTCATATTTAAGTAACTAGAAAAAAAAATTTTTACTTCAAAATGTTTTTCATTACGCTCACTGAAGTCATCATCATCAGCAGCAGCTTGACTGCACCCACTGCAGGACCAAGGCATCTCCCATGTTCTGCCAGTGAACTTGACCCTGTGCTTGCTGCTGCCACTTTACACCCTCGAATTGACTAATCTCATCTGCCCACCTTACTTTCTGTCTCCCTTTCACCCACTTGCCTTCACTGGCAATCCAGTCAGTTATCCTTAAGGGGGCCCCGAAACACTTTTTTGAGTAACCGAACAATTCACTGGAAGAGCTTACTGCCTCACAAATTCAACACTGCAAAAATTTTTACAAACTGTCCAGTACGAGCGCAGTTACAGAGATTTGTCACACGCTGCGATTGCATTCTCTCTTCTCTCGTCCTAACGAAAGCGCTGGATGCTAAGCATGAAGGGATGGGAGGGGCAAACAAAAAATGTAACGAGTGCCTCGTGACCTTGAGCACTTTTTTCTTCTTTTTTTCTATGAATACGCAACTTTTTCAGTGCGATCGCGCGCGCACGCGTGGACAAGTGACGGACGGCTTTCTGCAGCGATCTCTGTAACAACCGAGTGCGCCATGTTAAAATGAGCCAATGGCTGATATATGGGCAATCTACGTGTGATTTTTGAGCATTTTCCGTCACTTGTCAAGGAAAGAGAAAGCAATTTTTAGCTGACTTAAATAATTTATGGTAAATTATATAACAGTTGGCTATAACATTTGGCTCGCATGTTCTCGGGAGCCTCTACTTTTGATCGGCAGCATTTTCTGACCATGCTCAAAAGGTGTTGCCGGGCCCCTTTAATGACCAGCTACATGCCAAGCCCATGTCCATTTCTTGATTTCAACCATGATATCCTTAACCCCAGTTTGTTGCCTAACTCACTCTGCTCTCTTCTTGAGGTTACACCTATCATTTTCCTTTTGATTGCTGACTGGGTTGTCCTCAATTAAAGCTGAATCCTCTTTGTAAGCCGCCAGGTTTCTGCTCCATAGGTAAGTACCGGCAAGACGCAGCTGTTATATACCTTCATCTTGAGGGTTAGTGGAAGATTACCATTAATGATTTGAGAATACTTGCTGAATGTGATCCTACCCGTCCTTATTCTTCTATAGTTATTTCACTCTCATGGTTAAGTTCCGCGGTTTCTACCTGTCCTAGGTAGACGTATTCCTTTACAACTTCCAGCGTCTCTCCACCTATCACAAAGTGCTGTACTCTGTCGAGACTGTTGCACATTACTTTAGTTTTGTGCACATTAATTGTCAGACCTACTCTTCTGCTTCCCGTGTCCACTTCAGTAATCATAAATACCAATTTTGTCCCCTGAGTTACTCAGCAATACAATGTCACCGGCGAAGCGTAGATTTATAAGAAACTCTCTAATAACTTTTATCCCTGACTCTTCCCATTCTAGAACACTGAAGACCTCCTCAAAGCACGAGGTAAATAGCATTGGGGAGAAAGTATCCTCTTGTCTTACACCTTTCTTTATTGGCATTCTTTCGCTTTCTTTACCGAGCCCTGTGGTGGCAGTTGATCCTCTGCAGATCTTTTCCAGGATGTCTCTATATGTTTCATCGACGCCCTGATTCCACATTGTCTGCATGACTGCCAATATTTCTATTGAATCAAATGCCTTTTCATAATATATGAAGGCTATGTATAGTGGTTGGCTGTATTTCAAGCATTCTCCTCTTACCTGATTAATTAAACGAATGTGGTCGACTGTTGAGTGGCCTGTACGAAATCTTGCTTGATCCTATGATTGATTGAATTGTAATGTCTTTATTATGTTTGCAATTACCTTTGTAAATAGCTGGTATACTACAGTAAGGCCAATTAATCAACTATGTGCCAAGAACGCTTGCATATGGAGCTGTCGATTCATCAAGTGTACAATGTACCGCACATGCCATGTGAAGGCTTCTTATTCAACTTCTTACACTAGTTTGCGTTCTCAGTTGCCTTCACCTTCTTTCTCTAGATTTATTGTGAACATAAAGTTTACGGCAACTTTAAGCCTCAGGTACAATTAGCTACCAGACAGCTCAACAAAGAAAAATGGTAAAAGCACTCCTTACGCGCAAAAATCCATGTGACGGTGACAAGCGACTTTACATAGATACCGTTACTCAAGCTGGCTGCCACTTATCACACGAAATCCCACTCACATGGTGGCTTCAACAACGAATTTCTAATGTTACTGGCATGAAAGTGACTAACTTGTACTGAAAATTATATGATGCCAGCAGCATGTAATGTAAAACAATACTTTTGTTGTACAAAGTGACAAATTATCTCTGAAAGACTTGCACAAACATTCCTTTTCCTAACATGCAAGAACATTCTGTAATTCCATTGCCTGTGCAGTGCTGGGCCGGCGACACTGCGCCACCCACATATATATCATTTTCCGACATCTCACTATAAGCTGGTCGTACAACTTCCAGGTGATGAGTGACAGTTTCTAGGTTTCCAAAAGCAAGCGATCAACCAAGCAAATGGTCACACGATGCTCACTTTTGCTGCCTTATAAATTTCTCCTCACCGTCAGGTGGATTTTCGCACTTACGGGGTTCGGCTTAAAGAATCGGCCCACAAAATTCCATGCGCAATGTGACCTCAAGACTCGAAGGAACGCAGCTCACCCTTGATGCTCTCCAACGTGGCATCTCTGGAACACGTGAGGGGGATGATGATGCCTGTCGGGAGTAGACAGTCCACCACTATGGTGTTGGGCATAATGGGGTAGCCCCATAGCTCTCCCGATGATGGCGGCATCTTGAGAGCACCTCCTACAGTTCACTTTCAGTCCGAAGATACAAGCGAGTGATGTGCACTGCTGCAATAAACAATTGATTTCATTGATATGTGGGGACTAATGTCCCAAAACCACCATATGATTATGAGAGACGCCGTAGTGGAGGGCTCCGGAAATTCCGACCATCTGGTGTTCTTAAACGTGCACCCAAATCTGAGCACACGGGCCTACAGCGTTTTCGCCTCCATCGAAAATGCAGCCGCCACAGCCGACATTCGATCCCGCGACCTGCGGGTCTGCAGGTGAGTACCTTAGCCACTAGACCACCGCGGCGGGGGGCTGCAATAAACAAGCGGTGGACGAAAGTTACGCTAACGCATGCTGCTTTTTGATTTTGTAGTTCCTTTGTTTACCACACTGTTTCATAAACATAAGCTTAGCCACTCTTTGCGGCCACGCATACTATTATTCATTGACCTAATCTTTGTGCCACAAAATCGTTACAAGAAAGGGACAGAGAAAGGGGTTCAAAAAGCCAAATATTTCATTTCCATTACACCTTACAGCACTGACAAATAAGGAAGTACATATTCAATGTTAGGCACAGAACTTGCATGGCAGGAAGGAAAAAGAAGGAACACACACAGACACAAGTACTGTATAAGTCATACAAGTGGTGCTTTTAACACTGAATATACAGCGCCAACAAGGCCTGAAATGTACCCTTATAACAAGATCAGCATGGAACGGAGCAGTATTTATACCACTTGTACACGAGTACAAATCTATAATAGCCGCCTGGTAGCTAGGTTATGAAAAAGCACCTCCTGAATTCATCTCATCTTTCTGATAAGTTCTCAGACTACACATTTTTTTATATATAACAAGGACGTGGCCTATATTGGAATACCGATCTGCATAGAGCCCAGTGATTGTACTAATGTTGAGTACAGAAGTTGTCCTTCAAATGAAATAAGGCACGGCTCACAAATGTAAGCCATTCAGGATCAAGCTGTGCATGAACTTAGTTTCAGATTTCACAACAGCCACATAACTTTGGCGACTTCAATGACAAGATTTACATATTCTTCACATGTCTGTGGTTGAATCATGTCATCACAAATTTGGGGAACACACTTATTATCTCAAGAGTTATCTGAAGCAATATCAAGCGAAAGAATAAAATGCGAATAAATAAAAAAACTTTTCTCGAGAAAAAATCGAGAATAGCTGAGGTTTACTAATCTCAGATTTTTAAGCTACAGATGTAAAAAAAAAAGCAGGCCTGCGCAGGACGCGCAGCACATTCGCAGCGAAAGCTGGAAGAGCGGCCTTTCAGAGCCTTTTCTATTAGCTCTTTGGTTAGCTGCTGTAAGTACACTTGCTGGGCACCCACTATGCCATATATGAGGAAGGAAGGAAAATAACCTTATTTTGATCCTGCGGAACGCAAATCATAATTTTTGTGTAGTTGGCCAGCAAACTATGCTATCCTTTATTGTTCTTCGAAGAAGCGTGGTATCCACTACACACGTGAGTATGCACCACAGTTAAGTGATCAAGAACAAGCTTTTGTAATGGGTTAGAGCATTAGATGACCCACTTGACCCCCGCAATTTGCAATGTGTGATGCCTGGTTGCTCTTTTGATGTTTTAAAACGCTTTATTACTCATATTAATACGACTCCTTTCCCAAGACCAAGCTGCTCAAGGGCAGTTTGAAAACGAGTTTCAAGCACTGTAAAAACATGGCTTAAACAGAGAGGGCTGTATGTACTAGGGAGAACCAGCTGTCTTCTGTGTAACAAACCTGAAATCATTGAACATGTATTTATTGATTGTAGCAATGCCATCTTCTTCAGGGGCATTTTACAGGGGACTTTAAAAATATATCTCTTACTGCACATAGAATTCGTTTTTTTGCCTTGTGAAAGTTTTGTGCAACACTTGGATCTCATTTTCTTACTTGGTCTTCATTTGGTATGGCGTAGTATGTTATCGTGTACAGACACTTTGATGTAAGAGTTTCATCTGTTCATGAGTGTTTCGTGGAAGCTGTTATCAAAGTACGAGACGTGTACAAAACTATCGACTGTGTTGAAGATGTGATATCTTTGTCCGATGCATTGAAACTGCACTGTCTACGATTAGGTGTTTCGTACACACCTCACTTCTTACGCCACGTAAAAGGAACGTCCCCGCACTGCGACCACTGCGATCATGTCGATGCATCAGAGGAGCATATTCTTATCGAATGTCCGCAATATGATCAACAACCCGCCGAACTGAGGGATTGCTTGGACCGTCGACAGACGAGTATTTATGATTAGAAAAGTACTTGGACCGTGGTCAAATTCCGATAATCAAAGTTACGGTGAGAGCGCTCTCAGTGAATTTTTAATGAACACAAACTCAATTAACTGTCTTTAGTTCATGTTATACCTTGTCGCTATTTGTATGAACTCTATCTGCAATGTGATCCTGATATATGAACTGGGCTATGACCATACATACAGTGCTCATTCATGCATTATAAACCCTATAATGTATATAGTATGTACAAAGTGCCTCTGATTAGATTTTCTATATTTTATTATTATTTTCTCTTGTCTGTGTATTCATCCTGTACATTACTGTCATGGTGTTAGGGTAGCTGACTTTAACATAGCCTACCTTCCCATATTCTGACAAATATAAATGACAAAAAACTGTTGTGATGTCTGATTGTTAGCCTAAAAAAAGTGTGGCTCTTCAGTGAAATACTGGGCTGGCACGCAGGGGATCCGGGTTCAAATCCCGCTGTGTCCTTGGTGTTTTTATTTACGAAGTTTCTTTTTTCCCTTTATTTCGTCCGATAGTGATTACGGACACCGGCAGGGGCGGATAACTACGGCGCCGCACGTGAACCATGTTGTGATCACATAACGACTTTCGCCGCAAAAAATAAATAAATAAGTTCACACAGAAAACACCGAAAGAACACAGAAACAAACAAATTAGATTGCGGACTTTTACTACTGTTAGTTTACTGTTCAGGGGTGAAATACGGACGAATACCTGTTCACTGCTACAAACACTCAACAGGAAATGAAGACGCACACATGTGAGAGTCAATGGCGCAACACTACGAACCTTTAACGAGGACGTAGTTCACTGATGGAACGAAAACTGCGTTTCAAACTACGCAGCAACTTCGCGATCTAACCTTATAAGTTTCGACGATGAATTGGGCAAATGATAACACAATTTGCGAGCGCAGTAACTTGCGCACAAGTGTCACCTATCCAAAAAAACGATCCGACCGGTGTATCTGTTACGACAGGGGGGAGATCTGGAACTGCGATCCTGGAAGTTGTTTTGATCGCGTGCGCCTTATCTCCGCGCCGTTCTGTCGCAAATAGGCGGTTGCCAAACGCCTGCAATGTGGCTACAGGGTCGTGGGAATACCGAGTGCCAAGAGAAACGCCCACGTCGCGACTAATTAATAGGCCTCGGCAGCAGCAGCGAAATCAGAGGATACCTACCCTAATGACGAACGGAAAGGCCGATCATAATGGAACGAAACAGTCCGCATTGCGGGTCTTCTCTCCCAGTGGCGGACGAGCAAGATGCACATCGTTGTTCGTTCCGCACAACATGAAAACGCGCTCATCAACAACCAAAACCGACAAATATTTAAACTGAGCAGGATAAAAAATATTTGTCTGCAAGGCGCCGCCGCCGTTACAAGTCAACATCATCGGTCGAGAGATGTGTTTACTCAAACGCCGTTTTTTCGTACTTGAGGAAAATATTACTGTATATGCACGTCCTACTACAGTAAAAATAATTTTATATCAACGTTCTTAATTTTTATAAACTTATTGTTTATTTTATTATTAAAAATAATAGTTATAATTGAGTATGGTTACTGTGACATCACTGTTAAGCAAAAACGTTGCCTCTGAAATCGGCAAGCGCAAAAAAATATTTCAGGGCACACACTTGTACCACTCCAACAAAAGTCGTAGCCAGAGCCAAACACTTGCTTGTTTGTTTTTGGAGCGGTGCGCCGCTTTCGGTTTTGCGCTTTGTGACTTCGTTGGGACGTCAACTTCAGCGATTGGTCCTCGAAGAATACCCGTCGCGATCCTCCCCGCCTCCGGTCAGCTGGTCCGAGACTTGTCGGTCTGCTGTCGGCGGCGGCGCGCGCTGTTTTTGCCTAAGTACCGTGCCCGACAAACTCGCTCTGGTCGTGGTCCGAAGAAGCGCGTCGTTCAAAAGTTTACCCTGAGGCGCGCCGCGTGTGGTTCGTATGTGTGTGGTGCTGCGAAGTCGACGCGCGCGCTGGTGTGTGAAGTGAGTCTCGGAAGAGTTTCGGTGGGTCGCACACAGTTTACCGCGAAGACGACGGCTGCAAAAGGTGGGCGTGCGGTCTCCGATCAGCGGCGGCGCGCCCGCACATGTCTGAAGATGAGAGCGACGTGGATTTGGACCCTGCGCAGCAACTCGTCAGGTTACGCAGGCGACTGCCGGCGTCGTCGTTCCAACGGCCGCCGGCAAGCAGCGACGACAGTGACGAGAGCGAGGACCCGTCTCTACCGGACGGCTATTGTCACCGAAAGTCCACTTCGCTGGCGAACTGGACGATCTCCGATTTGAGCCGGCTCGACGGGCTGCTGTCGCCCGCCGCCAAGACTGGTTACATGTGCGAGGTAGGTGACGTGTGTTCCGCTGTTGGGACGGATCCGTTTTCGCGCGCTGCCCCGCAGTTTGTTTTGTATTTCGTTTCTTCGTCGCGTCCTTCCTTCCTTAATCGCGGAATTTTCAATTCTTTCCTTTCGTCCTCCGCTGGCTCTACAGTTCGCAAACTGGTAATCCTTCTTCGCGACGACGTGCAAAACGCGGCATCCGACTGGCCGCTCGTTCGCGCAGCAATCCGGTTCGTCTTGTTTGCCGCGGTTATAAGTTGGTGAAAGGTTTATATAGTTACGCGTATAACCTAACTCGATCGCCCGTTGCTCTTTGCCGCCGCTGACGCCTATCTGTTTTGTCGTTCTTTTGCTTGTTTTTTTTTCGTCGTTTCTCTCGCCTTCTGGCCGCACCTTATTTCGCTCTTTCATTTTTTAGTCGTACGCCCGTGATGGAGTGGGTTTCCATGCCGTAATTTAGGAAATGAGAAAACTTCGAGAGGAGGAGGTGTGTTCGCCCGCAGACGCAGGAATGTATGAAAAAAAATGTAATTGATACCTGCCTAGCTATAAAAGCGGTAAGAAAAAGCTAGGGTTTCATTGCAAGCATATCGATGATAAGATACACGAGGTTTAAAGTGCCAAAATTGCGATATCACTGTGAAGCACGCCGTTGTGGAAGGCTCTGGAAATTCCGACCACCTGGGGCTCTTTATGGTGCGCCCAAATTTAAGGCACACGGGTTTCTAGAATTTCGCCTCCATAGGAATGCGGCTACCGGACTTCGAACCGGCGACTTTTGGAAGCCACCGAAATTTTTCGGCTACGCTATAGCGTTTGGCATGATTCACCGTTCACTCGTCTGTGCCAACAAGTATTTAGATGCAGTTCTCTGTGCGTGCCGTCATCGCATCAAAAAAAAAAAAAAGGGGGGGGGGGGGCTACAGAAGATGCGCCGGCATATTGTAGCGATGCCTTTTCCTATTCTACCTGCCATGCTCTTCGCTCATGTCCCTTGATCGGAGTGACCCTGGCTGCATTATCAAAGGAATCAGCCAGCCGTGAGCGCTGTATGGTGAGGCTATCATCGAATAAAGCTTTAAAAAAAATACCGTGCGCTGCATGCAACCATCCAGCGGTGCACCACAATTAGGGTTCACTGGCTTAGCGACGTCGCGTCACTGAGAAATCCAATGGCGAGCGATTGACCCAAAGCAACCACTTTCCGACCGTTCGAGCTGATGGGCGAGCAAGCCTCAGTGACTATCGGCAAGACGGGACTGTATGAGCGATGCGAATCGGTGGCGCATTCCCATTTTGCGCTCCTCATGCTCCCCTTTGCGTCATAAAGAACTCCTGGCGTAAAAAGGGGGGACTTGTCTGTTGGTTAGACTTCCTCTTTGCAGACAGGCGTGCATCCTAGTGCTGCAGTAGACATCTTATCAATAGGCACTGCGCCGTGTTCCCGACCGGGCTGCAGAAATTAGGTGCCTTTTCTCATCTTTTAACCACCACCACTACACCTTATCAAAGGGCCCCTAAACCACAGCGAGTTCAAAGCTTCAAAGGCGAGACAGAGTAGTTTTTCTCGCCTCCACTATACCCTTTCTTCAAGCGCTCTCTGCACATCGCCCCCTTATTTTTTTTTTTTTTTCAGAAAAAGAAAGCAAAACACAAGGAATGTAAACAGTGAGCGTTGAGCCAGTCAGGAGTTCGCGCTTTTCCACTCCTCGCTGGCATCGGCGCTTGCGCAGTCGCAAAGCGCTGAAAAAAGGAGTGGATTCAGTTCGCGACAGTCATGCGAGACGAGGCTGACCGGGCGTGCGCGCCTGCACTGCAAGACGGTACACTGGCGAGACGGTTCGCAACAGGCATCTCTCGTACATCGACCAATCGGGAGCTTATTTCAGTCTGACGTCACGTGTACGAACAAGCGGCGTCACGAATCGTCACGTGCATGGATGGGGAGTTGCCGGGGGAGAATAGCGCGCTTGTTCTTCGTATTTTCAGAGTTTGTTTAAATGCGCGGAAATACCGAGTGAGGTGGATGAGAGGACGTTCGCTGCCGTAGTTTGGCGAGTAATAATAATAATAATAATAAGTAAGTGGAGTTTAACGTCCCAAGATATCATTTTGAAAGACACCGCAATGGGGGGGCTTCAGAAATTTTGGCCGTCTGGTGTTGTTTAACGTGCACTATATACATCGCACGTTACACGGGCCTCTAGCATTCCGCCTCCATCGAAATTTGACAGCCGTGGCCAGGATTAGTGATAATTGCTGAGGTTTAACGTCCCGAAACCACGATACGATTTTTCGAGAGACGCCTTAGTGGAAGGCTCCGGAAATATCGATCATCTGGCGTTCCTTAACGCGCACCAAAATCATACTATAGGTACACGGGCCTCCGGCATTTTTGCCTCCACCGAAAATACTGCCGCCGCTGCCGGGATTTAATCACGCGACCAGCGGCTTAGCAGTCAGTATTCATTCATTTCATTTTATTTCCTGAAAAGCCCAACATGGGCATTACATAAGGAAAGGGTTTACATATGTTCATTATACAATAGTTGGAAATAACGTGAGTATAAGCATTGTTAAACACGGTATGAGTAATATGGGTGCATGATTCTGCAATGTATACAAGCAGTCGGAATGATGAAAATGACATCCAGTAGTTTTTATTCCGCAAAATGATCGGATATTTTTTTTGTGTGTGAATGTGGGTGCGCTGGTTAGGGCGGCAATTTTGTTGAGTATCATATCAACTAGAGCCGCAGTGTCGGGTCGCCGCGGCTAGTATCGAACCCGAAACCTTCGGGTGAGTAGCCAAGCAGTCTAGCCACTGATCCACCGAGGCGAACGCCACAGTTCGGTTGGTGTAAAGCATCGGCCACGTTATCCCAAGTTTGCAGGTTCGGTGTATGCAGGCGGCGAGCTGTCTTTTTTGTCGACTTAATGTTCTTCAATTTATTTCGACTTTCCTAGATTGTACATTTAAAAGACTGCCAATGACGTTCCCTTCCTAACCTTGGCATTATTGTGTATTGGTTTTCATGGGAGGAGATCGCGAAACAAAAACAGACATACAAGTGAACGGGAGAGAAGTGATTCTTAAGAGAGAAAGGAAGAGAAAAGTGAGCCCCGTAACTGCAGTGTCTGCTTCAGTGAGCGACACCTCAACAGTAGCTCACAAGGGATGGGGGTGAGGAGGGATAAAAGGGTAGGAGTAAAGGTGTAGAAAAGAGGAAGAAGAAGAAGAGGAAGAGACGTGAGGTGGTAAGCCAGAGCGAGCGACAACAAACTGAGGGGATAGAAGAGATAGGAAAGATGGGAGCACGGTCACTGGAGTCCAAGGACGGGGTACACTTGCGAGAGCTCTTGTCGGCGTCGGTAGATGGCGGAGAGCAAGTCCAGTCAGTCAGAGCTACACTGTCGTCGAAGGACGTCGGCGTCAGGAGGTGACGTAGGGCGAGCCCAGTCGGCCAGAGCTACGCTGACGTCGCAGATCGCAAGCGTGCGCGCACAACCGGTCGGCACGGAATCCAGCAAGCGAGTCCGTCGACTGACGGAGCGAGAATGAAGTGAACGCGACAAACTCAAGGGACGACAGTGTGTTGGGGGGGGGGGGGGGGGGGTTACGTCTCGCGTTGCATGCTCGACGACCGCTTATCCGCTCTCACAAATGGCGACCGGCAAGCCAGTGATAAAAGCGACTGCTTTTCCGTCCTCTAAAACGCCGCGTCGCCTGCGGGACATTCGGCCTCGGAGTCGGCCGAACCCTTCGTTTGTTTATTTCTTTTCTCTTTCGTTCTCTAAGCGGTCATACGAATGCCAAGAGAATGGGACCAGGCCGCAGCGCGCCGTTGGCCTGCCGCCGCGTTTTGATGGACGAGCGAGGCTAACTTATTCCGCCGCGCTTTCTTCCGTCCACAAATGCACCACTGACACGGCGTCGAAACGTGGCCCCGGCGGCATAGGCTGCCGTGTGTGTGGTGCCGCGTGTTCTGTGGATCTCCTGCTGTACTTGTATGAGGAACTACAGGTGGATGCGCTGGCGGATCGTCCGGTCCCACCGACGTAGCCAGAGCGTATAGTTTGGGGCTTCATTTCCTCCCCGCTCCTACGAAGTATATACATTACGTGTATATATATATATATATATATATATATATATATATATATATATATATATATATATATATATATATATATATATATATATATATATATGGGTGTGTGTGTGTGAAGTTCAGAATAACGAACGTGCGAAAACATTTTACATTTTAGTGCAACGTTTCAGCCGGGGTCCAGCCTTCGTCAGGGAATAGGTTAGGTGATTAGGTGACCTGCCGAAGGTCGAAGCCGCGGCTGAAACGTTGTGCGAAAATTTTTACAACGTTTCAGCCGCGGCTTCGGCCTTCGGCAGGTCACCTAATCACCTAACCTAACCTATTCCCTGACGAAAACTGGACCCCGGCTGAAACGTTGCACTAAAATGTAAAATGTTTTCGCACGTTCGTTATTCTGAACTTCACACACACACACACCCATATATATATATATATATATATATATATATATATATATATATATATATACTCGAAGGTCGTAGGTTCGATTCCTGCTCACGGCAAGTTATTTTTTCACCCACATTTCTTTCTTCTTATTAGATTACATTGGTTCTCATAACTTCCCCTATACATTCCTTGGCATTATTATCTGTTAGATCTCATTATATATATATATATATATATATATATATATATATATATATATATATATATATATATATATATATATATATATATATATATATATATATATACATATATATCCTGATATGAAATGACCGAAGAGGCGACCTAATGGAAGAGTCTGTTTGGTTTGATGGGATTTAGGAAATAACGTAAGGAAATAGAGGCAATTCCTTCATAGGATTACCTAGAAAGACTTGACAACACCAAGCGGCATTTATCAAAACTTAGCCTAGTCTGGACTTGCTATATATAGCTTAATTCGCTGTGACCCATGGCCTTAGCGACTTCGATCAAACGTCCAATTTGTTTTCTTTGTTTTGTTTTTTCTTTCGAGAATTTTCGGACGTATCAAGCAAGACAACCCGCAGGGATTCCGATGTTCACGTAGTGTGTTATGGCGGTTATCACTGAGTCGCTGCAGAGTCAAGAGTTTTGGAGATACCTCGAAGTGGAAGGCAACGCGAAGCGTTTGCTCGCACTTCCCACAAACAGAAAAAAAGATAACGTGTTTTGCAGCTTTAGTGATTGTCACCGTATAAACGATATAACGTGAATGTATATTAACCGCGTTGCCCCGCCGCGGTGGTCTAGTGGCTAAGGTACTCGGCTGCTGACCCGCAGGTCGCGGGCTCAAATCCCGGCTGCGGCGGCTGCATTTCCGATGGAGGCGGAAATGTTGTAGGCCCGTGTGCTCAGATTTGGGTGCACGTTAAAGAACCCCAGGTGGTCAAACTTTCCGGAGCCCTCCACTACGGCGTCTCTCATAATCATATGGTGGTTTTGGGACGTTAAACCCCACAAATCAATCAATCAATCACTCAGCATGGCGTCGTGACAGCGAGTGTCACCGAGCGAACACTTTGAATGCTTACGCGTGCTCGTGTGGTACCACTGTTGATTTAGTCCGAACAGAAATGTTCACCTCTGCGCCGACTTCACAGTGTCTGATGTGTTGGCGCACGGGAACTGCGAGCCCGAAGTCATAGTCGTGCGAACAAGAAGCAGTGGTGATCAAGTAAATGGGGCCCCCATCAAGTCTGCTTCTACCTTTGGCCAGTCGGACTGGTCTTTTATTGTTTTATGTTCGGTGTTATGGTGATACAAGTGTGTGCCCGTAATGCCGGCCGATGACTCCTGATTTATTATTCCAAGAACATTTTTTTTTTGCTTCCCACGTTTACAACCGGAAAGCTGGGAACCAATGGCAGGTCTTTGTAAAAAGCACGCCGTCGCTTCATTTGCATTTTTGTATTCGTGGCGGAGCTCGTATTCTCATGGTCTCTACTAACTGATCGAGGAAAGGTTGAAGCGGGGATGTTGTAATAACCCCTTCCCCAATAAACAACCTGCGCACGCCTGTGACACTGGGGCCTAATTCACAAAATTGTTCTATATTGTGAGCGCGTCTTCACATGAGTCATCCGGCTTCGCTAACGATACGTCCGCACCGTGATTGGGTGAAATGTTATCTCGGGAAAAATTTTCAGCATAAGTCGCGCTCGTGAATACGGGTGCTGGTTATTACGGCATATATATTTTTAGATGCGGAAGCATCTTATACTCGCGCCTTGTAGTGCGCCGTCCGCGCCGTCCGCACCGCTTCTCGAACATTCGACAGCTGACGCGCGCGCATGCGTCGTCGCGCCGTCGCCCACCATCTGTGCCGCGCGCGCTTCTCCTTCGAGAACATTCGACAGCTGACGCGCGCGCATGCGTCGTCGCGCCGTCGCCCACCATCTGTGCCGCGCGCGCTTCTCCTTCGAGAACATTCAACAGCTGACAGCGCATGCGCCGTCGCGCTGTATATATACTCAAGGTCGGCGCTCGCTCGCTCAGTTGCCGCTCGTCGGTTGGTTTGTACGGCGCGTCGACGTCCAAGGTCGCGGTGAAATGAATTCCAACGAATCCACAAACACAATGATCGACGTCCCTTCAACCAGCGCCGCCCTTTCGCATACGTGTGTACGTGTTCACTCATTTAACACCCCCTCCTACAACCACGTTAATTAATTTAGCCATCGACCCAAGTAAGTCGCAATTTAACACCCCATTTCACAACCACGTTAACCAATTTAGCCATCGACCCAAGTAAGTCGCACTTTAACACCCCGTTTACCAATTATATGCTCCGCATCCTCCTCAGTGTTCCCCCGAGGGAAGCTGCGGGCAATTTTTTTCCCGGGCTAAAGCTTCCTTGTTACATCAACGCTTTGTGACACCTTCCAATGCATTCTTTCTAAGTGCACGCACTAAGAAACCCCTTTCAGGCGTGCAGTGGCGGAAGCCTCTTCACGTTCTCCTTCCTCGGCTTTCTTTTCCGACCTGGTGTATGGTTGGAGTTCGTTGCCCTTTGGCCCACGCATATTGGGAGTCCGTATCGCCGTTCCTGGGTGTATATACGCGCTGCAGCTAAACAACCGCTATAGCGTGCCTCTTTCCAAGAACGGTGCGCTTCCACACCGGAAGCAGGTCTGGCCCGGGCATGTTTGATCAGATGGAAGCCTTTCGCGGTATAGCTGCCAAAAAATGTGATGCGTATGTATACTGTCACGACGCAATTAAAAGGAAAGGCGCTCGTAAAGAGGACCGGGCAAGAACTTCGTCTTCCTTTCTGGCTGCGAGAGCTCTTCTCTGCGGGTTGAATGCGGCACTATGTACACCTAATAGTGAATACCAGATGAAATAGCTAGGGTACGTCTTCGTCGTGTGGTCTTAGAGCTTTAGGAAAAAGGAATTCCTAAATCGTATATATAAAAGACACGGAGAGAAAGAGGGGGGGAGAGGCCTCGCTTCAAAAGACGCCGCGAAAGGTGTATACGTAACCGCGCAGCTATATATACAACTCTCTTTCATACGAAGTCGTATATCACGCGCTCTTGGGAAAATCTGCTTAGATCGGATCACGTGAAGTACGCGTGGGCTTCTCGTACAAGCCGTGATCCGGCGGACAGCGTGGAACTCGAGTCCACCCTCATCGTCAGTATGGCTATAACTAACTCTGCCTGTCTCACACAACACCGCGATAGAGAGGTTCTAGTACATTCTATATAGAACCAGGGGGCGCCGGTGGATTGACCGCGACGGGCCTTGTCGGTTTAATCCGATCTTCCCCGGAGCTAATGACCTCTTGGGTTGCTTGATGGATGGATGCATGAATGGGCGTTTGAAGCATTCCTCCTTGTAGCATTCCGAAACCTTTATATATTTTATTTCGCTGAACTCCCCGCCTTCAGCTTTGGAGCGGGAGACAATGCGATGAAGCAGCTGGCACACGAGGTGGCGCGAGAACTCTCCAACCGCGCCTCCCCGGGGATGCGTTCTACCGGTGAAGGGGATAACCGGGAAATTCTTACAACATATAACGAGCTCACTAAACATTTCTACCTGTCTAGAAGGATTTTCCTTCCACCTCACAAAAATCTAACCCGGCCCCAAGCACTTACATTAGGGCTTTTGCAAACGCGAATGTACCCTATACTTTAAAAATGTTACGCATCATGTACCCTGACCTATACCCAAGAAATCTTTGTCCACATTGTGGGGAAATAGCTTCATTAGAACACATGCTCTGGCAGTTCACTGAATTCGCTCATATATCGAACATCACCTCTGCCAGATGGGAGGCGGCAATCCGCAGCACGTCCTTGGCAGATCAGCTCTGGGCTGTCCACCAAGCCCGCGAGGCGGCTGAGGAGCTTGGCATCTCAGTCCCCACGTGGGAGCTGCCCGCAACACAGTGATCTGTGTTTTGGAGGACCAAATAAAAGTTTATCCAATCCACCGTGAAGCGTTTCGCTGCCTGCGCTGTGACAGCGAGTGTTTTTGTTCATTACGCAGTTTTACCGCTCAATGATGAACGCGCAGCGCTGCGTGTGCCGTTTATTCGCTTGTCCGTGTGGGTCGTAATGCAGTTACATTTACTATGTCATACCAACATGCCCAAGTTTCCACGCTTTCAAGGGCACTAATCTCCTACTGACGAACCAGAATGGTACGCGCCAAAGTTAGAAACACATTGACAATGACGTGTGTCACGTGATTGCAGGAGCGTATAGCCAGGGGGATGGGCCCGGCTCACCCACGATCCCCAAAAGTTGGGATAAATGGGGTGTTTGATCGAGGACAAATACTAAAAATAAGTGTTCTTCAAGGCCTTCAACAAGTGACCCCCCCCCCCCTTCCCCACACTCTCCACCGAAATATATTCCTGCCTTCCAGAGTATATATTCCAGCCTACGGGCCTGCGTGGTTACGTTTTGTGTCCACGCGTTCAAGTTCTTTAGATGAACGCAAGCGAGCCATTCAGTGCCAAGTTGGGATTCGCACTTGACTCAAATAAGAGAGTCTGCGCCTGAGCAAGGTCTGGCGCCCGATCCTCAGTATGCGCCAACGTCTGGCAAGGCTTGAGTATACTATGCAGTGAGGACTGTGTTGTGTGGCATAACTGCACTGCCAACAAGTAACGTATGTGTTCTCATTTTGATGTCTTGTCTTTCGCTCTGCGTGGTCGAGTTATAGCCGAGTCTTCGAATGAGGGGAGTAGCCAGAAATGTTTTTTTCGGGGTATACGGGTTCCTCAGTTGCGTATGTGCATGCGTGCTTTTATGCGGATGCGAAAATTAAAAAAAAAATTAGGGGCTATGACCCCCACCCCTTTCAGTACGCCAACGGCGTAGGGTTTGAGACTCCGCGAACAAGCGGTCAGTTCTTAAGTATGTAACACAAATGCTTTTTGCAGGTATAGACCTCTGTGCAGGCAATCCGGCTAAACAGAGGAACCCTTTCCGCCGTCGCACTTTTTTTTGCGCTGCTCTCCTTGAAAATATAATGTGTGCATACTATACATATAAACGGTATACAAACTCGACGGAAATGTACACTGGATGCAAAACAGTTTCGGGCGGGAACGATTGGTCGACGGTGGGGAAAAGTGATTGCGTTTCGTGTCTGCTTGTGTTCTCTCAACAAAACAAAGCCACGTGACTCAGCCGGCGCACGAGGCGGACGAACGTAATGAGTGCGGTTGGTCGGTGGGAGGAGGAGGTAGGCGTCGCTCGAAGGCAATCGCTGCTCCGCCTCACGCTGCTCTCATCTCTCCTGGGGCAAACAAGGCGCAAGCAGTCTGCGCACGCACGTGACTGCACCGCCGTAAGCCGTAGTCTGCGGTTTTTTTTTCTGCCGAGCGGGTAGAGAGAAATCGCCCCCCCCCCCCCCACCTAGTTTCCAAACTGCGCGCTCCCATAAATCTCGGGGCGAGCGAGACTATGGGAGGCCTTTTCATCCCCTGATGCAGCAGTCCATGGCGTCTTCAGCGTCGGTGAAGACTGTGTGTATGCTGTGCGTACACTACAGCGCGCGCATACCGCGATGGGGCATGCGGATGCTCTCCACGTTGTGTTTGGAGGTTCACTCCCCCCCCCACCCCACTATCCCCTTGCGGTGTTGTTGAAAAGCACGAATGTGCCTTGTCTGAGCGGGACACGATCATTTGTTGCGCGCTCTTCGCCGCGGGTGCGTGCTCGCGTTCGCTTTGCGCCCGCCAGACGGCGTCGACGCTCGCCAACAAGAGCGCCCTCTCCCGATGGCGTTCCACGCTATCCTCCTCTCTTACCAGCGTGAACTTCTTCAACGCCATCTAGAGGAAAGCTTTCTATGACTGATAGCTCCTTGCATGCCTCTTTAATCATCTACATGTCTGCAACTCGTCATGAAGTTCTTTTTTTATCTTTAAATACTGTAGTCTTTGTTATGTTACTTCGACGCAAAAATTTTGGTCTGTCTGTCTGTCTGTCTGTCTGTCTGTCTGTCTGTCTGTCTGCACATTTGTCTGTTTCCCCGCCGTGCCGATACCTAAAACGGCACCAAGCAATACGTACCCTTAACGGCTAACCCTATCCACCGCGCCCATCAATACTGCTGAAGATTCAGCGTTCATACTTGTGCGATTGTCAATATTAATCAATTATTGCGCATATCTGAAGCACGGCAATATTTGTATGTGTATGTGTAACAACACGTCAATATTTTGTATGTGTGTCTTTATACCAGAGAATGCACACATAACTAATTCGAAGGACCGTAGCGTTTAGCATGCTATGCTGACCATGCAACGCGACGCTCAAAAAGGCAAGTGTTTTCAAAGCTTTGCTAAGACGACACGGTGGTGGCACCTGCTCGTCGCTTTGCATTCTGCGCCTTATTGCCTCCGAGACAGGTGCGCATCTTTCTCCGTGGGCGCGCACGCCTTTCTTCGTTTCCGAAGATAACTGCCAGATGGCGTTCGTGTCTAAAGTGCCTCGATGCGCTCGTTCGCCTTCGCTGCACGGCTGGAGCTCTCTAACGCAGCGCTTCCAAAATACAATTAATCAATTTTCTCGCGCAGAACATCAAAAAAAAATGTTTTGTTCACTCTCTCCACACGCAAGACTATCGCTTTTCGACGACATTTGCAGTGAAACGTGCAGATACGGGGTCCAATTTTTTTTTCTGAACCTATGTGTTTCAGTATATTAGAACCATTAGACCACTCGCTTGGACTGAGTGCGTGCACTCACGTCCTGGCGCTAAAGCTTTCCAGTGTTGGCGGTAGCGCGTCTCGTGTAAAGGCGTCAGCGTTAACACGTCACTTTTTAGGGGCGAAGCTCCTTATAGCGGCACCCATTCGTCCCACGTAGTCGTAGTAGTCATCGTAGTGTGTAACCTGTCTTACATTTTGGCCTCCAAGGTGATGCCGGTGAGAAATTTCTTCTGTGCGTTGTTGAACAATAAAAAATTCGCAGCGTGCGCGTTAACTAAAAGCCGAATTCTCCTATCTCTCGTTTCCCCTTAGCAGACATTGGCAAGTACATTGAGCACTATCTGACAAAAAAGGTTGCTACGTTATACTTGCTGGGGATAACCTCCTTGGCTTTAGAAAAGTTTAACGAGTGTTGGGCCGCAGTGCCATAAATACAGTGAACTAGTATATACCATGAACCCGAGGTGGTTAAAGGTGGGGAGAAGACACAAAGCGCAAGCCGTAAGAAATTGTGCGTGTGCCTCCTCTCGTTTAGTCCTTGGAATGTCCGCTGGATGGCGGTGCAGATGCAGAACATATGATGAAAAGATGCGAGATGGTGGTACTTTGAGTACTGAATAGATGGACGAACGGACACACAGACATATGCATAGACGGACTCACGGATGGCTGCACCGACGAATGGACGCATGGACGGACGCAGGGGCGGATGCATGGACGAACGCAGGGACGGACGCACAGATGGACGTGCAGATGCACGAGCAGAGACGCACGCAGTGACGGGTGAATGGACACACAGGCAGTCACACAGATGGATGCATAGATGGACAGAAGCAAGAACGAATGGACGGACGGATGCTTCGCCCCACTCTCCATCATTCACTCCGTGGATATGCTGCCATTTTTTCCCGTTAAATCACTAACGTTCCAGTTACGTTTTCTTTACCTTTCGGGGACTGTGAAGGGTTAATAGCGTGAGGTACCACGTTATTCGTTAATTTTACGTTCGGCTATAGTCTCCCGTCCGCTGCCTTACATCGCATGGTCCCGGAGTGGTCAGCACGGGTGTAGCGTAATATAGAAAGTTATTTTTTTTTCTAGTAGACTATAAATACGGGCCTGAAACGAGGCTAACAAGGCTCGAGCCTAGCGCGAAATAAAGTCCCGGGGTATAAAATTGTGTACCCCATACCCAGTGCTCAGAAATAAGCAATAATTAATTGCGATAGTTTACCTAAAATTGCGAAAAAAATTATTCTGAAACATTCGTCTGATTCCAGCGCTGCCCGAGAGGGCGCCACTGCGTCGGCAAGCGCGCGGTTGCCTCTGTAATCGCCATGGGTTAGGCAGCGCTACGCACTGCCTCAGGTTTCACGGTTTTGGAGCTGTGTTGAGCACAGGATTTACAACTACGCGTCAATACTGACAGAATAACGACGTTACTGGAGGATTTAGTGTGGGATATAGAACTACTCGAAGACCAAGGGGTGTTCGAATGAAAAGGTACAAAAAGTCGTAACAACATGACCGTTAATATAGCTGCCTAAGCCATTATGTGAGAACGTAGCGAGAAACTTAGGGATGTGATTGGAATGTCTGCCGTTGCTTGGAGCATGTGGCTGACTCCTTTTTGGAGTACAACCGTATGAATGCTTTTGAGCGCCACTTGCCTTAGTGATTTCACTACGGGAAATTTGTTTTTCCCAGCAAATATGTTTAGAAAAGGGGGTTAACGATTTAAGTACTTCGTTTTTACACTGGGGGAGCATAAAGCCGTCCCGTAGGCCTCGCACTGGATGAGGCCGTGTTGACGAAAATTACGCAGTGAACTAGTTTGCGATGTTCATCTTCATGGATATGGAACACGTTCATGGAACACTGACTTAGCCAAGACGGTGGTCACCTGTGTTTAGAAAAATAAAGTTCAACGATTCAGAGTAGGATGTACTCTACTATGGGAGAGCACAAGCTGTCCCGGCGAAAAGCGTCAGCAAGAACTTAAGCCGTATCCAGAAAGTGTGTTTAGAAAATGTGGTTGACGATTTCGGGTACTAGGTACTTTACTATCCATGGGAGAGCACGAAACCGTCCCGTGGACCTCACAAACCCATTTCTGTGTTTAGAAAAAAGTAAATAACGATTTAGAGTACTTTGTACTATACTATGGGAAAGCTGAAAGCTGTCGCTTATGGCGGTGGCGGTGTATAGCTCGCGAGAATCCTGGTCTGCGAGAAGAACCCTTCGCCCAAATTGCTATATATACACCTATACGATCCAACTGGTGTCATACTGTCTTGGTAAGATTGCGTGTCTGCTCGGGTTATCAACCTGAGTTAGCTGCTATACACCTTTATATATGATCGTCCAAGCTGAAAACAGTATTCACTTCCATTAATGAGCCGCATTCGCATCCTTTAATTGGGGCGATGAGGGCACTTCCGTGCTATAGGAATGATTACCGGGATAACGCCGGCGAGCTCTCCTCTTAACTTTCGGTTGGCGGCTTTCAACGGGAACACTAATCGCAGAAGCCCTCGAAAGTGTTTCTGTGAATTTTTTTAGAAGCGATGGAAGTCCTTCAAGTCAAAATCATTTCGCCAAAAAGCGCAGGGCGTTGAGCCGTGCTCCCAATTAGGGCTGCAGAAGTTGCGTCTTTTCCTTTCTTCAAGCTTTCACTTTCTTTCTCTCTCTCTAAAAGGGCAAAATTGCTTATACCTGCAGCGCTGGTTGTTTACGGAATGTGTACAGTGAACGCACATTTCGCGTGCGGTGGCTACTCTACATGGGATATCCCATGCGTGAAAGGCTGGCAATTCCTGTGACATCTTTGTGAACTATATATGTGACATACGCTGTCACATAATTCCCACACACGTATGTATACATTGGTCGATCTGTATGATTAAATGGGACATACACGAATCACCCCACAATTAAGCGATCGCGCCTCCCAAGTACACAAGTAACCGCTGTTGCGTCTATTTTATGAAAACTTTTCGAAAGTGATGTTTAAAAACTGTGATGAAAGTGGTGCCTACGGCGCATTGTCAGTAACATTCATTTTGCTTCTTTTAAGTCATTTGACATTTTCTTCTTATAGTTACTCAAGTGCCTTCGCACTCCACGTTTATTAAGTCACCTGAATGAGCGAAATTCCCGCTGCGAAGCTGTCATTGCTCGGGCTTTCATGTCTAGGGACCGTCGTAGATCGTAGTGGGATTTACTTACAAAAAGTGTAAAACCCACTACGGATTTGGGCCACTCCTGTTACTACTCCCACCAGTGCCGTACCCAGAATTTTTTTTTTCGGGGGGAT
Organism: Rhipicephalus annulatus; assembly: GCA_013436015.1. Lineage (NCBI taxonomy): Eukaryota > Metazoa > Arthropoda > Arachnida > Ixodida > Ixodidae > Rhipicephalus > Rhipicephalus annulatus. The sequence goes on along the minus strand of WOVY01002215.1, from coordinate 49,460 downwards.
TTTCATTATTTCGGCGAGGGTACCCCCCCCTTAAAAGTGTCATATCCCGCTCTCTATGTCATTGTAAAAAAAAATCGGGGGAGGGGGCCGGTGTGCCACCCCCTGGCTACGCCCCTGACTCCCGCTGCACGTTAAAGAACCCCAGGTGGTCAAAATTTCCGGAGCCCTCCACTACGGCGTCTCTCATAATCATATGGTGGTTTTGGGACGTTAAACCCCACATATCTATCAATATCCCGCTGCTCTTCAAATCGTTCAAGGTAGAGTGCCTCAATGCCGGCGCGTGCATCTAGGCACGCTATAATAGTCCAAGGGGTACCTCGCCTCCTGCCCTTCGGGCCGCATGCACTCGAGAAAAGATCGGGTAAAAAGGATCCATTTTGCTAAGAAGCGCAGCCACTATTACAAAGAACACACAACACAAGCGCTTGTGTTGTGTGTTCTTTGTAATAGTGGCTGCGCTTCCTAGCAAGATGGATCCTTACCAACTGGCCCGATACAATTGTTTATTGAGTAAAAAAGATGCCGTGTGCTCGGCACTTTGAGGTCACCAATGACACGCGCTTCATCAACGTTACATAGCGTGCTTGATTGACAGGAAAGTGGCAGTGCCGAGTTTTCAGGAGAGGAAGCGCAAGCAAGCCAGACGATGTCGCGTGCACTGGAGCATGCGCGGCCTTACAAACACGCAGGCCTGCTCCACCCGGCTGACAACGTTGGAAGGTGTGCTTGTGTAACCGAAGACCCGCGCTCATGCACTCAGGGCGCATTCGTCATATCTTTTCATAAGACGAAGCGCGTTTCGACTGATAACACACGCCTGCATTAAACGACGCACTCTTTGTGCCCGGTTACATTTTGTGGTCGTCTAGATTTTTTTTTTTTGCGTGGCTGTTGCATTGTTATATCTTCATATAATCACATGTCTCAAAACAGTCACAACTGAGCGTGCATCGTTGATGCAGGCGCGTTTTATCAGTCGAAGCGCGCTTCGTCTTATAAGCGACCTGAGGGAGCGCCGATCTTCGGTTAAACAAGCACACTTTCTACCGTTGTAACCAGTGTGGAGCATGCCTGCATGTCTGTAAGGCCGTGCATGCTCCTGTGTACGTGACGTCACAACCCGCAACGGCCGCAAGGTGTCATGCAGAGCAAGGCCGGTCGCTCGTGCGCTATACACAGACATATACCCGTGGCTGTATTGATGTCACGAACCTCACACTAGCAAACTGCCGAATCGTTACCAGAGCAATGGCACATTTTTCTAGTGTATACCTCACTATCAATTAATGCACGCCTAGTCCGGCCCGACTTCCCGCACCGCAGTCTACGCTGGCTCTGTCGCATTTCTCCAGCGGGCATATGGGAAAAGTTACGTAATTGTGCATCACTTTCCGCCTTGTCAGTCTTCCTCATAATAAGGGCTAAAGGCAAAAAAAGCAAATATAAAGATCCCTCATTGATAAATCGCGCGGGAGCACGCTGTTTCCTTCGACCTTCGCCGGCAGCGCCGCAGCGGACGACGTTGTTGGGGCACGAATGATTGCCGCATTAGTTCGAGCAAGGGCGTTCTTACGAGAGGCGGCCAGGCTTACCTTCGTGAAACCATCATGTGGGTCTATAGACTAAAATTTTCATGGTTTCCAGGGGGCAGCCATATCTTTCGTGGGAGGCCGCTGTTCTAATGGAATGGATTGCTTCGATAATAATGTCTGGCCTGTCCTTACCGCACGCTGGCCGGCAGCGTTGGATCGCCATCAGTCATGGAGTATCCATGCATGTCCGCAACTCGTAGCGCTGGCTGCGCTAACTATGATTGCTGAGGTTACGATTATGAACACTTGCTTTAAGCGTGGGTGTGAGAGTAGAACTAATCGGGTCTATATAGGGCCCTGCACTCGAATGTTTCGATCGATGCGAAATCAAACGACTCAAATATGCACCGCACAACTTTGGGTGCACGTTAAAGAACCCCAGGTGGTCAAAATTTCCGGAGCCCTCCACTACGGCGTCTCTCATAATCAAATAGTGGTTTTGGGACGTTAAACCTCATAAATCAATCAGTCATGCACCGCACAATGAATCCAGCATATTACCAACACACACGCACGCGCGCACGCACATAAATGAGAGTAACGAAACACGTCGAAGTTGACTGTACATGTTGAAATGTTTATTTCGCAATACGGAAAACGAACATGTTCAACGAGCCGAGCACCACGCAACGGGAAGTGCATACTGCGTATGCTGTTTGAGGAGGTTGCGTTGTGCGTTCTTAACGGTGCGTATGCGTCGTCCTTGGGGTGCGTTTTGGATGCATGCCTTCCACCAGCCGCGACCCGCATGACGATGAGGAAACAATGCGGCGTGCCAGCTTGAGCGTGCGCGAGCACGACCTTGTGGCGCCCTTGAAAAGGACAATAGCGTTTTCTTTTTTCCTGAACGAGACTAGAAAGAAGCGACTAGAAAGGGCTGCTGACCAAAAGGTCGGGGGTTCGAACCTGGCCGCGGTAGTCACATTTCGAAGAAGGCAAAATGGTATACAGGCCCGTGCACTGTACGATGACAGTGCACGCTAAAGAACACCTGATGCTCGAGGAGGAGGAGGAGGAGAAAAACTTTATTCATCCCAAGAGGGAAAGGTTCCACTGCAGTCTCTCTCATAATCATATCGTGGTTATCGAACCTAAAATTTCGGATATTAATATATTTCACAATTACAAACGTGCACACACTCGTTGTAGGGGCCTGGCCAGAAATCGCCTTCGGGCGAGGGAAAAGGGGGGAGGGGATAGACGTGTCAGAAACTGATACGGATTGTCCTATCAGTAACGGCCCACCACTGTATAGAGCCCGAGAGAGAATCAGTTATTCGGCAAAAAAAAAGTCACAGTTTAGCCGCAAGAGCGAAGCAATCAATGTAATAGCAATGACTTGGAATGTAACGCCGAGAATGGCTAGCAGATCGAAACGTACTACCGGCGTCAAATGAAACAGCGGAGCGCGTGTTTCAAGCATTAGAAACAGTATAGTGTTGGCCGTCCAATCATCATCATTGACAGGCGTGCGCATCCGCTTTGGCAGCACTGCGCGATTCCCCCTACTGTGCGTTATCTCCGTTTCTGCTCTAGTTTTCGTATGGTGATAATGGTGGCCATTCTGGACGTGCCGAGCGCTTTTGATCGTATCACTCGCAATTCCTTGCTTTTACTTCAGCATCGCAGCGCAATCGGTGACTTGGCACGATAAAACGAAAAGAGAAATATAATCGGTTTGCGGTTGATTTTCAAACGATCGCCGTATCTCGTTCGCCAGCGCTGCTTCACCTGCACCCTTCTTTCAGAGACCGACCAGAAAACGCATCACTTTAACTGTAAATGCCGAGCGTCTGTCCGGAAGAGAGAGCGCGAAACGTTTCGCTTTACGGGCGTGAAGTGAAACACCGTGAAACTGCAAGCAGTATGAACCGACGTTTGTCTACTATATATAGAATTAGCCAGGAATTCCATGATGATGAACTCCGTGATCACAAACGATGCTACAATACTCTCCTTTGGCTGCAATAGCTTAACCTCTGTTTTTTTTTTGTTCCTTTCAAATAGCATACCTGGAACAGAAGCAGAAATATTGCACTGTAGGGGTATCGCGCAGTGCTGCCACACCGGATGTGCGGGCCTGTCTGTGCCAATGACTGGTCGATGGCACACACTATTCCATTGATAAGGCTTGTGCCACGCGCTCCGCTGTTCGCGTTTCATTTGATGCTCATAGTACAGGGCGCTGCTCACGCAAAAATTACGCACGAACACAACACACACAGGACGAGAGCTAACTAACAACGTTTACAGCTCGATGCTTCACGCGCTTTTTAAACAAAAAACGATGCACGTAACGTAATCACAGGTACAGATATGAGTGCGAACTAACGAGTGTCTCAGTTGTTACTTCGCTGTGTTTGAAAAGCGCGCTCTTTTTCACAAACGGGGCCTGCCCAGCGAGCGAAGTGACCTTTGTGGCCCGGGAAACTAACGCAATCGTTCCGGTGAAAGGCCAAAGCACACGATTCTCCCCACCCAAGGATAAGCGCGCGTTGGCGCGTCGCGATGAGCTGGGGGCAGAACGTGGGTGGCTTTTTTTTCTTTCTTGAGTTTTCATATATATAGATCGTGTACATATACGGTGCATGACGGCGGTTGTGGCGGTGGCGGCAAAAACCATCCGAGACTGTCCATGTAATTGCTATCGCAATAAAACGGGCGCGTACAGATACGCGCGTCCGACGGATGATATTTTCGAGGAGCGATTTTTCTCGCGCTCTCGGGTGCCGATGTTTCCCGCGTACGACGCCGAAATCCGCGAGTTTCCCTCTAGAAGAAGAAAAGAAAGAACAGTGAAGAACGCAGATGGTCACGTGTACCCCGTAGCCCTTTCCTTCTTACTAGTCTTCTGAGCGAACGAAGCGTGGGAAACGTGGAGCTCTATCGCGATAACTGACCGTCGTCCCCCTCTGCGTGTTAGACAAGAAGAGGGAGGGGAGGAATGAAGGGGGTATAGGTTAAGACCCAAGTGGTCCGTCCAGTCGGTCGTGAAGCCCTTATCGGCGGAAAACCAGATGTCCGCCGGCGCGCCTGCGTAATGCACTATATATACAGTGACGTATAGGCCGCGGCAGGTGCACGGCTTTTGGAGGCTGCAGGGATTCTTAACAACTCCTCGCGCCGTCATCCGGCGAATCTGTGTTCTGCATATACGCGCGCGGTAGCCCCCCCCCCCCCTCCCTTCCTTTCTCTCTTACACTTAACTTCTGTTGAGGTTTACATTCCGGCCCCTTATGCAACGTGAATAAGTGAACGTCGCTTAGAGTGAATTGAAGATGTGGCGGATATTTGCGAGAGGTTACAGAAGTGGGGTGGAGGGGAAGTGGCATGCATTAAGTCGGGTGGGTTTAAAACGACGCCGACGTCATTCGAACCGAGATCAAGCCGCGCTTTTGAAGCGTAGTTGCTGGTTGGAGCTGTGGATGGTGGAGGTGGTTGCACTGTTGTTCTTTCTCTCTCTCTCTGTCTTTAGTTTGTTTGAGTCTAGAGACAAGGACAAGGAACGTCTGCCGTCGGGCTAGTGGGTGCATAGCTGAATTTTCATTGATGGCCCGAATGTTAGACAGAGAACAAGACACCTGAGAAGACAAGACACCTGCGTCGGCCTTTCTCTTGCGCGTATTCTTCACTGTCTAACATTAGCGCCATCAATTCAAGTTCAGCTGACATAGACTAACTTAAATGAGTGAGGCCAGAGCATTTTAACCGCCGAAAACATTACATGGTAGCCCTATGCAGTTTTGTACGTCTTTCCGTCGGAAAGAAGAAGCAGCATGAAGGGAAGGAAGTTGATTGATTGATTGATTGATTGATTGATTGATATGTGGCGTTTAACGTCCCAAAACCACCATACGATTATGAGAGGCGCTGTAGTGGAGGGCTCCGGAAATTTCGACCACCTGGAGTTCTTTAACTTGCACCCAAATCTGAGCACACGGGCCTATACAACATTTCCGCCTTCATCGGAAATGCAGCCGCCGCAGCCGGGGTTCGAACCAGCGACCTGCGGGTCAGCAGCTAAGTACGTTATCCTTTAGACCACCGCGGCGGGGCAGGGAAGGAAGTACACCGACCAAGCAAAAGATTAAATGAAACTTTTTTTTTAAGTGCGATGCCTTTCATAGCGAACTTCGGTGACTTTGAGCGCATCTATATCTATCTAGCCGCTTACGTTTGGGTGCTCTCGTGGGCACCCCCTTAACTTGGCGTGAACCAAAATTAGCATGGGAGTGTGAGATGGTTTGGCGAACATGACGCGCTAGTCAAGACATGAATAATGCCACGATCCCGTCGCGTACGTCGTCAAACACTTCCCGCCAGATAGTGGCACATACCCACGGGCAGGTATGTGCCACAGGTGATTGACACTTAGTATCTACTGCAGGAACGACGAGAACACACATAGGAAATTTTAACGCGCAAGCGTTAAGTTATACTCCACATCGGTAGCGTCGACCCGACGAATGCAAAGAATAAATGCCAGGGTACCAACTGGAACCGAACCCAAGCATTCTGCGTGGCAGTGAAGCATCTTACATCAGAGCTACGCCATGTCTCGGAATTGCTTTTCAAATAGTCGCTAATCTTCGTGAAACATCATTAGTGGTTTTAGTGGTTGCAGGGCTGCCTACCCAATTTTATAAACATCACATATGTACGCTTTTGATATAGCCGTCATGTCGTGTTAACGTCAATTGTGGTTAGTTGCCGTGTGCTAAAGTGGATTTATGTAGCAGTGTCCAGGGCCAACATCTTCGCGAGCATCAGCGCTTCGTATCAGCTTCTGGTGTTGCTAATGCGCATGTTCCAGTTGGCATCGTTGCGCAAGTGCAAACAACTGACTATATAAACATCTGAAGCTCTTCAACACGTGTCTGTGCGTGCAACGTTTGTACACATATTCAGCGTCATTTAATGACGTGTCACTCAATAAAAAAATCGCAACACGGTCACCTCCCTCCGCATGCTTCGCATAACGTCGATTCCCAGGTACGTGGGATCTGCCAATTTTTTTTTTACATTTTGACTTTCAGATATATATATATATATATATATATATATATATATATATATATATATATATATATAGAGAGAGAGAGAGAGAGAGAGAGAGAGAGAGACACGGCGGTGGCGGCGACGCAAAAACCAGCTGAGACTGTCCATATAATTGCTATCGCAATCAAATGGTGCGCACGACGGGCGATATTCTCGAGGGGACAAAATGGTACATTGTTCTCAGATTCCGTTTCCATGTAAAGATTGGGTGAAATGGATGAAACTTGATCGCGTCGGATTCGGTACTCTACGAGGAGAAAAGGCGAGAAATGTAGATATAAAGGAGGAGTGAAAGAGAAAACTGATGTACATGCGTGCACGTAACAGGGATCATCGCGCATGCCCAGAAGATCCCCATCTGTGAACTATTTCACGGTCCGATTATATTGCGATTGTTTTAGGTTCGCCTAATTTAGCAAGGCTCCGTCGCGTCAAGAAAGGAGTGTTAATTACTTGCGTATGCAGTCATCTTGTGCTCCGCCAGCTCCTTCAACACACTCTAATAACGAAGCGCCCCTTTGTTCGGAGGCATTCGTTGATTCCTGCTGTAAATTTTCATTAGCGAACAGCCTCCACCTCGTATATACTCGAGGTCAGACGGACTGATTGCCGCGATAAGTCACGGCCGATTCTTTTATTGGCGCTCATTTGAATAGTAGAGCGAGATAGACAGAGAAGTAAAGGACATACAATGAGGTTATTTGCATAGTAAGTGTGAATAACCTTCCCTCTCTTTTCAAGGACAGACGGAGTTGAGGTAAGCGCCTGGTAGGAACGGCTATTTCTTGTTCGCTTCGAGCCCCGCCGCGGTGGTCTAGTGGCTAAGGTACTCGGCTGCTGACCCGCAGGGCGCGGGTTCGAATCCCGGCTGCGGCGGCTGCATTTCCGATGGAGGCGGAAATGATGTAGGCCCGTGTGCTCAGATTTGGGTGCACGTTAAAGAACCCCAGGTGGTCTGAATTTCCGGAGCCCTCCACTACGGCGTCTCATAATCATATAGTGGTTTTGGGACGTTAAACCCCACATATCAATTGTTCGCTTCGAATCCTGCAGCGCCTCGCGCTAGCGCGCACTAACTGTTATCAACCGTGTATCTTGTCTGAACCTTATAGCCTCTCGCGGAATTATCGCGTGGAGCATCTTTCTTTGCTATACACGCCACCCAGTCGGTTCATTGTTTTGTATTCCCCATCGCTCGTAACACGTCATATATATGGGGTGTCCCACATAAGTTGAGCCAAGAATTTGAAAATGAAAGGCACTTAGGAGGCGAATTGAACCAAACGCACTAGCCTCTAGGTACTCGAGCTATTTTTTTTCTTTCTACCCATACTAATTATTTATTAATTACCTATTATTAAGTTATAGGCTTGAAACCCGTGGAAACCCAAGTTGTGAGCACTGCGATGTAGAGCTCTTTCAGAAACCACCGACTAAGTTGTTTCTTGTACGACACGTCTCGCGCTGTTGTAAAGAAAGCCCGCGAAATGCGAAAAGAAGCCGTGCAACGGACCGCGAGTGCACTGCTATAGGGATGCTGTAGGCTTTCTTTACAGCGCGGAAAAAATAACGGCGCTAGATGTATCGTACAGGAGACAATTTAGTCGGTGGTTTCTGAAAGTGCACTACATTTCAGTGTTCATATTTTAGATTTTCAGCCCATAATTAAAACGGGTAATTAAAAATGAATAATGAATTAGTGTGGGTAGAAATAAAAAATAGCCTGAGTACCTACAGGCTAGTGTGAGTAGTACGCGTTCTGTTGATTGATTGATATGTGGGGTTTAACGTCCCAAAACCACCACATGATTATGAGAGACGCCGTAGTGGAGGGCTCCGGAAATTTCGACCACCTGGGGTTCTTTAACGTGCGCCCAAATCTGAGCACACGGACCTACAACGTTTCCGCCTCCATCGGAAACGCAGCCGCCGCAGCCGGGAATCGAACCCGCGACCTGCGGGTCAGCAGCCGAGTACCTTAGCCACTAGACCAGTTCTGTTCGATTCGCCACTATAGTGTATTTCATTATATATATATATATATATATATATATATATATATATATATATATATATATATATATATATATAATGTGACTTTTGTCACATTCCGTGATCTTTCGTTTTAATTTGTAAACAAGAACCATACGCGAAAAATATCGTACAGGCGGTTTCTGTCGGCGGTTTCTGTAGGTTCTGTACAACTCTACGAGTTGTACATACTTTGGGTGCTCATTTAGTAATAATTAAGTTGGGATACATAAATGGTTAATTAGTTGAGGGCAAGAATATAATCTGAATAAGTATACGTTATAGTACTATCGCATACCCATATGCACTTATAGGGATGTGTTTGGTTCGTGCATTTGTAGGTTTGCGTTTGGTTCGATTCGCTTCCGGCGCGCGTATAATTTTGGAGGTCTCGGCTCAAGTTACGTGGGACAATCTGTATAAGTTCTCAGATTGTCTCCGGAAAAAACAAAAAAAAACTCGCTGGTTTAGAAAGTGTGCGAATACAAAAGCGGTCGTTCGAATTAAGCGGAAATGCAGATATGCGTTGTGTCAATGAAGAGCGGTGCGTATACAGAGGGCCACCTTCACTGCCGTGCATGGCTGTGTAAGATTGCGTATATAAAAACCAAAGATGGGAGCTATCACATGAGTTGGGCGGGGATTGCTCCTAGAGTGCGCAAGCGGATCAAAAAGGTCGCCGTAAGGCAGAACCACCCTCGGCGAAATGTAAAGCGGTTAAAGGAAAGAAAGAAAAAAAAAGTAGGCGTAGGGAAGGGGGGTGGTCTCCCAATTAATTCCGAGAATTGTTCTGTCGGCCCGTGAGGGGGCGGCGGCCGTAATTTGCGAGTGCTTGCAGTAGTATATAATATATGCGTTCACAGTGCGACGACGCCACGAAGCGAAGAAGCAACAGAGGCGTGTGGGATGGATGGTTCGGCGGACTTTGTTCGGCGGCGTACAGCGCTCCCTTCCCTGCACTCAACCTTGACCTCCTCCTCATCCTTTACGCCGAGGGCGCCTGTATGCGTTCGTGTGTCTTCTCAATGCCCTGCGAATACGAACGGAACGAATAAACGCAAGCGTGCATCATTGCCGGGCAGTTGTTGCATGTTTGTGTGCATAGGTAGGTGTACAGGTATAAAGCTGTGGTCGGCGGCCATGTTCGAGGCAGTGCGGCGCTGGTTTGAGTTAGGTGCTGCTAGTTATAATAGTAAGACGTTATAGTCTGCGCAAGCGTGCCGCGGATTTGTGCCTGCCGCGGCGTTAACGAGGAGGAATGCCCGGCCCTAATTACGAAAATGAATGGCCGCCATTTGAGTAGGAGCATGGTTTACAGGGTGCAGACAGTATAGATTGCAGTGGAGTCTAAAGCGACGAATGAACAACATAAATGTAAGAGGAGTTAAAGGCCGCGTAAAAGAGAGAAAGAAAGAAAGAAAGGAAGAAACAAAAAAAGAAAGAGAAGAAAAGAAAGAAAGAAATGGTTTGGTTGAATAGACGGCGAAGCGCCTGCTGGCGCTGAGCCTTGCTTCCCGCAAGTTTTAGCGTGGATCACAGGTGTCGCTCCAATCGCGCTACCTTCCCCTTCTTTCAGGAACCAATTCATACGGAAGAATAGAAAAATAAGAGCCGGTCGGAGACGAGTTAAAAAGCTTTTGGAATCACCATTGCCGAAAGAGGTCTCTAACATTTCATTACAGAAACAGCAGTTCTCATGTGTTTTTCATCGCTGTGAAATCGGTGCTATCGAGAACGCAATGCATTTTTATTAATTTGTGTAAATTGTTAGGATGGCTGAGTGGAACACATATATACGGTATTTTGTTGAGACGAGAGCGTTAGATGCCTCACCAAACACGAAAACTGACCGCCGGTGGCATCGGCGAGTCGTGCAAAAGATCACCATTACGTTATCACGTGTCCATGTGACGTCAAAGATCGCCATAGTTTATGACGTCGCATGATGACATCATCGCATGACATTTTCGCTTGTTAAAAGGCGAACTGGTCAAAAGAGACGGTGCTAAACCAGTTGTGGTACAGAAAACTTGCAACACCTCCGATGCTGGAGGCAATGCAAAATCACATCAGACACGAAACCTTTCCCAGGGGCGCGGGATATAGATCAATATATAAGCTGAGACGAAGACGACGATAGCTTTTGTTTTCAAGTCATCTTTGGCGAATGCACAAGGGACTCTGTGATATATTCTTAACACGCGAATGTTATACGCCGGGGTACCACGGCTTCGCTGACGTATTTCCGTCACGGATACGACGTAGTAAAATGAATAGCAACAAATTGCAAAGAAAAACTGTTCTGTTGCTGGGCGTCAACCATGAAATTTCTACAGTCATTGGACACGCGTTGATGCCGTCTTTTAACAAATGTTATCGATGGATTCCGGCTTTAGTGTTTGTAAAAGGAATGTGCTGCAGCCCTGTAGGCTTACATTGTATTTCGTTCAAGCTGCACTATACGCGCAACTGAGAATCCTTCGTTTAATACCGACGTCCTCTTGGTGTTTCAGTACGTGGGCAGCTTCGACGTTTCGGACAACGACGTCTGGGTCAAGCCCGAGCTCATGGAAGCGCAGCTGTTTCGTATGAGGGTAAGTGGAGCTCTTCTATGGATGCATAAGCGTGCTAAGGGTTCCCTTCAAGTAGGGAGGAGAGGGGGGGCGATGTCTGACCGCATGGCCCCCCGCCCCCACTCCCAATTCCTACGGTTTTTTTTTTTGAAAAAAAAAGTAAAACAATCTTAGTGCCAGGGATGCAAAAGGGACAATGCAGGGATTGCGTGCTTACCACAGCGGCCTGCATTTCGTCTCTAAATATGCCAGGGGGGGGGGGGGGGCATATTGTTAAAAACTTGTGTGGCCATAACCTTGCACATTGAAGAATTACAGGACATGTACAGTCAACATCAAAAGTTTGTAGGACGTTGGATTCACAACAAATGCGAATTTCCTCTATGTCAGTGCTTAATGCTTGTAAACAAGTTGGTGACTGTGAAGGTTGCAATGTCAAGTGCTATATGGAACATTTATTTGGAGGTTACGTTCCTGGACGAAGCAGGAATTCAGCTTAATCGAACATCTTGTGTCCCGCAAACATATCGTGCTGGGCGTACGTCTGAGTAAAGGTACGGAGCAGACTTGGCGCTATACCCTTCGGTTGATTAGGAAGGATGGTATGACCGCCCCTCCCCTGTATTTCGTCGTGCACGCGCCAATGGATAGACGTAATAGTATCTCCGCTATTTCGTTCTCGCCTTCTCGATATTTTTTTAAAATTTTATACCTACTTCTTACGCTTTACCTGTTGTGCGCCCTGCCCTCGATTCGACGCACAGCGCACCTTTAATGCGACGCAGTTTTCAGCGAACTTCGGCGACATTGAGCGTATCTATCTATCTATCTATCTATCTATCTATCTATCTATCTATCTATCTATCTATCTATCTATCTATCTATCTATCTATCTATCTATCTATCTATCTATCTATCTAATCTTTGGATTTCGTTGGGCCCCGCCGCGGTGGTCTAGTGGCTAAGGTACTCGGCTGCTCACCCGCAGGGCGCGGGTTCAAATCCCGGCTGCGGCGGCTGCATTTCCGATGGAGGCGGAAATGTTGTAGGCCCGTGTGCTCAGATTTGGGTGCACGTTAAAGAACCCCAGGTGGTCTAAATTTCCGGAGCCCTCCACTACGGCGTCTCTCATAATCATATAGTGGTTTTGGGACGTTAAACCCCTCATATCAATCAATGAAGAGCGTGCAATGCTTTAAGTTTTTGGAAATACCATTTTGGGTAGGTTAATATACGTATGTGTATAGCCGCCCCGCCGCGTTCGTCTAATAGGGAGTTTTAGTGCTGGGTACGCATTCTCTTGGGGCGATGCGGGCTTGGGAGCGCGCGGCGTTGCGTACCCAACCCATAGCCAACCAGAATGCTTTTTAGTTGGCGCCATGGTGGCACGCCCGCAAACGCGAGCCGCACGAAGGTCACACGTGCTCGCAGCGCCATAGCGTCTTGTCGCGTAAGTATTATTTAATTATTTTTATGATTGAAAATGTAAAATTAAACATACATTGTGATCAGGACACTTTTTTATCGTGTACAGTATCCTGGTATACGAAAAAAGTGAAAAATACAAGGTTACTACAATGACAGTGTCGACATCTTGTGACACTTCGTGCAACCACAGTCATGAACTTGTAAGCTTACGCGTAATGTTTTTGAGATGAAAACAAATAAAAACGTTACTCATTTGTAATATTGTCGCTGCGCAGTTTTTGCATCAGATGTACAATGCACAACGTTTCTGCAATAACAATGTTGTGGTTGTCTGTTTCAATATAGCTGCGCTAGATGGCGCCACCTATCCAGCTGGTCGGGGTTGGCATATATTTAGTTTCTATGTTCCAGGCCATTCTAGCTTTGGTAATCTGGCTGAAACCATGTAATCGCTATAAGTGCTCGCACTTTGGCTTATTTTAACTCGACGGCTAGAGTATCCGCAGTGCGGATACTGTGTGTTCTTGCGAAGGTGGACCTTACAAGGTGGCCGATCCATACTGTCCGAGATTTCGCGCCTTTGTGTCATGCTATTTGTATAGTGGCTAGCCACTACAATATTTGCGCTTAAACTTAAATGTCAAAGTGGTTGATCTGGCCAGCCTCGGCTTTGCTCGCCGTGAAGGTAACATGATGCGCCAGCATGTGCGCCGGGGCAGCTTATCTCCGCTAGGTGGCCAGTGGTGGCAGCGTTGTTTTTATGGGCGCACAGACGCATCGCCCCATCGCCCCAGCGATCTTGCGACGCATCTGTTTGGGGCTTCGCGCATGCGCAATACCGCCGCCCCATCGTCCTGCGTACGCAAGCCGCCTGCGTAGCTAGCACTAAAACTCCCTAATGACTAAGGTACTCAGTTGCTGATCCGAAGGTCGCGGGATCGAATCCCGGCTGCGGCGGCTGCACTTTCGATGGAGGTGGAAATGTTGTAGGCCCGTGCGTTGAGATTTGGGTCCACGTTAAGGAACCCCAGGTGGTCGAAATTTCCGGGGCCTTCCACTACGGCGTCATAATCAGTAGGTGGTTTTGGTACATTAAACCTTACATATTTATTATGTATGTGTATAGCCGGAACGGCTTGTATACTGTGCCCCCGCAGTAATAAATGCGTAGCGTACTCTAAACCGTTTCCCTTTGCCTAAGCGCCTGAATAAGTGAGCTCTTTTACTGAGGGGACGTCGTTTCCTGGAAGGAAATGACTTCAGCCAATTCTTGATGGAGCCTGGAATGAAACATTTCTTTTGAAAAGAAGTATAATTACAAAAAAATGTCAGCTTAACCCAATAGTATAGCTGATCGTCCAGCTCGTTAGCATGCACAGTCGCGCAAGGCAAGTGAGCTCTTGCCTAAGGGCTCCATTCATCATTGGATGTGTTCCTACTGTTTTTCTAAATAGAAAACTGGTAGAAAATTCAATAACTGGGTTACGATTGAATAACAAGGTTGCTGTTATGGGGTCGCGATGTGGTGAGCGCCACCGCTCTTGGAGTAAAAAGACACAGTGGACACGATCGGAACAAACCAAACGATACACACATATTTATTTAACTATTTTAGAACAACGATATCGTCCGCCGAATTGATATAGCACCAAACGTGATCAAGCCGTCAAGACATCCTTACAATATATTACTATACACTCCAAACCAAACACCATAACACGACAAACACACAATAACATGACAAACACAATAACACACCCAAGGCGGCGTCGCCAACGCTTGACTTACCACGAGGGCCCCCGACGGGCAGCCCGCTGTGCCACGCACCGGGGACCCACGCTAGAGAGAACCGTTCGCGGCAACCGCCACGCGCAGAAGAGACTTGGTCAACTCTCGCCCGCCACCAAGACTTGCCTTCCGCCAGGGGTCACCGCCGGCGCTACCACTCTACCAACCATGATGATGATAGGGGTGATCACCGCTCGTGATCACAACGCCGCCTACCTCCCGGTGGTTGTAACCCGAAATACGGCTCTTGGGCGAGACACGTGCGCCACGCGGCGCAAACAACTTTACAGGCCGTGTCAGCACCCCCACACTGTTCTAAAAGCGGAAATTCAATCGTGAGCTCGTTTGGTAGCATCAGACTAAGCTAGATTGCAGAAGCGCAATAACATGTCGGAGAAATTCAAATATTGCGCATGTATAAATATTGCTGTGTGCGGGCAAATCGCAGCAGTCATCCTTTTTAATTAATGCAAAATGTTCGAGGCTCGTGTGCTTAGATTTAGGTGTATTTTAAATTTTTTATAGTGGTAGTGGCCTATTGTATAGGCCATAGCACCCCAGCTCGCAATTTTTTTCGTGAATCTATTTCGCTCATCACTTTGTACCCCTCTGTCTTGCCTATTCTTCTTTCCTATAGTGCAGGGTAGCA
Organism: Rhipicephalus annulatus; assembly: GCA_013436015.1. Classification (NCBI taxonomy): domain Eukaryota; kingdom Metazoa; phylum Arthropoda; class Arachnida; order Ixodida; family Ixodidae; genus Rhipicephalus; species Rhipicephalus annulatus. The sequence continues at coordinate 34,338 of WOVY01002215.1, read as the reverse complement.
AACTGGATGTTCCAGTTTTTGGTTAACTTCCCCTGCCTTTCCCTCATTTTATTCTCTCTCTCTCTTAAAGAACACTAGATGGTGAAAATTTCCGAAGGCCTCCACTACGGTAACTCTCATAATCATTGTGGTGTTGGGACGTTAATATATTTCCATCAATAATATTACTTGGCGGGCTAATTTGAATAAACAAAAATTCCGCCATATCCACGAAGTGAATGATGATGAGTGGGCGAAGCTCTGGAGGTAAACCTGGTAAACCATGAATCCTCTGTACATTTTGCCCACTCGATTTTATTACATCGTTCCCCCTAGCGTACGTCGCCGCACTAAATCGAACGATTGCCTTCAACCAATGACACGCGCCATATGTGACATCATTCCTTTTATAAGATCTCGCGTCTTTCATCAACTACAAGTACCGCTTTCTAGTTTATAACATCTTGCATCTTTTCATCATCAGCTACAAGTACCACTATCTAGTAAACACTACAAGAACTAAACGAGAGGTGGCTACATACAGGAGACGGTACCGCCATCTAGTGAACACTGCAAGAACTAAACTAGAGGTGGCTACATACAGGGGACGGTACCGCCATCTAGTGAACACTGCAAGAACTAAACTAGAGGTGGCTACATACAGGCTACAGGGGACGCACAGCCCACGCCCTAAGGAGCTTCGCCCCTAAAATCTAAGTCATGCTTGGGCTCCTGTCGTGCCCTGTTATTTGCGTGCCCCAACTTGGGTTGTGCAAAACCTAAATACTTTCAATGAACCTAGTATATATACTGGCCTATATAAAATTCTCCTGTTTCTGGTGTTCCAAAGAACACGTGACGCGTTAAGCTTGATGCTCTCTGAACACTTGACCCGGTCACAAGGATACCATCTGAACACGTGACCCACTCACCCGGATACGCTCTGAAAAGTTGCGGGCTTACCCGGATACCCTCTGAACACGTGACGCGCTCGCACGGATACCCTCTGAACACGTGACGCTCCCAGCCCGATACCTTCTGACCACGTGACGCGTTCGCACGGTACTCTCTTAACACGTGACGTGCTCGCACTGATACTCTCTGAACACGTGACTCGCTCACACGGATAGACGCGCTCAGCTAGCTGCTCAGCTCCGCACTTCGTTCAGGCTTGGCGCGCCCAGTGTGATGCTGCCTTAATTTCTTAAATACGAAGCATTAGCGAACTTCGCTGACAGGGCGTATCTATCTATCTATCTATCTATCTATCTATCTATCTATCTATCTATCTATCTATCTGTCTGCCTATCTATCTATCTATCTATCTATCTTTCTATCTATCTATCTATCTATCTATCTATCTATCTATCTATCTATCTATCTATCTATCTCTGTCTGTCTGTCTGTCTGTCTGTCTGTCTGTCTGTCTGTCTGTCTGTCTGTCTGTCTCTCTCCGTCTATCTATCTATATATCTATCTGTCTGTCTGTCTGTCTGTCTGTCTGTCTATGTCTGTCTGTCTGTCTGTCTGTCTGTCTGTCTGTCTGTCTGTCTGTCTGTCTGTCTGTCTGTCTGTCTGTCTGTCTGTTCTTCCGTCCGTCCGTCCGTCCGTCCGCCTACGACATTTAGCTCTCCTGGGTGTTTCAATAATGACATGGATACCAAGCTTGAAAGCGTCTATGAAGACGTGGAATCGGCAATGAGTAAGGTAAAAACACAGTATACCATATTGATGGGAGACTTTAATGCAAAGGTAGGAAAGAAGTAGGCTGTAGACCATGCAGTAGGAGATTATGGCATCGGTACTAGAAACGCCATAAGTGAGCTACTAGTGGAATTCGCAGAACGCTATAATTTACGGATTTTGAATACCTTCTTCCGAAAACGAGGAAACCGCAAGTGGACACGGAAGAGCCCTAATGGCGAAAATAAGAACGAAATAGACTTTATAATGAATTCACACCCAGGCATCGTGCAGGATGTGGAAGTGGTTGGCAAGGTACGAAGAAGTGACCATAGAATGGTACGGTCTCGAATTCGCCTAGACTTGAAGAAGGGACGACAGAAACTGGTACGCAAGATGCTAATCAATGAGCTAGCACTGAGAGGGAAAGTACAGGAATTCAGAGTCTCGCTTCAGAACAGGTACTCGGCTCTTAGTGAGGAAACCAACCTTAGCTTAGATACAATGAATGATAATTTGACGAGTATCATTACGGAGTGTGCAGTGGAAGTTGGAGGCCAAATAGTTAGACAGGACACTGGCAAGCTTTCCCAGGAAACGAAGAATCTCATTCATCATCATCATCAGCCTGACTACGCCTACTGCAGGACAAAGGCCTCTCCCATGTTCCGCCAGTAAACCCGGTCCTCTGCTTGCTGCTGCCAATTTATACCCGCAAACTTCTTAATCTCATTTACCCACCTAACCTTCTGTCTCCCCCTAACCCGCTTGCCTTCTCTGGAAATACAGATAGTTACCCTTAATGACCAGCGGTTATCCTGTCTTCGCGCTACATGCCCGACCCATGTCTATTTCCTCTTCTTGATTCCAACTAAGATATTCTAAACCCCCGTCTGTTCCCTAATCCACTCTGCTCTCTTCTTGTCTTTTAAGGTTACACCTACCATTTTTCTTTCCATTGCTCGCTGCGTCGTCCTCAATTTAAGCTGAACCCTCTTTGTAAGCCTTCAGGTTTCTTCTCCGTAGGTAAGTACTTGCATGCAACTGTTATATAGCTTTCTCTTGAGGGATAGTGGCAATCTACCTGTCATACTTTGAGAGTGCTTGCCAAATGTGCTCCACCCCAATCTTATTCTTCTAGTTCAATCTTGTGGTTCGCTCCGCGATTATTACCTGCCCTAAGTAGACATAGTCTTTTACAACTTGAAGTGCACTATTACCTATCTCGAAGCGCTGCTCTTTTTCGAGGTTGTTGTACATTACTTTCGTTTTCTGCGGAATAATATTAAGAACCACCTTTCTGCTCTCCTTGTCTAACTCCGTAATCATGAGTTGCAACTCGTCCCCTGAGTTACTCAGCAATGCAACGTCATCGGCGAATCTCGTTAGGAATCTCATGAAGAAGCGTCAAATCACGAAAGTCTCAAGTACAACAGACAAAATAGAACTGGCAGAGCTTTCGAAGTTGATTAATAAGCGTAAGGTATGCGATGTAAGAAGGTATAACATGGAGAGAATTGAACACGCTGTGATAAACGGAGGAAGCGTCAAAGCAGTGAAGAGCAAAACTTGGGATAGGCAAAAATCGGATGTATGTACTAAGGGACAGAGAAGGCAAAATAACTACCAATATGGATAGGATAGTTAAAATAGCGGAGGATTTTTACAGAGATTTGTACAGTAGCCGGGACAACCACGACCTTAATACTATAAGAACTAGCAGTAACGCAGATGACACCCCACCAGTAATGAGAAGAAGTCAGAAAAGCTTTGGAGAGCATGCAAAGAGGCAAAGCTGCTGGTGAGGATCAGGTAAGATCGGATCTGCTGAAAGATGGAGGACAGATTGTGTTAGAAAAACTAGCCACCCTCTTTACGAGGTGGCTCTTGACGGGAGGAGTACCAGAGTCTTGGAAGAACGCTAACGTCATCCTAATACATAGGAAAGGAGGTGACAAGGACTTGAAGAATTACAGGCCGATCAGCATGCTCTCTGTAGTATACAAGCTATTTACAAAGGTAATTGCTAACAGAGTAAAAAAACATTAGAATTAAATCAACCAAAGGAACAAGCAGGATTTCGAACAGGCTACTCAACAATCGACCACATTGATACTTTCAATCAGGTAATAGAGAAATGCGCAGAATATAACCAACCACTATACATAGCCTTCATAGATTACGAGAAGGTGTTTGATTCAGTGGAAATATCTGCTGTCATGCAGACACTGCGGAATCAGCGCGTTGATGAAGTATATATAAACATCCTGGAAGAAATCTACAGGGGATCAACTGCTACCATAGTGCTTCATAAAGAAAGCAACAGAATACCAATCAAGAAGGGTATAAGGCAGCGGGACACAATCTCCCCAATGCTATTTACCGCGTGCTTACAGGAGGTTATCAGAAGCCTACAATCCTTCTTGATTCCAACTATATCATAGTTGAAATCAAGAAGAGGAAGTGGACATGGGCCGGGCATGTAGCGCGTAGACAGGATAACCGCTGGTCATTAAGGGTAACTAACTGGATTCCCAGAGAAAGCAAGCGGGTTAGGGGGAGACAGAAAGATAGGTGGGCAGATGAGATTAAGAAGTTTGTGGATATAAATTCGCAGCAGCAAGCACAGGTTGGGGTTAACTGGCGGAACATGGGAGAGGCCTTTGTCCTGCAGTGGACGTTGTCAGGCTGGTGATCATGATGATGATGATGATGGATACCCAACTCTGCATGGCTTAACATGACTGTATGGCGAGCATAAGTAACTAGTCATAACAATAAAATCTCTAAATGTATGTCATGAAGTCGTGATTTACATTTCATGGTCTTGCTTCTCTTGTGGTGGTTTCGTTTACAAGACATGTTGCAAAACTGGTATGGTATGACATGACTGCATTGCGAACGCCAGCTAAAGACCCTAACATGAAAATCATGACATGCGTGTCATGTAACATGACTACATGGCACGCTCATGATGTGCTCTCGCGGCTGTTTCGATAGTTGTACATATGCCAAATTTGGTCTTACTTGACGTGAATGGACGACGAATGTAATTTACAGGTCCAAACATGATAATCATGATATGCGTGTCATGTAAAACATGACTACATACTACGCTCATAATGCGCTCGTGGCCGTTTGTCTAGCTCAACGTATACTAAAGTTGGCATTACGTGACGTGAATAGACGACGAAGACAAATGGCACATACAACCATGATAACCATGACATCGAAGTCATGTACGGCATAATTTAACTCCGCCTCGTAGCGTTGTGCTGATTTCAAATTTATATAACAACTTCGCCACGGTGGTCTAGTGGCTAAGGTACTCGGCTGCTGACCCGCAGGTCGCGGGATCAAATCCCGGCTGTCGCGCCTGCATTCCCGATGGAGGCGGAAATGTTGTAGGCCCGTGTACTCAGATTTGGGTGCACGTTAAAGAACCCCATGGGGCGAAATTTCTGGAGCCCTCTACTATGGTGTCTCTCATAATCAAATAGTGGTTTTGGGACGTTCAACCCGACAAATCATTAAATTTATATAACAACAATACCCATTCGTGCTTCGCATATCGTCGATTCTCACTGTGTACGTGGGATCTGCCAATTGTTTAAGTCCTCACATGTTCAATTACACCAAGCGAGGATCAGAAGCGGTACTTCATAAATGCTGTACAAAGTGCCAGCGAAGTTTGGTGCACGTGTAACGCAAGCACTGTGAAAGCAAGTATTCGTACAGGTGTGCCGCGTCTTGAGCACGGCAAGCGTTCTTTTCTCTTCACGCGCAGCCGAAAAGACGGCGAGGCGCCGTGTTGTCGTCCGGCGTCCGGAGTGGGTGAAGGTCGTCGTGCCTGCAAAGCTCGACAAAACGTCGTCTTGTCGTGACTCTGCGGTTGCCAGGCAGGTTGTTGCGGTCTCAGACGCGGTTGTCACGCAACAGCGTCCTCGAATCTCCGCGCGGAGAAAGCGACGCTGCTATGCCTTTGCAGCGAAGAATGAATGCCTGAATAAACCAGCGTCCACCCCCCAACCCCCTGACAGGCCCCGATCTCTGGTTACGCCACCATCAGCAAGCGTGCCTTCGCAGCATCAGGGGGCTCCTAACGTTCTTAATTGAATAATCAGACGTCCCACTGTCTGCATTCTTTTAATGAGACGGGGGGCGCGGCGTTGATATCTTGGAGAACCGTGACCCTCCCATTTCGTATAATAAACTGACAAAATATTTTTACCTGGCGCGGAGACAATACCCTCAATGACTCAGAAGAATAAGCAGACCTCAGGCTCTGACACTCAGGCTTCTTCAGGTCGGGGCGCACCCTAATACCGCGCCATTGAACAGAATTTATCCCGAAATACAGCCTACTAATACATGTTCATTCTGCCACGATATAGCTACCTTGGAACATGTGCTCTGGCGGTGCCCCGCGTTACGCTGTGGGGAAGTCATCCCGCTGTCCAAATGGGTGGGTGCTATTGCAAGCTCGGACGAACAACAGCTATGGGCAGTCCACCGGGCCCGCGACGCAGCAGAAAGACTTGGTCTTTCTGTTCCGACGTGGGAGCGGCCCGCAACGTGCTATTCGAAGGTTGCAGGGGTTCGGTCCCTGACCGCGGCAAGTTATATTTTTTCTACTTTTCTTTCTTCATTTTTGCATTACAGTTACTTCTAGTAACATCCTCTATACTTCCATTGTCAATTAGATCTCATTATTAGTGTATCTAACAAGGCAAATTAGCCCTTAAATGTACACTTTTTTCCTTCTACTAATACTTCTCGCTTTCATTTTTTTAATGTGTTTCCTCCTTTCCCTCCTTCTTTCCTTCGTAAAGTTGGGCAATAAATTGTGCGAATGGATTTGTGTGTTACAAAAAAAAACATCCGTATCGAACAAAATTTCTTCATTGAATCTTCATTGTTAGGGTGATTTTGTTCTCACTCAATGGGGTTTGCTGAGCTTCCTGCTCATTGCGGGGAATTTTTTTTTCTCTGTGCCTTCGCTTTCCTCGCATTTACTTTGTATTTTTTCAGCCTACCCTCTCTGCCATCCTCCTTACCAGTGTCATTTTTCACATTTAAGTCACGCTTCCCGCCTCTGCCTCTGCTGGTTACTCTATAGTAGCGCCTCTCTCCACCGAAGCTCTGCTGGGAACCATAACACTCTCCCGACAAACGGAACAAGCGCCGATCCGTTGAGATGACAACAAAAGAACAGCGTCGGGGAAGCGCGCGGCGGGAGTTTCGCCCCGAATCAGGAAATGGAAACGGCGAGAAATCAGAAGGGGTTCCAGCTTTAAACGCTGCTCGTCCCGCAAAGTTCCCGCGATTCACTGAATTCCGCCTCCGCTCTGACGCCATCGCTGCGTTGCTGCCGGGCTAATTCGGTGCAACTCGTGATCCGTTCTTACGACTCGAGAAAAAAATTCTTTTCTCCTGCAGTTACAACAGACCTCCGTTAAGGAGTCCGGTCAGTAACTCCTCAGGATCGACAGAAGTTCGCTATCTATCTATCTATCTATCTATCTATCTATCTATCTATCTATCTATCTATCTATCTATCTATCTATCTATCTATCTATCTATCTATCTATCTATCTATCTATCTTACTATCTTACTATCTTACTATCTATCTATCTATCTATCTATCTATCTATCTATCTATCTATCTGTCTGTCTGTCTGTCTGTCTGTCTGTCTGTCTGTCTGTCTGTTTCTCTGTCCGTCCGTCCGTCTGTCTGCATGTCTGTCTGTTTTTCTGTCTATCTGTCTGTCTGTCTGTCCGTGCGTCCGTCTATCTATCTATCTATCTATCTATCTATCTATCTATCTATCTATCTATCTATCTATCTATCTATCTATCTATCTATCTATCTGTCTGTCTGTCTGTCTGTCTGTCTGTATATCTATCTATCTATCTATCTATCTATCTATCTATCTATCTATCTATCTCTCTGGCTGTCTATGTGTCTGTCTGTATATCTATCTATCTGTCCATCTATCTATCTATCTATCTATCTATCTATCTATCTATCTATCTATTGATCTATCTATCTGTCTGTCTGTCTGTCTGTCTGTCTGTCTGTATATCTATCTATCTATCTATCTATCTATCTATCTATCTATCTATCTATCTATCTATCTATCTATCTATCTATCTATCTATCTTACTATCTTACTATCTATCTGTCTGTCTGCCTGTCTGTCTATCTATCTATCTTACTATCTTACTATCTATCTATCTATCTTACTATCTTACTATCTTACTATCTATCTATCTATCTATCTATCTATCTATCTATCTATCTATCTATCTATCTATCTATCTATCTATCTGTCTGTCTGTCTGTCTGTCTGTCTGTCTGTCTGTCTGTCTGTCTGTCTGTCTGTCTGTCTGTCTGTCTGTCTGTCTATCTATCTGTCTATCTATCTATCTATCTATCTATCTATCTGTCTATCTGTCTGTCTGTCTGTCTGTCTGTCTGTCTGTCTGTGTGTCTGTCTGTATATCTATCTATCTATCTATCTATCTATCTATCTATCTATCTCTCTGGCTGTCTATGTGTCTGTCTGTATATCTATCTATCTATCTATCTATCTATCTATCTATCTATCTATCTATCTATCTATCTATCTATCTATCTATCTATCTATCTATCTATCTATCTGTCTGTCTGTCTGTCTGTCTGTCTGTCTGTCTGTCTGTCTGTCTGTCTGTCATCTATCCATCCATCTATCTATCTGTCTGTCTGTCTGTCGGTCTGTCTGTCTGTCTGTCTGTCTGTCTGTCTGTCTGTCTGAACATTTGTGTGGCGGTCTAATCGTGCATTGGGGGGGGGGGTGTACGAAGCGAACTTGATATTTTGTTGTGATCAATGTTATGCAGTCTAAAAAGGGCCGCATCCCACTCTCGGAGCGCACGAACACACTCTGGTGGTTATGCAACAGACGCGTGGACACTGACCAACAGCTATTGCTTAACGGTGAACTCGCCCGGCGAATCTACTAACAGATAGATGAACTGACATGCCAAATAATATCTTATAATCATATCGTGGTACTCGGACGTGAAACAGTGGTTGTTATTAAACATGCCAAATAACCCGATTTGATGCCCGTAAAGCGCACAACTAACATAACTTACTCAAGCTACACAATACATACTTACGATGTGCTGCCAATGGGATATACTCACCAGGAGAGCCCGCGGTATTTATCGTATACCCACCGACCCTTCATGCTCGAGGGTCGACCATTCGCGACCGTGGAAACCCACAAAAAGAGAGTCATTGCTTTTTTCCCGTACACCTTCATAACCTCGCCCACCGGGCGGCGCCACGTAGATTTGCCGTGTGGCTTCTTTGGCAGCCATGCAGTATTAGCACTCACATAGTACTATTATCGTATGGCTAACGCGAAGAGAAAAGAACGCTTGTCATGCTCAGGGCGCCGCGCACCTGTACGAATACCTGCTTTCATACTACTTTGTACTATGCGAGTGTACTTCTAATGTGAGTACTTTGTAATATGGGAACTTACTGCCGTAGAATTTGTTCCTGTTTTTCTGTTTTGCTTATCTTACAAATGTCGTTGCTTCGCAGGATATTACTTCGTGTATTTTCTTTCTATTCCTAATGTGCCTCGCTGTTCAGTGCTTCGAGCTTGTCTTGATTTGTTGCGTATCTATTCCCCACCCTTGCCTGAGGTCTCCATAGAAGACGGCACTATCTAACAAAATAAATGAAGAAAGAAATATGCAGTCACTCTACGTATGCCGTAATCTGTATGCGCGACCTTATATGGAACTACCTATATATATATATATATGTATACCTCAATATAACTAATACATCATATGAGCTACATCATAATCCTGTATGTGAAGGAAGTTATTTGCTCTTTTACAAACTGTGTAATAACGTTATTCTGCTTACATCGGTTGTGTACGTAGCTTTAGGTGTGTACAATTACATATTTTTCTTTCTTTTCAATTGGTTTTTCATGTTTCATATCTGAGCTTGAGTAATATTGCTGGCGTTCTGCCCCTGCCAACAGTGAGTTTTCCTTCCGTCCACTAAACCTTCTTCGCATATATGCCACAATTGTTGCAATACGCTTAAAACAGTACAATTAACGTTCTTCACATATATTCCGTGGCTTAATTATCGGCTGGTTTGAATTAAGGTTGTGTTAAACAAATAAATGTGCCCTCGAAAATTATCTTCCTTTATGTATTATTATTACCTTGTTTTATCGTCTCATTCTTTGCTATCCATTGTACGTGTGTTTTCGTTCCTTGTTCGGAAAATCGATGACACCTACATATCTGCAGTCTCGTACTGTCGGATAAGTAAGTATTGCATATCCCGTATTTCCCCACCCCCCGTGCTGAGCACAAAACCGGAGGCAAACATGTGGTTAATATCCTGGCTCGCTTTTCTCTCTCTCTCTCTCTTTCTCTCTTGCCTTGCGCAAAGCGCGAGCGAATGATTAGAAACTATCTAGGCAACTTTAAAAAACTTGTGGGGTATCGAAGTGTAGAGCGCCACGCTCTTGGAGTGAACAGACACAGTAGACACGGTCGCGAACCAAAACGGCACATTTATTTTACTGCTTTTAAATCGACGATATTGTCAGACGAATTATTACACATCAACTGTGATCAACACGCTAAAACAACCTGACGCAATATTACACAACCCTCAATAACATAACAAACACAAGAACACACACAAGGTGGCGTTGCCAGCGCTCGGCTCACCACGAGGGCCCTCGGCGCACGGCCCTCCACCGCGAGCCCGCCGCAAGAGACGACCGCTCGCTCCAACAGCCACACGCAAAGAGGATTGATTGATTGATTGATTGATAGATATGTGGGGTTTAACGTCCCAAAACCACCATATGATTATGAGAGACGCCGTACTGGAGGGCTCCGGAAATTTCGACCACCCAGGGTTCTTTAACGTGCACCCAAATCTGAGCACACGGGCCTACAACATTTCCGCCTCCATCGGAAATGCAGCCACCGCAGCCGGGATTCGAACCCGCGCCCTGCGGGTCAGCAGCCGAGTACCTTAGCCACTAGACCACCGCGGCAGGGCCACACACAAGAAGGGGGACCGCTCATCTATGATCTCACATGTGCCGCCACCCAGGCTTCCCGCCAGGCGTCAGTGCCGGCGCCACCGCTTTAACCATGATGATGATGGCGGTAATAAACGCTCGTGAGCAGAACGCCACCTATACCGCTGGATAGTTTGAACCCTGAGTTCGTCCTAATGCGCGAAGCACGTGCGCCACGAGGCGCAAACGACTTTACAGGGGGTGTTAGCACCCTCGCAATCTTTCGATGAGACGGGCTCTACGCGAACAAAAAAATTAGCTCTGGAACGTAGACGGGTCATCACCTCCTCTATTTTATCAATGCCAGCCTGATGCGCCCGATCCAGCAGTTCACCACCCTCTCCTATAGGCATTTCTTGCTCTCGCCCATCGCCTAGCCTTCGCGTGTACTTTGCGGTCAGGGGGAAGAGAGCCTCTCATGTGGTTTCCATGACGGAAATCATGTGAATTAATTTTTGCCTATGGTTGTGTACAGATCCGGGGAGGTAGTGGTGGCGTCTTGCGTTTCTCGTGTTCACAATATCGGTCACCCTGGCTCTGTGCAGGATACGGTGTTTTAAGATAGCATGTCGCCGTTCGTGGAGCTATGCGGGCAACCAATGGGGAAGTGTCACCACGGCATGCGGTGCTCTGTGATGCTGCGGTGGTATTGCTTCGAGCCGCAAAGAAGGAGCACTGAGGAACAAATGTGACAAACGTATGATATACTGGAGTTGGAAACACGTCTATCGCATCTATGGAGGAAAGCGCTCGCAAGCACGTGTGACGCAAGCAGCGCTACCTAAAGTCACTGTATATGATATATTTAGGTAGCAGAGTAGTGCATTTGTTTTCTAAAGCCGCTAGTAGCCATGCACTGCGGAGAAGCTCGTGCACAGGCCGCACCGCCGAAATAGGTTGCCGTCCACCTGGAATTTATGAAATGACTGTCGTGCACTCTGTTGCTCGTTAGCTATGAACTGGTGCTTTAGGTTTATGTTCTTAAGCTTTGGCAGCAATGTACTTGTGTGGATTCGGTGCAATTTTCGAAAAAAAAAGATGTACTGAAATAATCAATGTTTTAGGCTGACGCTCCTTGAATCTCCGAGGACCTATATTTTCTGCTTGTGAGTTGTTGCTTATTTTTCATAGCTTGCGCCACTTGACCATGTGCCAGCGGAGATGCATGTTATTTCGCACTACGCTACGCCTTTGTGTTTTGCGTTGCTGCACAAACAAACAAAATATGCTGTTGAACATCCCCTACACTTGGCATGATTCTCTGTCAGATCTCATTAATACTGTACCACAGTTAGTTTACTTGCTTAAGACACAACAGCGGCAAGGTTAACAGCCGATTGTGACGGCACCGACACCAATCCGCAAGACAGCCGACTGGCGCTTCCAGTCTCTCTAGAATGGTGCACCCAACTACTGCGCAAGGCGCGGAGAAATTGTCCTCCGCCCGCACTGAGTCGTGCTGTAAAGCCTGCACGTCCAGACTGAGAAGGAGTCTGGCGTCGGCGTCAGGAAATGACGGCAGCGCATCGCAGCGGGGGGGTGTTGTGACGCCTTTTCATTGGACGCCGCCCTGCTATGGTGTGTGGGAAGGTGCTCCGACTTCAGCCGGAAGAGCTGCCATTCCAGAAGCCGAGTATTAAGCCAGGACAAGCTATATAAACCGTGGCAGACGCTTTGGATCGAGCTGATTCGTTGTACGAATGCCCAGGAGCTTCGCAAGTCTTTATTTATTTATTTTTATCTCTTTTTGCGTGTGTGACGGTCGTCGCGCTTTCGCCAACTTACACCGTTTCGCACGCCTTTGGAAGAGAGCCGATTCCATCATCTTCAAGCTTAAATTTATGGCTGTTAATAGGCTCCAGTCTTGAATGCGGGCTTGCGTGCGACTTTTGGGTGTGCTATGAGTGCCACCCGATGCAACACGTCGCGTAGTCTCACTTAAAGGAACGTGAAAGAAGAGCCGTTGAATCTCATTGTTAATAAATGTTTGTATATTTAAGAGTTCTAGTGGTAGGACTGGAACTAATACATACATTGAGATTTTATCACCTAGAGTTTTCAAGCTCTTCTCACGCGAGAGAATGGAATGGAATGAAAAAAACTTTATTTCGGTCCTGCAGGACGCGCTTAGCGGGCGTCTCCCACGTAGGGACCGACAGGGAGTACCTGGCGGCCGCTTCGTGGGCCTGCTGGACGGCCCCACGCGAGAGAATAATGCACTGTTTTAGCCGGTATGTAAAGGGGCTCTGAGGGGGAGAGAGCTAGAAAGAAAACAGGAATTAGTCAGGTAAGCTAACTAGATTTGCACTCGGCTGCCCTGCATGATTGGAGGAGTATGACGCACGGGCCAACAGGGAGGATGGGAAAAGCGTAAGCGCTCATGTTTCTTCACAATACTGATGCTATAGATCTGCCACTCGGTAAGACGATGGTTGCTTGCTGAACTAGTTGCTTAATTTCAGCGCATGTAACAGCGCGTGAAACTAGAAAAGGCTACATGGATAGGGAGTAAATAGTGCTGAATTCCCAGCTGTTTTATTCCACTGACGATATCAGGTATAAGTATACGTGCGCAGAGCGTGAGGGCCTACTCTGATTTGCAAACCTGAATTTGATAAAAGTGGTGGCATTGCTTAACGTCACAAAGGCCGGTGCGTCAGGAAAATAGTTGGGGCCGTAGAAATTAATTGCTCGTGCGGAAGAGGGATGTGTCAGCATTCCATCGCTTTTATTAACCAAGGATGAGCTAAGGTTTTTAGAAACTTGGTGATTAAGACTTGTCGGTATCACACAGCGCTTTACTCGCTGATTGAGTTTTCCTTTAGCGAAATTTTGTTTCTTTACTCGCATGAGTGTGCGCGTGTATTCATACCTGGTATCGTCAGTGGAACCTAACAGTAAGAAGTCAGTGCTCTTTTCTCACTTTCCGTGCCGTGTTTTCTAGTTTTACGCGCAGTTACATATGCTTAGTACGAGGGATTTGCTTCCATGTAACACATATGACCCGCTGGACTCACGTCAAACCTGTCGACACGTGGGAATGAAATCTTTCTGTTCTTTTGCTGTGCTTTACGTGTAAACTGAAAAAAAAAAATGGCCCCGTATCCACATGTAATCTGCAAATGTCGTCAAAAGACGATAGTCTTGCGTGTGGAGAGAGTGAACGAAACATTTATTTGATGTTCTGCGCAAGAAAATCAGTGAATGGAATTCCGGAGACGCTGCGTTATATAGAGTGCGTCGAGCGTGCAGCGGAGGCGAACGAGCGCATCAAGTAACGTCACACGTGAGACATGAGCGCCATCTGGCAGTTTCTTTTGGAAAACAAAGCGCGTGGCCGCGCGCGCCCGTCTCGGAGGTGATAAGCTGTAGAACGCGAGGAGACGGGTAGGTGCCACCACCATCTCGTCTTAGCAAAGCGTTGGAAGCACTCCCCGTTACGTGCAAGCGTTGCCTGGTAAGCGCAGCGTGATAAGCGCTACGGTCCTTAAAATTACTTATGTATGCGTTTTCTAGTAAGAAATGCATATGTGGAACATATGCGTGTTGTCATGGTGCCCCAGACATGCGCAATAATTGCTTTTTAATTGACAATTGCACGAGCATGAACGCTCAACGTTAAACAACATTGGTGGTCGCTGCTGATGGGCTCGGCCGTTTCAAGTACCCGATGCCGGTAAGAGGGGACGGACGGACGGACGGACGGACGGACGGACGGATGGACGGATGGACGGACGGACAGACAGACGGACAGACAGACGGACGGACGGACGGACGGACGGACGGACGGACAACAGACAGATGGACAGACGGACGGACAACAGGCAGACGGACAGACGGACGGACAACAGGCAGACGGACAGACGGACGGACAACAGGCAGACAGACAGACGGACAACAGGCAGACAGACAGACGGACGGATGGACGGACAACAGGCAGACAGACAGACGGACGGACGGATGGACAACAGGCAGACAGACAGACGGACAGACAGACAGACAGGAAGACAGACAACAGACAGACGGACAGACAACAGGCAGGCAGACGGACAGACAACAGGCAGGCAGACGGACAGACAACAGGCAGGCAGACGGACAGACAACAGGCAGGCAGACAGACAGACCAAAATTTTTGCGTCGAAGGTCCCCAAGAAAGACTATCGCCTTTAAAAAAGGAACTAATTAAACTGCCGCATTTCTTACATCGGTTTTGTGTGGCGAAGGCTATGCTTTCACGGTTTTAGCACTGCTCTTCGCTCTTTTCGTATTTTTCTTATATCGTTTCCGCTTCTTACTCTTCCTTTCTTTCTTTCTTTGTTCATTTATTTATTTATTTATTTATTTATTTATTTATTTATTTATTTATTTATTTACGTAAGACGTAGAAGTCATTGCTTATGCCGTTTCTATATACGAGGCACCGAAACGCCAAGGCGTGACGCATACGAAATCACTTTCGCGCGGGAAAGACCGAGTGCGTGCTAATAGGGTGCCGCACGGTGATATAACTACTGCACGTAACTACACATATATCCCAGAACGAAACCCATACACACTGTGCCGCGGCGCGCAGGCTGGCGCAACCGGTTCGTGAACTTGCATTGAAATTTATTTTTCACCCGTCGAACTTCCGTGCGCAGACACGCTAGTACCGCCGTGTCTCCGGTGAAATAAAGAAAAAAAAATAAATAAGCGAGACTCGGCAGCGTCGAAAGGTAATAAACAACTTATAGAGGGTGCAGAGGGCGTTCTTTTCCCGAGTTCTGGTGCGGCCGCGCTCACGGGCGTGGGAGCGCGAGCGTGGAATTTTCATCTGACGCCGCCGCCGCCAATGTATGCAACTAAAGGCGCAAGGTTTTTTTTTTTTTTGACAGTCGTCGTATTTTCTTATTAGATCCTTAACTCCGCTCCCTGACTCTCTTTCCGCACACTTCCCGCTGAACCCTTACAGACGCTTAGCGTTTCGTAAATACCTTGTTCTTTTACTTCAGCCTAATATCTATCTATCTATCTATCTATCTATCTATCTATCTATCTATCTATCTATCTATCTATCTATCTATCTATCTATCTATGTGTCTGTCTATCTATATATCTATCTGTCTATCTATATATCTATCTATCTATCTATCTGTCTGTCTGTCTGTCTATCTATCTATCTATCTATCTATCTATCTATCTATCTATCTATCTATCTATCTATCTATCTATCTATCTATCTATCTATCTATCTATCTATCTATCTATCTGTCTGTCTGTCTGTCTGTCTGTCTGTCTGTCTGTCTGTCTGTCTGTCTGTCTGTCTGTCTGTCTGTCTGTCTGTCTGTCTGTCTGTTTGTCTGTCTGTCTGTTTATATGTGTACTAACTAACTAAACCGTCGCCGTTTAACGAGGCGTTGTGTTGGGCGAATTCCGCAGTTCATCCGGTCGGTTTGGTACGACGTACACTCCTACTGCAATAGTTGGACTCCCTCGTATCGTGGGCGCGGTAGAACGTAAACTTCTGGTCTGGACGTCGTTCGCATTGATGGATTGATGGATACACTGTCGAGCACGTCTTAGTTGCGTGCACGAACGAGAGATAGAGTGAGTCAGTGAGTGAGTGAGTTTTTTGTGCGTGTATGTGTGTGTGCGTGTGTGATGAGGGAAAGATAGAGTTTATGTGCGTAAATAGTGAGCTAATGCGCTTGTTCGTGAGCCAGATATGGTCTGTGTGCGCGAGATGTAGACGTTGCGTGTTTACTTGCGTGCGTGCCTGTTAGCCTGCTTTTGCGTGTGATCGTGGCGTGTTCTTGTTAGCGCGCGGAGACGAGCGCTTTTCCTCACGGTGCCGTAAGTGGCGTCGTTAAAGGGACCACGAGCCGTTATACTGCTCCCCCAAAGCTGTTGTCGGCGGATGGCCGATGCGCGGTCACCCTTATCGCGCACGCGTAAGCCAACGACTGGCCGCTTCCCAGACTAATAGAGTTCGCTCCCGCCATTTTATTGAGCTTGGCAATGTACCTTTTCGGGCTAATTTGAGCGCCTTTATAGCCGTGCTGTGTCACGGATTGCCGCTCGGCCTGGGCGAAACAAGCCGAGGGGAGTGTGGTGTGTACGAACCAAAGCTTAATTGATTGATTGATTGATTGATTGATTTGTGGGGTTTAACGTCCCAAAACTACCATTTGATTATGAGAGACGCCGTAGTGGAGGGCTCCGGAAATTTTGACCACCTGGGGTTCTTTAACGTGCACGCAAATCTGAGTACACGGGCCTACAACATTTCCGCCTCCATAGGGAATGCAGCCGCCGTAGCCGGGAATCGAACCCGCGACCTGCGGCTCAGCAGCCGAGTACCTTAGCCACTAGACCACCGCGGTGGGGCGAACCAAAGCTTAACCGTTATTTCTGTCCTCATCCGATTCACACAATGCAGCCACAACTTGGCTTTCAGATTTATTTAGTATTGTGGTTCGTAAATAAGGAAGTGTCTTTTGATACACCCTTGTTTCTATTTTTGACCATTTTAGCTACTTATTCCCACATCAGTGTGGCGGTCAGTTTCTCCTGTGTGTTCTCTCTAGTTCATTGTCCTTATACTTTGAACTAAATTTTAGACCAACCGTTGTCTTTTCTCTCGTATATTCGTTTATCTTCTTACTGCATTGATTCTATCCTTAAGTAAGGGTTGACTATACGTATAGGCCAGCAGCGAACAGGTCGCGCATGCATTTTTTTTTTCAGTCATGAAAAAAAAAGTGATACTGCTGTGTTTGTACATTGTTCATGAACATTGTGGAAGAACAACAACGCAAAAACAAAAAAAAGCGATACAGTCAACACTCAAGACACAGTACTGTGTGTGGCGCTGTATCTCGTGCTGTCCCTTTCCTTCACTGTCTTATTTGTTCTCGCTGTTCTGCCCCAAAAATAGTTGCCCCGCCGCGGTGGTCTAGTGGCTGAGGTACTCGGCTGCTGACCCGCAGGTCGCGGGATCGAATCCCGGCTGCGGCGCCTGCATTTCCGATGGAGGCGTAAATGTTGTAGGCCCGTGTGCTCGGATTTGGGTGCACGTTAAAGAACCCCCAGGTGGTCAAAATTTCCGGAGCCCTCCACTACGGCATCTCTCATAATCATATTGTTACCACGTGTGTAATTTAGGTATGTGCATCTGTGTAGCGGGGAACACGGTGGTAGCAGAAGAAGAGGACGTGATCAGTGACCGTGGCCGACAATTCACAGCAGACGTGATGGAAGAGATGCTTCGTGTCTGTGCTTCAAGGTTTCGGCACTCTACGCCATACCATCCCCAAACGAACGGTCTAACTGAACGAACGAACAGAACTCTCTCGAACATGCTGTCTATGTATGTTGCATCCGATCACAAGGACTGGGACAGTATTCTACCCTTTATCACATATGCATTCAACACCGCTCAGCATGAAACTACCGGCTGCAGTCCTTTCTTTCTTCTATATGCTCGACCACCTCGTCATACCCTGAATGCCATCTTCCCGTGTTTGGACCACCATGATCCCTGCATATCCGAGATCATCTGTCGGGCAGAAGAAGCCAGACGCCTTGCTTATTTGCGCACTCTTGCTTCGCAAGATCGCTCGAAGGCACATTTTGACCGCTGACGCCGACACGTGACGTACAATCGCGGCGACCTAGTGTTGCTGTGGACACCAACTAGAAAACGCGGTTTGAGCGAGAAACTGCTAGCGCACTATGCGGGGCCTTATCTTGTTGTAGACCGTATCAGTGATTTAGTTTACCGCATAGCGCGTCTCCATTCAAACGGCCGACGGTCTGCAAAAACGGAACTTGTCCATGTTGCACGTTTGAAGCGCTTTATTCCTCGAGAGACTGTTTGACTCGCCCAGTGGGCTTCGTCTGCGCGGAGGGAAGTGTTACCACATGTGTAATTTACGTATGTGCACCTGTGTAGTGGGGAACACGGTGGTAGCAGAAGAAGAGGACGTTCGGTTGGTGGCAAGAGCTCGCTGCTTCGCGTTCACTGCGGTATACCGTCGAGTCGACCGTTACGTCTGCTTCGAATAAACCCCTCGTAGACGTAACAATATGGTGGTTTTGGGACATAAACCCCAGAAATCAATGCGCCACAAAAGTACACACGGCATCAGGACCACGGCTACGGGTGAGGCAAAGCCACCGCGGGCCGACCTCCTCCTCCTCCGGAGAGTCGCGACGACCTCCGAAACTTTCGGCTCCCACGGTGTGTTGAAGAAGCCGCGCACTCCGGATCTTCGATTTCGGAGGCTGGCTTTCTCCGAGCGAGCGCGCACGAGTCGCGTGGCGCGCGCGTGTTCGGCGAGGCTTTCGACCCGGCGCGATCGGTCGGGAGCGGAGTCAGTCGGCGGCCGACGGCCCCCAGGGCGACAGGAGCGCCGCCGTTCGGTTTTTTGAGAGCGTCGGAGTTCGCCCGCTAGCACGCGGTCGTGCCGTGTGCGACCTCGTGCGTCAAGGTGTTTCTTGACCTTTTTTTTTCACTGACTATCGGGTCGCGTCACGTTCTGCGTAGTGCATCCGCGCTTGTGCGCGTGTCGTCCTGTCACACGTGGAAACGGTTGCGCTCTTACGCTGCCACGCTTTCATGACACGGAAGGACTGAAGACTGGTTTTTCGAGGCGCCGTGCACCTTGACGAGGCGGAGGGACGATGGGCTTGCGCCTGCCAAGACATATACTTGACTGACGTGTCGCTTCCTACGAGCCTTCCCTGACGAGGTGAACGGTGAGCGTGCATACAAGTGACGCAAAGGTGTCGTTGTTTTGATGTGGTCGTTGTTTGCGTTTGAATCTACGAAAAAGTATGTTCCTGTTACACTTAGTCGATTGTCTTAAGGTGTGTTCGGTAAAGAAATGGTTTATACCGTGCATAAAATGGTGATGAATCAATTATCCCGTGCTGACTACTTGGATAATTCGATAGATTTGTGGCCTTCAACGTCTCTAGTCGACGCATGCTATGTGAGGTACACCGCAGCGGAGAGCTGGGGATAATTTCCAATACCTGGGGTGTTTAACGCGCTAACATTAAAGACCTAGTTTTGCAGAAGTTATGGTGTCGGGCTCGGCGCCGTTTATTGTGAGCGTAAAATCGGCGTTGTTCGTTAGAGAATGTTCGAGATATATCTAAATAAATAAATGATAAACCATTCACAGCATATCCAGGGAGTGAATTATGATAAGTGGGGCGAAGCGTCCGTCCATCTGTCCGTCCGTCCGGGCGTCCGTCCTACCCGTTCATATGTCTGCCTGTCCGTCCGTCCGTGCTTCCATCTGTCTGTCTGTCTGTCTGTCTGTCTGTCTGTCTGTCTGTCTGTCTGTCTGTCTGTCTGTCATTCACACTAAAGCCCCCATATATAGGGGCTTTAATTCACACTAGTGCCACCTGCTGAATGATTCATACACCTCATCGGATACGAACTGGTCACAGACATGTATGGACAGACCCACGGATGTGGCGTGAGCGGTCTACTTAACGTGCGTAATTCTGCTTGGCAGAATTGTGTGTCACCGGGTGTCTAAACATCTAAACTGCATACAAAGGGTGAATAGTTTAAAGGGGACAAATGCACGACAAAGTGTGCAGCTGCGCGTGGCACTTTGCTAGCGCGTAGTGGCTACTTCGCCGACTTGCAGTAGAAGGGTGGCGTTGTGCGTACTTCGCAACTGTGTATGCCTGGAGTAAGCATTCTATGGGATACTTTGAAATGACTTATGTTACGCACAGACGTTCCTTTCCTTGCGGCGTGGCTGAAGTTCATTAGGCTATCGCTTTTTACTGTCGAACGAAAAGCTCAATATTAAAGTGCTGTGTCATCGCGCGCTACAAGGATATCCAGCATATGGCCTTCATCAAAATGGGTGGGGTCGCCGATATATATATATATATATATATATATATATATATATATATATATATATATATATATATATATATATATATATATATATATATATATATATATATATAAGGGAAAGAAGTGTATACCTAAGGGCTCGTTTTTCCGTGTTTTGACACAATATTAATGAGATCTAACAGACAGTAATGCCAAGAAATGTACAGGGGAAGTTATTAGAACGGCTAGTTATTTTTTCACCCAATTTTCTTTCTTCTTATTTACATTTCATTGGTTCTAATAACTTCTCCTGTACATTTCTTGGCATTACTGTCTGTTAGATCTCATATATATATATATATATATATATATATATATATATATATATATATATATATATATATATATATATATATATGAAAGAGAGAGAGAAGACACAACTTAGCGGTTGTCTCAGTTTTATTTCCAACGGTTTCGACAGGTGGGCCGGTCGGTCGAAACCGTTGGAAATAAAGCTAAGACAACCACTAAGTTGTGTCTCTTCTCTTCTCAAGTACGCTTGGCCCATTGAAAAACTTCTTCAGTATATATATATATATACACTCTACAAAACTAATGAAACCACGTTTTGGTTGATGTTAGCTGGGACATCCTGGGAATCATCTGCTGTGGTTCGGTGGGCTGTAGAAAGATGTCGCAGACTCAATTACTGCTCATCCACCGTGGTTGATTTATGGTCACGGCATTGTGTTGCTGAGCGTGCGTGGTCGGCGGTTTGATTACCGGCCGCGCTAAGTGGCCGCCTTCGTAGCGAGGCAGACCACGCTGTTCCTCGAAACACTCGAGCTTTAGGTGTAGGCTACGAAATCCTTTCATTATCGTCAGCCTATCTACCTTCACTACGGCACGATGGACTCTCCAAGTTATCTCCAGTCGACCACATCTCGTGCGAGCAGATTTAATTTTACGTCCGCACTTTTTTTTTTATTTCATCACTTCTGCGACAAGTTAGAGTGAGTTTTGTGGAAGACGCGACTCGCGGAACTGGATTTGGGAAGTTATGCTGACTACTTTTAACCAGGCCCGGCCAGCCGCTACAACCAGTGTGGCCTGATAAAGGGGCCCTCCGCTCAACACAAAGGCAAACAACCTTAACGTATAAATGATTAATTAATTACTTTATTTCTTTCTTTATCATCCGCCTATATATTTTAGTCTTGTTCACCTCGACTTCACTTCTCAATCCTGGGGTCTCATGTAATCAGCTGTTTTTCTTATTTCATTACAGTCTGGTATTCTGCGTTTGCCCTTATGATTTTTTTTTCCTTTGTTCATACAAGCATTGATTTCTGTACTGCAAATTTATTCCGTAATGATTTTGTTTTCACAGACCTCTGCCCAGCATACATGCATGGAATAATTATTGAAATGACCTGCAAGTTTGTGGGATGGGCAAATAATCCCGCTTAGGTGACGAAAAGGGGCTCTTGATTGCATTCACTTGTTTTTCCCGGTATTCTCGGAAGCGGACATACACAAGGGGGTGGTATTGCGGGGAAACCAGCCCTGCATTGCGAGATCGAACGCTTTCATTGCTACTCAGTGGAAGCGCAATTGACATCTCCGGTGCTTGTATAACTACTGGACTGCATATACATTTTCTATACTCGCGCGATGGGGGCATCGAACTCTGCGTGCGGCAGGAAGTGTCTCTCTTTGAATTTGAACTATTCTCTTTTTGTCTTAGCACTGTTTTCATGAACTTTTTGTATTACTTTTTTGTGATGTTATACCTGTATGTTTATTTCATATTTGTTGTGCATGATTGACTGCCATTCCTGCTGCTTTGTCAACTTGTGAACGGGGTCAGGACCTCAACAAGCTCTTGAGCTTTTAGTCGTGTACTCCACCTTATCTAAAGGAAATAAAATTATTGATTGATTGGTTGATTGATTGATTGATTGATTGATTGTGTCTGCTCCAGGGATGGTGATGAACGCGCGACACCGAACAATGAACATGTATGGAGCGTGAAGCCTAGATCTGTATAACGTTTAAAACTGTTTATCACAACGGTAGGAACGTGAAATAACTGGCAGGGGTTACATAGCAAGCCTTGCATTCGCGAATGACGGATAAGGTGGGCATGCACTCGCGGACGCAGGAGAAATGAAGCAAACAATACTGCAAACACCTGCATTACGGCGTTTCCGCAGGTCGTCGTCTGCTTCCCTTATCTTTCGTCCTAGCTCGAACACTTCTTTTATCATTAAGAGTGTAATGTTCGAATTGTCATCTTACTGGTTGTACGATCTTCGTTCGTTTGCAAGCAAGCACGCCGGCTGCTTCCCGCATTTTGAAGGGAGTATACTGTCTTAGCCAGGCACGGGGAACAAATTGTTAGAGAGATTTTAGAGGCAGCCTGAATTCAGAGCCTGCAGGTGACAAATGTGTAAACAGGCCTCCCATTTTCCTCTCAAATAAGGAAATTAGCTACATATCGCGCATGCCTATTGAATAGCCTTAATGTGTGCTTCACACTGTTCTTATATTTCAGTTTCGTTTTTAACGTTTTAGATCTTTATCTTTCCTGTGTGTGCTGCCTTGGCTTTTCTAGCTTTAACGTGTTTGCCCCGGTTGGTTTTAGGATCAATTACATTTTTTTTCACTTCTTTTATATCGGGGACGTACTTTGTGGCGTAAGAATTTTAGACTTCGCGGTTACCTTCGATTGATTGCCTTTTTGGCAAGCAGTTGTCACGTGGTTTTCATCGCTTCTTTTCTTCATTTTATCTTCCTGTTGTTTTGACGAGCGCCTACAAAAAGGCCCTGCGTTCTAAATAATAAGTCAGTTATGAGTTAAGCGCTGTGTGTGTCTTTCCTAGATGTTGCGTCTTTTTTTGTTTTGTTTTTTGCGCTGGTAACTCTATCTTATATATAAAAAGGAACAAAACTGTCCACATCGTGGGTGGGTCCGGTACCGTAAAGGTCCCGCCATCTTTATTTTTTTATTCCTGCATCTCTTCTCCCCCACCCCTCCATCAGGGTAGGGTTGCAAACCCGGTGCGTGTCTATAGTTTCGCTTATTTTACTCCTCCTCCTCCCTCTATGTAGGTTCTACTGATAGATATGTGGGGTTTAACGTCCCAAAACTACCATATGATTATGCGAGACGCCGTAGTGGAGGGCTCCGGAAATTTCGACCACCTATAGGGTTTTTTAACGTGCATCCAAATCTGAGCATATGGGCCTACTGCATTTTCGCCTCCATCGAAAATTCAGCCGCCGCAGCAGGGATACGAACCCCCGATCTGCGGGTCAGCAGCCGAGTACTTTAGCCACTAGACCACCGGGGCGGGACCCTTCAACGTAGCTTAATTTCGGCGTGGACAGGAGCGAAATCAGGCCGGACATTAATGGTAGGCCTGAGCCTGTTTTGCTACATTGCATTGTGAAAGTACACATTGTTTGCACGCCTGGAAAGCATAAAAAAAGAACAAGAAGGCTCAGAGAGAAAGAGAAGATGAACAGGCTTTTTATTCTATTTCGAAGTTTTCTTGCCTGTGATCGTTTCTTTTGAGGCCACATCTCGGAACGATGTAAGTTACGGCACTGTCTGAACAGGTTAATGCCACACTTGCTCTCTGCGTACTCAACCCCCCCCCCCCTCCTCTTTGCAAAGCATTTCGTGTTGATTGTCGCAGTTTTCGCAGCTTAGTGTATGCCGGCATTCCGAAATACGTCTTTCCGTCGTCGCACATTATAAGAGAACTTCTTTCTTCTTTCTTTCTTTCTTTCTTTCTTTCTTTTCTTTCTTTCTTTCTTTCTTCTTTCTTTCTTTCTTTCTTTCTTTCTTTTTTTTTTCTTTCTTTATTTTCTTTCTTTCTTCGTTGTTCGTCTACTTAATAGAGTCTTCGTTTTTGAACCGTCCCTCACTGGTTGTTGAAGAGAAAACACAAGATGAACAAAACAATACAGCGCAAAGGCTTGAGCGGGGGCCCACTTAGCGGACAGATGTCGAGAGCAGTTCGCCAAAGAATGACTGACTGCGCGCGCGTGTGCGTTCGCTTGGGCGTCTAGCTTTCGCCGCGCAGCACAGAGACGTCGCGGTGGAGACCTCGTTCCAGTGGGCGACGGCGATGACTTTTTTGTGTTGCCTCAATTTTCTCACCACTTTCTCCGGTCTCTTTTTCGCTCCGCATTTTAAAGTTTTTGCAAGTCTTTAAAGTATATTTCTTTTTCTCTTTTAAGTAAGCAAGTAGTTGTAGCAGTATGTACGTCTACATCTTATGTTAAAAGCTCGTTCCGCGCAGTTGGAAAAGTGGAGCGAGCATGTTTTAGCGCAGATAGGAGGCTTAGAGTAGATGTACCTCTCTTCGGCGTTCCGTGTGTATGAATAACTCGGTTGGTTATGTGTACTTTTTTTTATTATTATCACTATTACTAATCTTTTTATACGTTTTCACGCAGAGTGCGTTTCGCGAAATGCGTTACTGCCACGTTCTTGCGCAAAATGCCACGTTTTTTCCCCCATCGCTTTACTTCCGTGTGGCTGTAGTTTATGTCAGATTACTTTTCTTGTTTTGAAATACTTTTATAATACGCGCAAGAAGTCGAGTAGCGCCTGTACCCAAGCATCATCTCATAATTTCAGAAAATTTCAAAAGAAGACTGCTTGTTTGTATTCCCACGTTTTAGAGTTATTAATTTATACGTCTTTTTTTCTTTCTCATTGTTTGTTCTCAATTGCCTTTATTTTTTTTTACTTACCGTGTTTATGCTCGCTACTACAGCAGATTGGACTCTGGCTTTTTAAATATTTTTTTCAGAAACGCCTGCGCCGTTTCATTTCGCGTAGAGCAGCTTATTCTCAAAAACTTTAATCCCTTCGTCCGTCGGGCCTCTTCAGGCTTGTCTACTTCCGTTTTTTTTCCTGTTGCTCGCTTACTCGATGATTGATCCCTCAGACGTGGCCTAAATATAATTCATGAATGTCAGTGCGTGATATGGACGGTTCCGCTTTCCGAAAAAGCATAAAAGAAAAGCTTGTGTGTGTGTGTGTGTGTGTGTGTGTGTGTGTGTGTGTGTGTGTGTGTGTGTGTGTGTGTGTGTGTGTGTGTGTGTGTGTGTGTGTGTGTGTGTGAAGGAGATTTTTTGGGAAATGGGGATATCTTAAGGTATCGCTGCTCGGTTATAACTGCAGCATGTTGCGTATGCATTGCAACGTGCACTACGCGTAAAAAAAAAATCAAATCCAGCTCATTTTTTTTTCTTTTGCGAATTTTGACGCAGTGCGATGTTTAGGTACAGGACGTGGTGAAATGCTCTCCACATCGTTTCCGGGTTCGCGTTCCGATAACGTATACGCTTGCTTGTTTAGTGGCAATGCTGCACACTGCATACCTTTCAAGGAGTGGGCAGATGCTCTTCAAAAAGAATCCCGAGCCAAACTTCGTGGTATTTGTGCACGAACGCGTTCAGCGGACATAAGACGGAGCTGTGAACGTCTCAACCAAATGTTGTGTACAGGCGTCCGCGGCGAGTGTAGTTCACGTGCGGGTCGCGAAGCTGACCTAAGAACGCTCTTTTCGGGTGGAAACCCGTTCTAAGCGGCGGAATCGGTGCCAGAAGCTATACTATTTCCTGATGACACATCGGGCAGCCGGGATTCCATTCCGCGACCTGCGGGTCAGCAGCCGAGTATCCCTTAGTTACTAGACCGCCGCGGCGGGGCTTATGTTACCAGACTACCTGCATCAGGCAGCTGTTTCTGAAACCGAACGAAACAAATGGGTCCTCAACCACATACCAAAAACCGAAGCTTTATCAAAGCGATCTCTAATTTTTTTTGTAAGAAATAAAATGAAACTAATGAAAATAAACCTTTAAATAATTTTTGTTGTTGCTATTTGTCTCACCCTCCTCACCTAGTCGCGCTTCAATCGTTGTTGATGTCTGTCGCAATAGGTTTCAGACCACTTTTTGTTCCGACTTTCGTGACCTATTTGGATTGACCTCGGTTGCTGTGCGAACAGCGCGTGTACAAGTTTGCCTTCATTTGACGTCCGGTTACATGTGTAGGTGGGCGTGGAAATAGCATCTTTGCTGTGGAAATCGCATCTTTGTTGGTTGTGGCGCTCCGCGTATACTGTCGTCTTCTTTCTTGCTGATATGATGGATTGTTCGTGAAGCGAAGCTTTTTTTTTTCCTTGATGAAAACGTTTTACCAGCCAGCCTCTTGCAACCATTCTATATCGCTTATGCGTAATCTCTCCCCCCGCCTGTCTTTTCTGTTTTTTGTGTTTGTTTTTAATTGCGGAGGCAATTTCGAAGGAATGGTCGCTGGCACTGGCGCCATGCACGCCTCGTCGCGTGGAAAGAAAAAATGAAGTAATAAGGAAGCGTCGAAAAAAACATTTAAAAACATCAATAAATCGAACATGTGCACGCGGGCCAGTTCAGGGAGTGTACAGGCCCGCAGAAAGTGCAGAAACAGGCTGAAAATATGTATTACAAGTAGAAAATGGTGGCGATCGCAACTGTTTGTTTGTTTGTTTGTTTGTTTGTTTGTTTGTTTGTTTGTTTGTGCTACCTTAATGATAACCAATAGACAATCAAACCACTCGATGGGGAAAGCAATCTTCTTTTTTTTTCTTTTCAGTCGATGTGTTGATTGTTAACTAGATAATTCATATTAATATTGGTCTGTGTCGACCTTTCCACCTTTTGAATAGGGTCTTTATTTCTTCTATCATCTATCACTATTAGTTATATGAAAGAGCATTTATTTTTTATACAATTGGCTGAGAACCAATATTTCATACAAATTTAAAATTTTATCACGTAACCTCTCTTACTTTAAAGCTCTATACTATTTTATGAGACCATTCAGTTCATGGCTCGTCCTTCACAGTGGGTGTGAGCCAAAGTTGAACGTGAACAAGGAACAAATGGTTCCCGCCACACGCCCAAAGCTTTCTGCGTCTAGCGTCATAGGCGTGCGCAGGGGGGGAAGGGTAAAGGCTGAGATAAGGTGGGGCGAAAAGCCAGCCTCATTCCGTTGACATTATGGGGGAAGAAGGAGGGTGGCTAGTCAGTTCTATACATTATTTCATCATAGGGAGGGGGGTGCTGCCACTAACCTTCGTCCCCCCCCCCTCCCACCTCACCTGAAGGGAGCCTTGCGCGCGCTGATCTCTAGCGTGGTTTTGCACTGGCTCCAGGTACGGAGCCGTTGCACTATCTGTGCACGTCGTCCGATTTTTCGCGGCATTCGTGGTTGACATCTTCGTGCACGTAACGTATACAATGTGCTGGCTCGCGCTACGGAATTTGTGCAGTCGTGATAACTTCGCAAATTTTGACATCGTATGGGGACGTCCCAACGTGATGGGGATTTTTCGCGTCACTCGTGGATGCCGACGATGGTCGATTCTGGCGCTTGAGGCTGCTAAGGCTTTCTTCAAAACAACCTTCTGATTGTAAAGCCGGGTTCTTTCTTTCTTTCTTTCTTTCTTTCTTTCTTTCTTTCTTCTTTCTTTCTTTCTTTCTTTCTTTCTCTCTTTCTTTCTTTCTCTCTTTCTTTCTTTCTCTCTTCCTCTCTTTCTTTCTTTCTTCCTCTCTTTCTTTCTTTCTCTCTCTCTTTCTTTCTTTCTTTCTTTCTTTCCTTCTTTCTTTCTTTGTTAAGTACATCTCGTGTGACGTTCCACTGATAGGGAGCTTTTAACAGCTCAAGTGGGGAAGTTCCCGGTTTCGTGTGACTACGCGCTTAGCAGATATAGAAGCTGGAAGAATTGGAGAGAAAGAGAAAGAAAAAGAGTAAAAGGGAGGCTCTTCTTCCAAGTCATATCGTTTGTCTCAATCGTTCACGTATTAGCGGCGCCGGCGTGCCTGAATTGTCTCTCTGTTCGCCGATTTCGATCGAAATTCAATTTTCGCTTTCTCGGATCCGCTATAGGCTTTCGCCGGTTCGTGTGGTATTGCTAATCTGCATGACGCGTGCTCGCTAATGCCTCAGATGGCGCCTCTGATATATAACCATTTGGGTTTTTTTCTCTATAGTGAGCGCATGTGTGGAGAAAGAGACAGAGAGTGAGTGAGTAAGGGAGACAGTAGAGAGAGAGAGAGTGAATGAGTTGGTGAGTGAGGAAGATAGAGTGAGTCAGAGAGAGTGAATGAGTGAGTGGGTGAGTGAGTGGAATTTCCGGGGGAGGGGGGGGGGGGCAGAATCCAGTACCAGTAGTTGCTTTTTTTAGCATTATTTTCCCTTTGCTGGTCGTCTTCCCTAATGATATGTCTAGCATCATGATTGCTTCTTGAAATTTGCTGTGGTAAACAGTCCTAGCGTAAGTGATTTTTATGAATGCAACCCCTGGTTGTTTCACATAAGTTGGTACGTTTTGTACTAGACAGTGCCACGTTGGGGATGTGGCACTGTATGGTGAATCGCCTCGTGGTATATACTAACCACCTGATGAATCCCTCCGATGCAGCGTGCGAATTACGGCGTTTTAACTATGCGCCAGTATATACGTAACCTTCGCGCAGTGTCGCAGCGTCTGCGAAGAACGCATTTCGCAAGAGGACGCTGTAACGACGTACCGTTACTAGTTCGTAATGTGTCACAGTGTATTCATATTGGCGTGTCAATGGATACAAACATTTGTGACCCAGCTGTATGCATTATCTACAGTTTAATATCATCATTTTTATTGTTAATCTCAATGAACGCACTTCCCTAGATACAGCCTTGTAAACGCACCACCAACCGGTGAACAGTCGTTCAAGGATGACATTTCAAGTAAGAGGCATATGATACGCGATGGAAAAAAAAAAGCAGAAATCAACTGAATTCGGCGCTTTTTTCGAGGTGCGCTTAAAGCTTCTGATCTTGTAAACTGCATGCGCACATCAAAGGCGTACTCAGACGGTCGTTTATTAATTTGGGGGGGGGGGGGCATGGGCTTCATTTATTTTTATCATGTCCCTGCGAGACATTTTATGTGCGCCCGTAATTACACACACGCAAAATGGAAAATTTTCGGGGCCAGGGGAAGGGGAGGGGGGTCGATGGAGCCTCTTGAAACCAGTCCTTGTATATAGTGATGTATACCCGAAACATTCATTTCAGCGAAAGACATCTTCTTGACTGAATAATTGGTATACAGCTGCGCAGGAGCGCGTTATGTAACGCTAATTTTACGTTCCATCCAGCGCTGGCGTGACAGTGGATAACCTCAATCATCTCTATTCTTTCTTCTGAAGCTGCGCAGTGGGGCCTAATTAGGGCACGCCGCGCTTTCATCTGACGGTGGTACAAACGATCGCATTGCTTTGCTCCTGTACGTGGAAGCAGACTGAAAATGAAACCGCATCGCACATTTCGGTTTCTAATCTTTTATCAGCTTACTTCGTTTCATCACGAGAAACTATGGGCAGGATCTCTTTTAAAAAAAATATTAATGAAAGCCGCAGCAAGCAATCGACTACCTCGTCTTGCATTTGTCAATTTTGTGCGAAGCTCATGCCGCATACTTCCCTCGCATATTCGCGTTTTTGCGATGCCGGGTCATGCAGCAAGTTGCAGCTGATGGCGGTTTCTCTTCATTCGTAATGTAGAGCGACTCTAAAGCGCCCGCTCCATGGGGTGAGTTGGGTAGATAGAAAAAGAGAAACGGTGTGTACGGGACCGTATGGACGCTAATCATTGCGGTGGGCGAGCGCGCATTTTTTTCTTTCTCTTTTTTTCTCTCGCTCGAAAACGCTTATGGAAACGAAATGAGGTGTAGGTCCCCCACCTCGTTATGTAACTGCCTTGTCTTGGCTCGTCTTTGCCTGTCTGTTTCTTTAATTGCTTTCTTGTTCTCTTCTGCGCCACGGGAACGACTGGGGTTGAAGACAGCGGGAGCCTGTGCGTATAGCGGAGGTTTCAGCTGGAACGGGAGTCGCTCTCTAAACGGCTGGGGTCAGGGGCGGTGGGGTTGCGAACAGCGTGTGATGGTGGAGAGGGGGATGCAGAGGGGAATGGCCCTGCTATATAGCGGCGTGGCAAAGGGGAGCAGGAAAGGTTCCTCATTTTTCAGCAGGAGCGCACTGTGTGCTAAGGAGTGTAAGAATAAAGAGAGAGAGAGAGAACTTCAAACATATACGTGCTTACAAGAAGTGAAGCCGAAGTTTAGATGGCAGCATAGGGCAGAACACTGCACGTCATGTCCAATAAAACCATGCACAAGGTTTGAGTTCTCTATGGCAGAGAGGGAGAGACAGAGATGGTTCAAAAGAAGCAGTAAGTACCGTAAGTGAGACTTATGCGTCTCGTTATGAGTAAGAAAAGATCCCTAGGCGTGGACGGGCGCGCAGGGGGAAGGGGCAGCTTGCTCTGAAACGGCCACCCTCGTTCACATCCTTAGCCACTCACTCACTCGGACGACCCTAGTTTTCTCCCGACTCAACGATCTCTTTTACAGGAAAGATGGGAGCTATGGTTTTGGACGGTGTCGTGCACTTCTGACGAGGAGGGGCGACAGAGAGTGACCAGGAAGACTTAGGAGACTCGTTGTTTGTAGATGGAGCGTGGCTGAGTGGCGTTGTCGATGATCTGTTGTGGGAGCACTGGGGCGGAAAGCTGCCCATGTTTGCGTCGGTGGGGGAGCTGGGGAGTTTCGGTGGGGTCCTTCGAAGACGGCGGGCCCGGACGCCCAGTGCTCTCGGTTGTGCGTCATTTCCTGCTGTGTACGAGTCATGGACCCGAACCACTTGCTTTTCGCTATAGTTCAAGAGAGAGGGAGAGAGAGTGTAGAAGCAAGGAACACTACGAATCGTAAGCGTATTCAGGCCCTGCAAGCTGTATACAGTTCTAGGGAATCTATAGCTCTTGGTCAGCTCGTAGCTTTCTCAATCTGCAGGACCTCTATTAGCCAGTTCGATCATCTCGCCACGTTACCGTACTCAATGAGCCACTAGGCGTGGTTAAACCCTTTACAAAAAGCCGCGTACCGACCACGACGCTACGGCATTTCTGTACTTACCGTACGCTATTACCGTCACTGCTTAAATACCCTGATATTTCTTTGCGCCTTGTGACAGTGCACCGATGGTTGGTCGATACGTGACGGGCCGTGCGTGCAGAAGCCTCGCTGTACACAGACAATAGAGAGTTTTAGTACTGCGGAATGGTACTACGTACGCATCACGCAAGCGCCTTGCGTTACGTGGCGTCGTTTGCCCCTAATCGACTTTTAGTACGCCGTAGTACCCGCGTACGTAACGAGCGTGAAGCGTATTGCGTCGTCTGGTAGATCAAAATAGAAGTACGTGTTGTTGACAGCCAATAAGAGCCAATCCAAGTGTTATAGCCAGATTGTGGCCATATTTTAAGCCACACAGCCGGTCTGTGCTTGCCTTCGATGCCACCATTTTGCAAAACGAAGTCTCGCGCTGTCGCGAACTTGTTCGAGAGCGGCTCGATCACCTCATACGTACGCACGCACGCATCTCATGCGTGCGTACGTAGCGGCTGCGTACGTAACGCGATACGTGCGCGTTGCGGTCTGCGCATGCGCACTACCCAGAACGTGGCGTCCGTACGTACGCAACGCCGCCACGTACGCAACGTGCGCAGTACCAAAACTCTCTATTCTCTTTCATGCGAAGAATGAAATATGACGTGGCGGTTAGCGACAAGTGCAAAACTGAGCCGAGGGGGACAACGGAAGAGTGAGAGAGAGAGAGAGAGTGATTGAGAAAGAGGGCGGCTTCAGTTCTGACAGTTCCGGCGAGGGGAAAGTGCCGCGTCTTCGGGTTTCGCTGAGTCACCGCGCCCTCTACTACATTCACCCTCGCGGAAAGCGGGCCATATACTTTTGCAGGCTCGTTGAAGTCTCGTCTGCCGCCGCCGCTTGGATGTCGTCATACGTTCGTAGCCTGCGCGACCGTACCCCGCCAGTGTTACCCCCACCGCTGATGCTGCACCCCGCCCCACCCCGCCCTGTGTTCACAGTGGCATCGATTTGTAGCGCGCACTATACGTATATTTAGGCGGGCACCTCGTGTGCGGACCTCCTTCAAAACGGCACGAGCTGCTACGTGCGTTCGCCGTTGCTCGCTAGATTGGACGGCCTAATCTTTATGCGGTGGCAGCGCCTAGTCATACGCTTCTTTCTTCTTTCTTCTTCTTTCTTTCTTTCTTCTTTCTTCTTTCTTCTTTCTTTCTTTCTTTCTATCTTCTTTCTTCTTTTCTTTCTTTCTTCTTTTTCTTTCTTTCTTTCTTTCTTTCTTTCTTTGTGCGCACACTGACGGCGGATACAAGTGTTCGACTGACTGGTCTAATGGGAAAAGTGAGGCGAGGGTGAGTTTCACTTTCCCCACCAACCTCCCTCTTCTCGTATATTAAAGTGACCGACTGAGAACTCCTGCAAGACTGAATGTTCATCGGGAAAACGGCTCTCCTATACTTGGGGAACGAACGTCGGAGGGCGTTCCGCCTGCCCGACTTTGCGCGCTTGCTTTCGTCTGCAGATCGTCGTGGTGTTTGCGAAATTACGTACACCGACTATCCCCTGCCAGGCAGCATGAACAGCCGAATGGTCAGCATACCTTGCAGAATTGTTGTTGATGTTTTTTTTTGTCTCTCAGTGATGACGAATACGCCCCCCCCCCCCGCCACTTTTTTTTTTCATGCTGTTCTGTTTCTCTGCCGCCCCTCGCGACATTTGTCTTCTTGCCAATCCGGAAATGATGCTTGCTCTCCCAGCCATGCAGAGAGGACGCTGGTGTCAACGTCACTTCGACTCGGCCGTTCCGCTCAATTTAAGGATTAGTGTTCGACGATTATTTTGTTGTTACGTGAACATGACGAGTAATGGCTCTCAGCCGATTCGCTGAACCGCACCAGGGTGTACCACATTAGCCGTATCTTGAGTTCGTTTTTTTTTTTTTGCCTTGTTCGACAGAAGAAAATTGATTCGCCATGGAAGCATAAATGAAAATAAAACGATGACGTCCTCCTCAAGGTGGCCTCTTTTGTTAGCGGCTTTCCGCGTGCAACATCAACTGTCCTCGGCCATTATTATCTCCCATAACATCCAAGGTGAGCCCAATTACTATGCACATTAAACTACGATTGGACAGGAACCCCCTCCCCTATGCGCGTATGTATTTGCTGCCCGTGACTGTTGATGTTAGTAAAGGGCTCCGTGATGTTAATGAAGGGCTCCGTGAGGAATGCGTGGGACACCAATAGCGGCCGAGAAAATTCGCTCCCGATTCGGGAGGCAATTGTGACCCAAATGTTCACCTTGTAAGACACCTTTTTTAAGGAACGCGTTCATACGTTTAATCTTGCGATGTAATTACAAACAACAACACCAGCGTAAGCAGGCGTTCTGAGAGGATGTCATACACGTTTTAAATGTTTCGAAATTTTTGTAAACACGAGCGTTACGACACGAAAGCCTTCAAAGCTGGGTTTAAACACCTCTATTGGCCGCGAGCTTTGGCCGAAGCGATACATAAAAACACTTAACAGGGGGTTGAAGGACATTAGCTAGGCCTCTTTGTTCGTGGCTACGTGTCAAGAGCGTTCCTTATTTGTTCGAGTGAATCGGGAGGCATCGGAGATAAGTTTATGCTCGCCCTTTGCTTAAGGCTTCTTTGCTGGTATGCGTGTCTCATGTGCGCGCTCGTTCGGCGGGGCTAATTGGATTTCG